>CM075810.1:16052021-16184795 GCA_037975025.1 Excoecaria agallocha | reverse complement strand
CAACTACGTCGAATAGTTGATGGGTGGCTTTGTGCCATTGGAAAATTTGTATAATGATGAATTGCGATGCTTTGTCTGCCGTTTTCAGATGTTTTCAAACTAGATGTCGGAAATCAAAGCCCCACATAATTAATAATACATAAATAAATATACCTTATTTTGGTGAACGCATCTTGTGTCAAATTACTATTGTTTAACAAAATGTTGCCAAAATTACCTCTAACTCTTTGCGCATCGTGTCAACAGATACATTAATAATTAATAATTTTATAAATCAGTATATTAATTTAGAATCACTGCTATATAATTTTTAATTTTTAATCAACATTTTTGAATTATTTATTAATTCATTATTAAAAAATTTTTACGTATAAATTTAGTAAATATAAAAAATTGAAATTGTAATTTAGATAATAAATTGAGAAATGTTTTTAATAATTCATATTCTTAATTTGACATTCTGTTAGTTATTGATGGTAAATGCGACAAAATGTTTGATTTGAATATATTTGAATTGTTGGAATCAATTTGTCTCCAATTTAAAATTTCGGAGCTAAAATGGATACATTAAGTCATATATTGAGAGAATTTTAGTAAATAACACTAAAATTAAATTACACATGTTAATAATTGTGTTGAGACTTTTATTGTCTGCTTTACGGAGTCAATAGAAATTCAGATTCCTGAACTTGAATTTAAAGCAAAATTTCCAAAGAAGATATCAAATTTTAAAAAGTGAGAGTTTGATAATTTAATTAATTACTCTAATGAGGTAGGATAATATTCTGATTCCGTTGGATTTCACCCAACACCAATAGCAAACGAATTAAATTTAACAAATTAAGCTCTTTTTCATTTGTGAAAATTAACCTCCAACGTAAGGCAGAAGGCATAAAGCATTTCTATTTTCATTACTTATTGATAAGTTTAGGCTTGCCATTGAAATTCCATTTAACTAGGGGTGGGCATCGGTGATATCACTTTTTCTAAAAGCTTAAATACCGCAAATATACGGTGTACTGATTATAGTACTTCAGAAATCGATCCCACGAGGAAATGTTGATTTCAATCACTCACTATTACTACTCAATTTTAATCTTGTTTACGATGTTCAAAAATGGAAGTTAATTCTAATTACTCTATTGCATAAATTAATTAAATCCTAGATAGTATAATCAAGAAGACAATAAATATTATGAAATTAAATAATCATGCATTTGATACCCTCATTTTAATTGTAGTTTTTAATCTTGTTAGTAAGCCAAGTTGGAATAAACTTCTAAACCACTCTCTCGACGTGAATTAGATTGCCTAAGACATGCAATTAAAGTACTAATTCTCAACTCTCGTTAATGAACTAGTAGATTTTTAATTACACATTTTAAGATTATCTACCAACCTATAGCAATTATCTCCACATGTGATCTCTCTAACTATGCTTCGATAATGAATTTTCTATTAACTTTCAATAAGATATTGCTCTCACTAACTCCCTTATTTATAACCATTTTGTTAATTTTCAGAAAAGGAATTGCACATTGAAGGTCGTCTTCCTTAACTTATAATGATACCAATAAACTTTTAATAGAAAATACTACAATCAAAGATCAATATTGTAAATGGAAATAGAAATTTGTTCACATATAATCAAATGCAAACATAATATTCATGTAAAGATTACAAGGAAGAATAATAAAACATAAGAATAAGAAGAAGGGGATCTCTTAACCCTTTTCCTTTCAAACAAGATTTCTTCTCCCTTGCTTCTTGTCTCCTCTTCAAAACATGAAAATAAAAACTAAAGTACTAGAAGAAAATTAAATTGTTCTTAGGATCACAAAATCAAATTATCAAAATTCTCTCTTTTCTAAAATTCTGTCCACTTGGCATATATATGCCTCTCTAAAAGTTATGTCCCTTCAAGATATCTTTTCACAAAAGTTGTATTTGTTCATGAAAAATTGCATCACTTCAGAATTCTAACTGCCCATCCGCACTTTGTCGCGACCTCGCGACTCCTGTCGCGCTCGCGACAAGACACGCCTCTGCTTGGCTGGCTCCGCTGGCTGTCGCGAGCTAGTCTTGCTTTGTCGCCCTCGCGACATGGCACGCTATGCTTGATTGGCCTGGCTCTCCGCCCTTCATGCTGTCGCGATCTCTCCCCCTTGTCGCGCTCGCGACATCTTCAATGTAGCTCATATGGATTTCTTTCCTCCACTTAACTCCTTTAAACTTTAAATCATTCCCTTCTCCTAAAAAAAATAAAACAACTACACATACAAAAAAAAATACATAAAAGCAACAAAATATAGATAAATACCAAAATAATAAACACAATACTAGACAAAACCACACATTAACACACAATATTTATGAGCTTTTCAAGCTCCTATCAATTCCCCACACTTAAACGTTTGCTTGTCCTCAAGCAAAAACTCAAGATGCTAGAAACCATCAAAGCTCAAACATTTAATTTAAACATAAAACATGGAATATGGAGTTGTCCTTCTTAAAATTCTCACAAATTAACACACGCAAGGTTTCTTTAACATATTAATCATGAGTCAATGTCAACAAATACCAAAATAAAATCTTGGATCTATAAGGTTTAATACTCATATGCTCAAAATAAGATAAACAAGAGAATGCAAAGTACAATGATATAAAGCTCTTAAAAACCCTTATTTCTTACAACATGTACTCTATCCTAGCAAGTAATACAAAATGTAGAGTTATTCTCTCATAATTTCTACCTTACATCACTCAAGTGTTTAATGGATTGTGTTTACTCATATTTCCTCTTGTACCCCCACATACCATAAGCTTGTATTAAATAAAAATCTCCATCACTAGCATAAAATAATGCACAAAATCAAAAGGGTCTTTAAAGGGTTATAGCTTGGCTTAGGTTAAGGTAGGAAAATTTTGGTTAAGTAGCTCATTCATGTGGAAAATATAGCAAATACTCAAACAAGTAAGATTTTGTATTGCAAAAATTACACTAAAGCATGATTTCTAATTATACTAATTCAATTTCCACATCCCCTTGCAATAATTTTTCACTTCCCACTAGTTTTCACCGATACTCAACTTCAACTAGTTGCCTTCCTTACTTTTGTTTTCCTTCTTTTAAAAGCAAACTAGTGTAATTGTTTGTTTCTTCCTTCTCTTCTATATTTGTTTCTTGTTTTTTTTTCTTTTTTTTTCTTTTTATATAATCAACTAAGGAAGTACTAGTGGCTTTAAATTTCAGGGATTAGACACATATTCAAAAACTCATGCTTAAAATATATCAATACTATATCCTACTTATCAAAGCATAACTACATTTTCCACATAAGGGGTCAAGCTCAAAGTTGAACTGGTTAGAAATTGGCACAAGGCTAAAAATAAGCTCATGAATAAAATAGTTTAGGCTCAAAATGGCTACCTAAAGTCAAGAAGGTAAGTTTTTAAAGTAAGCCAAAATGGTGTAATCTAATGCCCTTATCATTTTTCATGCACATCTCATACTAAATGTGATCTCAAAAATTATCCAACACAAGTTCTAGAGTAATGAATACAAGAGGAATGCTCTCAACAAAAAATATTTTTAATGTGTTAAGGCTCAAAAGCTCACCATAGCTATGATAAAACTCTACATCATGCATTCTTACTATTCTAAAGAACATGCTTAAAGAAACTTGGCTTAAAAGAACCATATACCAAAGAACTTTACCTAAACATGCCTATCCATAGAAACATAATCATATTAAAACTAAAGACACTTAATCCTAAGTTAGTAAATGTATCAAATCAACTCATAACTAACTATGCAAAGACTAATTACATATGTTAATAGGCAACAATTTCACAAAGAATAACTCCATCACACAACTCAACATAAAACATAAAACATTTAACACTAATCCTATATGCATACTACCAACTAGCTTCCCCACACTTAAAGAACACAATGTCCTCATTGTGTAAGGAAGACTCCACAAAACAATACATACAACATGGACAAGCACAACACAAACAGCACGAAAACATAGAAAAGAATTAAAAACAGGAGAAGGTAACATTACTCATTGGTCCCACTTGGGGACCCCGGTGGAGAAGGCGTGAAAGGAATATTATGGTGGCGAAAGAAGGAAAGGAGCTTGTGGCTGAGGCTCTTATGACTCTTGTGCATTTGCTGGACAGTCGTCTCAAGGGAATCCATCCGAGCCGCCATACTTTGATTGGCAGCCTCAATCCCATCCAACCGAGACATGACCCGCTGCAATCCAGCATTGTCCTCTTACGCAGCACCGACACTGGGCTCATCCTGATCATCACGACCCATACCAAAATCACTCGCCATAGCAGCTTCTTCTCCATCATCAGCCTCATTGGAATCATCCGGTTCAGTAGCAGTAGATGTTTCAGGTGCTTTTCCTTTGCCCTTGGCACGACTAGATCTCGTTTCCTGCATAAAACACGATAAAAACTGCGGAGGCATAGCATGTCTATCTAAAACATGGGAGTTACGAAGATAATGGATATCCATTAAAGTCACATGTTCATTTTCAGCCAAAACAAAATTGCCTAAATCACCTAAACACCCCAAAATAATACCGGTTACCATATGGCACATGCCTACAGTTTTAGTTCTAGCAATTGATGCATGGTATAACCCGTCAAAGATAAAATCTATGGAGCATGGTGTTTTACGTGATAGTAATAAATGAAGCACAAACAAGTCCTTGGATTGAACCTTGGTACTTTCTACGCGACCAAATAAAGCATGGCATAAATACTTATGAAATAAAAATAAGCCATTGTCCTTAATCAGTCTATTAGAGGCATTTTTGTTATTGAATTCCGCCAAGCCAGTTAGTGTTGTCCAAATTGGTCGGTGATCAAATAAATTTGAATTAAAGCGTGTTCCATTCAATGGAAAACCAAACCAAACATGAAGTTCATCAAAACCAAATGTAAACTCAGCACCCTGGTGTCGAAATTTAAAGTAAGTCTTTTTATTATCAACATAAGCCAATGTGACAAAAAACTCTACAGCCCAATCCCTCCTAATAGGTAAATTCATGACAGAAAATTTCTCCCATTTCATGTATTTGAGATATTGATCAAATTGAGCAGTCAAACCTAAATCATTAAGCAATTCAGTATCTAGATGCAACATGCCTACATAGGTTTTGGTGTTAAAAAACTTAAACTTTTCCCTTCGTCTTCAGAATAGATAAGGAAGGGACACTCAAACCTGGCCTGAAGATACTCAACAGGTGGTATTGGTGGAGAACTTGGCTCGGCAACTGGCTGCTTATCCTTGCGTCCAATGGATTTTGTGCGCACCATGATGGAAAATAAAGAAACCCAAGCTGAAATCATAATAACAAGTGTAGAAGAAGAAGAAACAACACCAAAGCCAGCAAAAATACTCCACAAAAGCAAAAGAGAAAGAACAGAGGAGACGAGAACTCAAAATTTTGATAGAAAAACGTTTAAAACTCAAGAGCTGCTGAATGGAGAAGGGGAATAGTTTACTTAGGGTTTTAACTATATATAGGGGAAGGTGAAAAGGCAGCTAAAACCCTAAGAAATTCAAATCCCGTGTCCTGTTGCGACCTCGCGAAATTGTCGCGCTCGCGACATGGCACGGTATTTGAACTAGCGAGCTCGCGAAGAAAGTCGCGCTCGCGATAGAGAGTATAGGCCTTATCCTCGAAAGCAGCCGTCGCGCTCACGACAGAGCCGATTTACCCAAATCAAGATTACATGGTCGCGCTCGCGACAGAGTCTTATGATCCGTCCCACTCATCCTTGTCGCGCGCACGACAAATGTCGCGCTCGCGACAATGATGAAATGTTCATGACTTAAATTTTAAAAATGTAATAAATTTTTTTTTTTAAAATTTTTTTTTTCACTTTTTTTTTTTTAAAAAGAAATATAAAAAACATAAATAAAGCAAACAGAGACACCTGTAAAATAAAATAAAAATAAAAATATGTAAGTATTCTAAATAAGGTAATAATCAAAGAAAAATAAAATTAGTTACTTAAAAACAATGGAAAGTAAAAAATAAATAAATAAATGAATAACACTAAGCCAATTCTAAAGAGATAAAAGATACCTCTTTACTCTCAAATCCTCCATTAAAATATATTTTACAGCAATGCCCATTAACTTTAAACAAGTCGCCTTTGTTATTTTTTAGTTCTAGATATCCATGGTCGAAAACTTGAGTAACTTCAAAAGGTCTACTCCATCTAGACCTCAATTTTCCAGGAAATAATTTTAAGCGAGAATTGAAAAGTAAAACCTTATCCCCAGTCTTAAAACTTTTATATTTGATATGAGCATCATGCCACTTTTTAGACCTTTCCTTGTATAATCGTGCATTTTCATAAGCAAAAAGACGTAATTCATCAAGTTCATTTAATTGCAAACATCTTTTTAACCCAGCATCTTGCATATCATAATTTAAGGTCTTAATAGCCCAATATGCCCTATGCTCTAACTCAATAGGAAGATGACATGCTTTTCCATACACTAACCTATATGGAGTCATTCCAATAGGTGCTTTGAAAGCAGTCCTATATGCCCATAATGCATCATCAAGCTTATGTGCCCAATCTTTTCTAGAATTAGAAACTGTTTTTTTCTAAAATCCATTTAAGTTATCTATTGGACACTTCGACTTGACCGCTAGTTTGTGGGTGGTATGGAGTAGCTACTCTATGGTGAACACCATACTTATTCAATAATGATGCAAAAGAACAATTGATGAAATGCATACCTCCATCACTTATGATAGCCCTTGGCACTCCAAACCGTGAAAAGAGCTTCTTCAAAAATGAGAGAACCACTTTTGAATCATTGGTTGCTAAAGCTTCAGCTTCAACCCATTTGGAGACATAGTCTACCCCAACCAATATATATGATTTCCCAAAAGATATAGGAAATGGACCCATAAAGTCTATTCCCCACACATCAAAAAGTTCAACCTCCAAAATATTATTCAAAGGCATTTCATCTCTCTTCCCTAGGTTTCTTGCCCTTTGACACTTATCACATTTAGCTACAAAAATCCTAGCATCATTAAAAAGGGTAGGCCAATAAAATCCACACTCTAAAACCCTAGAAGCAGTTTTTGCTCCACCATTATGGCCCGAATATAATGATGAATGACAATGACCTAAAATATCCACCGTTTCTTCCTCACTCACACATCTTCTTATGATACCATCCCCACTAATCCTAAATAAGTAGGGCTCCTCCCAAAAATAGTTTTTCACATCACTAAAGAATTTCTTTTTCTGTTGCCATGTCAAGCCATAGGGTATGATTCCTACAGCAAGAAAGTTAGCAAAATCTGCAAACCAAGGCACATGCTTATAATTTATTGACATAAGAGATTCATCCGGAAAAGATTCATTGATTTCATGACTATCCCCTAATGGTCCTTCAGCATTTTCTAACCTAGATAAGTGATCAGCTACTAAATTTTCAGAGCCTTTCTTATCTTTAATTTGTATATCAAATTCTTGCAATAAAAGGACCCAACGAATTAACCTAGGTTTAGCATCTTTCTTAGCAAACAAATATCTCAAAGCTGCATGATCCGTATAAATTTTAACTTTAGATCCTAACAAATAAGACCTAAATTTATCACATGCATAGACAACAGCCAACATTTCTTTTTTAGTAGTTGTATAATTCACTTGAGGAGGTGACAAAGTATGACTAGCGTAGTAGATTACATGCAAATTTTTACTAATCTTTTGACCTAACACACAACCAACCGCTAAGTCACTTGCATCGCATATAATCTCAAAAGGTAACTCCCAATTAGGAGTAGTGATAATAGGTGCAGTTGTAAGGGCCTTCTTTAAAGAATTAAAAGCATGCATACAATCATCAGAAAATTCAAAAGGTACTTCCTTAACCAATAAATTAGTTAAAGGCTTAGCTATTAATGAAAAGTCCTTAATGAATCTTCTATAAAAACCAGCATGTCCTAAGAATGATCTTATGCCCTTAAGTGTAGTGGGAGGGGGTAATTTCTCTATGAGTTCAACCTTGGCTCTATCCACTTCAATGCCCCTACCAGAAATCTTATGGCCAAGAACTATTCCCTCTTCAACCATAAAGTGACACTTCTCCCAATTTAACACTAAGTTAGTTTCCTCACACCTAGCCAACACTCTATCTAAATTATTTAAACATATCTCAAATGAATCTCCATAGACTGAAAAATCATCCATGAAAACTTCCATGATGTGCTCAATCATATCCCCAAAGATAGAGGTCATGCACCTTTGAAACGTTACAGGTGCATTACATAACCCAAACGGCATTCGTCTATAGGTGAAAGTGCCATATGGACAAGTAAAAGTAGTCTTCTCTTTGTCACTAGGGTATATAAAAACCTGAAAATAGCCCGAATACCCATCCAAAAAGCAGTAATTAGAATGACCAGCTACCCTTTCTAACATTTGATCAATGAAGGGTAAAGGAAAGTGATCCTTCCTAGTAGCTGAATTTAACTTCCTATAATCAATACAAACCCTCCAACCCGTGGTAGTTCTAGTAGGAATCAACTCTCCATTCTCATTCCTAACTACTGTCATACCTCCTTTCTTAGGTACACAATGTATTGGGCTCACCCAAGAACTATCCGAAATTGGATAGATAATCCCAGCATCTAACAATTTGATGATCTCTTTCTTAACTACTTCTTTCATGTTTGGATTAAGTCTCCTTTGCCTATCTGCTCTAGGTTGACAATCATCTAACAAATTAATCCTATGCATGACAACATTAGGACTAATTCCTTGCAAATCCGAAATTTGCCAACCTATACTTTTTATTCTCTTTTTAACCACCTCTACTAGCAAATATTCCTGATGACTAGTAAGTTTATTAGACACAATGATAGGTAAAGTATGATTTAGACCAAGGAATGCATACCTCAAATGACTTGGCAACTCTTTCAACTCCACCATAGGAGGACTTACAATTGAAGGTGGTATAGGTGCATCATTCCGATATAATCGTTCTGACCTTGCACCCTCTTGCTCCTCCTTCCCACTAGCTTCTTCCTCAATGATTTCCTCATCTACACCTGCTTCATTAAATACTGCTGCTACACAAACATCAATGACATCTATCCTCATGCATATATTCTCCTCCATGGGGTATCTTAATGCCCTATCCATGCGATATTCTACACTATCATCCCCCACTCTCAAAATTAATGAACCCTCATAGACATCAACCAGTGCCCTACCTGTTCTCATGAAAGGTCTCCCTAAAATCAATGGGCATTTCACATCATATGTAAAATCCAAAATGACAAAATCGGCAGGCAAAATAAATTTGTCAACCTTAACCAATACATCTTCCACTATACCATATGGTTTTTTAATGGATTGATCAGCTAATTGTAAAACCATTGAAGTAGATTTAACATAATCTAACCCCAATTTCTTGAAAATAGATAATGGCATAAGGTTAATGCTTGCTCCTAAATCACATAAACACTTAGGAAACTCAACATCTCCTAAAATGCATGGAATGGTAAAACTACCATTATCCTTCAACTTAGTAGGCAAATTATTTGTTATGATAGAACTAAATGCCTCAGTCAATTCAATGGTTGAAACATCTTCCCAACTTCTTTTCTTAGCAATTAAATCTTTAAGAAATTTTGCATAGTTAGGAATTTGTGTTATAGCCTCAATAAAATTTAAATTTATATGAACATGCTTCAATTTATCAAGAAAAGATAGAAATTGCTTATCTTGACTTTCTTGCTTTAACCTTTGTGGAAATGGTGGTCATGGTGTGAAAATCCTTGGAATTTTTTCTAGTACAACCCCCTCCGTTGCGCTCACAACAGGTGTCGCGCTCGCGACAGAAGACTCTTTCGCTGTAACTGGCGCGCTCGCGACACCAACATCACTCGCGATGGGGGTAGCTCCTTCTCCTGTCGCACTCGCGACAGGTATCGCGCTCGCGACACAAAGGCCATTTTGCCCTTTAGTTTCCTGCACACTACCAAAATTGTTAGTGTTAACAAATTCATTAATGTAAGACTTTCCTGACCTCAATTTTATGGCTTTCAAATGTTCTCTTGGGTTGTCCTCCGTGTTGGTTGGTAAATTCCCTGGTACTCACGACGGAAGAGCCTTGGCAATTTGCCCCAATTGAACTTCCAAATTATGAATGGAGGAAGCTTGATTCTTGGTTATTTGATCAAACTTAGTTTCCATCCTCTTCTGGGCCTCCTCTTGAGCATTAAACTTCATATTGATGCCCTCTAAAAATCTATCCATTTTAACCTCCAACGCACCAAATTGATCTTGGGGTTGTTGAAACCCCACTGCCCTATTTTGGTTACTACTATTGCCCCAAGAAAAATTCGGGTGGTTTCTCCAACCGGGGTTGTAAGTGTTTGAATATGGGTTTCCTCTTCCTTGTCCTTGGATGAAACTAACTTGTTCATCCGTACTAGCCATACCCAAATTACACCCTTCACTTCCATGGCCTAACTGTCCGCATATGCTACACCCACTAGTTGGATTACTACCCACACCTAGGCTATTAATTTTTTGCGTCAATTGCTCAATTTGAGCTTGCAAAGCTACCACTGAATCTATTGCATGAACTCCCCTTGTATTTGAGAAATTTGTATCCCTTGCTCTCTCGGTTGGCCACATCCAATTGTTCATTGACATTTCTTCCAATAACTCAAATGCAGCCTCCGTGGTCTTCCTCATCAAAGATCCCCCCGCTGCCGCATCAATGGTTCCTCGAGTGGTGGCATTCACACCATTATAGAATGTTTGCATCAGCAACTCCCTTGGCAAATTGTGGTGTGGGCAACTTCGCTGCAATTCTTTGAACCTTTCCCATGCCTCATACAAAGATTCAGAGTCATGTTGAACAAAAGTAGTAATATCTTTTATAATTTTGGCAGTTTTTGCTAGGGGAAAATATTTTGACAAAAAGACTTGGGCTAATTGGTCCCAAGTTGTGATAGATCCCCTAGTAAGGGAATTCAACCAAGCTTTTGCCTTGTCCTTTAATGTAAAAGGGAAACGCCTAAGCTTGATTGCATCCGCCGAAACTCCGTTAATCTTAAAAGTATCACAAATTTCTAAGAAATTTGCCAAATGAGCATTTGGATCCTCATTTGCCAAACCATAGAATTGGATACTGTTTTGAATCATTTGTAAAAGCGATGGTTTAATTTCAAACTGGTTTGCATTTACCGTAGGTCTTACCATACCTTGTTGAGCACCACTCAATGCTGGCGTGGCAAAGTCCATCAAACGCGGTGGATTTTCTTCTTCAGCAATAATAATCCTTCTACTCCGATTCTTCTTCTTATTTGACTTGCGGTTACTCAATAGAAATCTCTCTATCTCCAGATTGAACGGTTCAAGTTCTTCCTGCGAACTCCTTGTACGTGGCATGAACAGTCAAATCCTGAAAATTCACAACAAACAACAACAAATTAAATATCGTAATCCAAAATCTTAAATCAAGGTTCATAATGTAATAAATTAAATCAATCAAATTTCCCCGGCAACGGCGCCAAAAACTTGATATGCTTTTTGTAAAGCTTAAATACTGCAAGTATACGGTGTACCGGTTATAGTACTTCAGAAATCGATCCCACAAGGAAATGTTGATTTCAATCACTCACTATTACCACTCAATTTTAATCTTGTTCACGATGTTCAAAAATGGAAGTTAATTCTAACTACTCTATTGCATAAATTAATTAAATCCTAGATAGTATAATCAAAAAGACAATAAATATTATGAAATTAAATAATCATGCATTTGATACCATCATTTTAATTATAGTTTTTAATCTTGTTAGTAAGCCAAGTTGGAATAAATTTTTAGATCACTCTCTCGACATGAATTAGATTGCCTAAGACATGCAATTAAAGTACTAATTCTCAACTCTCGTTAATGAACTAGTGGGTTTTTAATTACACATTTTAAGATTAAACACCAACCTATAGCAATTATCTCCACATGTGATCTCTCTAACTATGCTTTGATAATGAATTTCCTAATAACTTTCAATAAGATGTTGCTCTCGCTAACTCTCTTATTTATGACCATTTTGTTAATTTTCAAAAAAGAAATTGCACATTGAAGCTCGTCTTCCTTAACTTATAATGATACCAATAAACTTTTAATAGAAAATACTACAATCAAAGATCAATATTATAAATGGAAATAGAAATTTGTTCATATATAATCAAACGCAAATATAATATTCATGTAAAGATTACAAGGAAGAAAAATAAAACATAAGAACAAGGAGAAGGGGATCTCTCAACCCTTTGTCCCTTCACACAAGATGTCTTCTTCCTTGCTTCTTGTCTCCTCTTCAAAACATGAAAAATAAAAACTAAAGTACTCAAGAAAAATTAATGTTCCTCAGATCACCAAATTAAACACTACCATTATTCATCCCAAAAATTCTGTTCACTTGGCATATATATGCCAATCCAAAAGTTATGTTCCTTCAAGAATCCTTTCACAAGAGTTGTATTGTTTTGAGAAAAGGTGCATCACTTCATAAATTTGAACTCCTCATCCGCACTGTGTCGCGACCTCGCGACACTGTCGCGCTCGCGACAAGGCACGCCTCTGCTTGGCTGGTTCCGCTGGTTGTCGTGAGCTCTTCTCTTTTTTCTTTCTTTTCGCCCTCGCGACATGGCACGCCTCAGCTTACTTTCTTCACCGCCTTCCGTCGCGCTCGCGACATCTTCGCGCTCGCGACACCTCCAATGCAGCTCACTTGGATTTCTTTCTTCCACTTAACTCCTTTAATCTTCAAGTCATTCCCTTCTCCTATAAAACAAATAAAACAAATACACACACACAAAACACATAAAAGCAACAAAATATAGATAAAATACTAAAACAATAAACACAAAACCACACATTAACACACAATATTTATGAGCTTTTCAAGCATATATCAAGTGTACCTATACACATGCATATGATTTATCAGAGTAAAGTATAGAAAGATATAGTAAAGATATTTAACTGCTTACATTTTGTCTAGGACGTGGATATATAGGCAAACCCATAAGGGAAACCTGCAGTTGTGATAGTATAGTTTCGACCCCTTTTGGATCTTAAAGCTAAAGTGTAGTTTGACCCCATTTGGGTTATAATGTAAAGTGTAACTCATCTCCATTTGGGGTATAAAGAATAGTTTCGACCCCATTTGGGTCATAATATATAGACATAATCCCATTTTGATTAAAAAACACATCCATTTGGGTTTTGGATGACCTCATTTGGGTTCGCTTAACCAATCAGGTAGTACAGTTTCAATCTCGTAAGAGGTTACCATTTATTATCGTCGGGTATTTTGTTTATACCTTCGAGTGCTACCGTATAACCCGTTATCGGCTTGTATATATACACATACACACATATACATATACATATACATATACATATACATATACATATACATATACATATACATATACATATACATATACATATTGGAATTAAAAGCAATATTAATAATGATTTTGTGCATTATTAATGGCTTATCCTTTATTATATTGATGAAGGTATGTTCCTTATACCTATATGTGTTGCTTTCTTAATGTTGTAAAGTGATCTGTGTGAGTTCTTGTATATGAAAAATATGAAATTGTAAAAGTTAAATCAAGTGTTCCTTATACCTAGGAACGTAGGTTATATGTAAATGCATTTATCCTTGATGATGTCTTATAATAGTGGCATTGGCTTATATGTTTTCTTATAGCTACTTATTTCTAGCTTTCTTCTGATAAATGATGTGTAACTTCTTAAATGTCAACTTAATGAACTTATAATTAATGTTCTTTTATAGCCATAGGTCAATATGTAATCATTATAACCAAATGTTTTTTTATTCAACATTATGTAAAGATATGAGAGATATGTGTGACTCCTTACTTATAAATATAAATCAATTATGAACTCACAACATGTGAATTGAATATATGTTTGTGTTAGAAGTATAATGGCATATTAAAAGATAATGATAAATTAAGGTTGTTATTATGTGTCTCAATGCATGGATTATAATTCACATAGTTAAAAATCATGAAAATTTAAAGTAGTTATTTATAAATGGAGATTCAAAACAATATATTTTATGCAAAAGCTATCATTGAGAATGGTATATTTGTTCTTGATTTAATTAAATAAGTACATAATGTGGATACCAAGAGAATGAAACATGATAATCTAAATACCTCATACTTATGGCATTGTCTTTTAGGCCATATAAATGAAAAACGCATGACCAAATTACACAAGTTAGGTGATTTGGGATCATTTGATACATATGAATCTTGTTTATTGGGAAAAATGACAAAAGTTCCCTTTATTGTTAAAGGAGAATGAGCTAAAATGGTTTTGGACTTAATACATTAAGATGTATGTGGTCCAATGACTACTCATGCCAGAGGAGGTTACTCCTACTTCATTACTTTCATAGATGATTATTCCAGGTTTGGATACAACTATCTAATGAAATATAAGTCTGAAGCATTCGAAAAGTTCAAAGAGTTCAGACATGAAGTAGAGAAACAACTTGGCAAAAGTATTAAAACACTTAGATCAGATCGAGGTGGAGAATACTTAAGTCAAGAGTTTCAGGATTATCTTAGAGATAATGGGATTTTATCTCAATAGACTCCACCATATACACCACAACACAATGGTGTATCTGAAAAGAGAAATCAAACACTATTAGATATGGTTCGATCAATGATGAGCCGAGCGGATTTGCCTAAGTCCTTTTAGGGATATGCACTAGAAACTGCTATTTATGTATTAAACAGAGTTCCTAGTAAATCGGTTGATGTTACTCCATATGAGATGTGGAATAACAAGAAACCCACGCTTTCTCATATGAAAGTATGGGGTTATCCTGCTTATGTGAAGAGGACAATGTCAGACAAACTGGATGTTAAGTCTGACAAATGTTTATTTGTGGGATATCCAAAAGAAACGTTTGGATATCATTTCTATTATCCCTTAGAACAAAAGGTGTTTTTTTCAAGGCATGTTGTCTTCTTGGAAAGAGAATTTCTCCTACGAGAGGATAGTGGGAGTAAAATTGAACTTGATGAAGTTCAAGACCCACAAATAGAAGATGATCAATCGATTGAACCCGAAACTGAATTTCATAATGATGAGATTACAGTTGAACCTGATTATACACAAAATCCTAAAAGATCTACTAGGATGCGGTCTATCCATGTGAGATATGAATTTCACATTGATTCGGATAGAGGCATAACTGTAGTAGAGGACAATGAGCCTACAAGCTATCAAGAAGTTTTGAACAGTTCAGAACGTGATTTATGGCTTAAGGCTATGCAGTCTGAAATGGACTCCATGTATGAGAACAAAGTATGGACTTTAACTCAACCACCTGAATGGATAAAACCCATAGGATGCAAATGGGTCTTCAACAAGAAGACCGACATGGAAGGTAATATAGTTACCTATAAAGCTCGCTTAGCAGCAAAAGGTTATCGTCAAAAAGAAGGTATTGACTACGATGAAACTTTTTCTCCTGTAGTGATGCTTAAGTCTATAAGAATACTTTTAGCCATTGCAGCTCACTATGATTATGAGATTTGGCAAATGGATGCGAAGACAGCTTTCCTTAATGGAAATCTTACTGAGGATGTGTATATGACACAACCAGAAGGGTTCACATCAGGAAATGGCGAAAAGGTATGCAAGCTTCAAAGATCCATTTATGGATTGAAGCAAGCCTCTAGGAGCTGGAACATACGATTCAATGAGACAATCAAAGAGTTTGGTTTCTCACAGAATGAAGATGAACCTTGTGTCTATAAAAGGGTCAATGGGAGTGCAATTGTCTTCCTAGTTCTATATGTGGATGACATATTGATCATGGGAAATGACATTTCTCTTCTCCAATCTGTTAAAATATGATTATCCAAGAAATTCTCCGTGAAAGAACTTAGAGAAGCATCCTATATTCTGGGAATAAGGATCTATAGAGATAGATCCAATAGGTTGCTAGGTCTTTCTCAGAGTACATATATAGATAAAGTATTAAAAAGGTTCAATATGGATCTCTCTAAGAAAGGGTTTATACCCATGGTGCATGGGAAACACTTTTCTAAGTCTATGTGTCCTTAGACACTAGAGGATAGAGAGAGCATGAATAGAATACCATATGCATCTGCAATTGGTTCTATCATGTATGCTATGTTATGTACACGTCCAGATGTAGCATTTGCTTTGAGTGTCACAAGCAGATTCCAATCCAATTATGGAGAGGAACACTGGACAGCTGTCAAGAATATCCTTAAGTACTTGAGAAGGAATAAGGATATATTCTTGGTATATGGAGAGGGCAATTTGGAAGTAAATGGATATACAGATTCCAGCTTCCAATCTGACAAAGATGATTGTAAATCACAGTCTGGTTATGTGTTCATAATGGGAGGAGGAGCAGTTAGTTGGAAAAGTTCCAAACAAGAAACAACTGTTGATTCCACGACGGAAGCTGAGTACATTACTGCTTCAGAAGCAGCCAAAGAAGCAGTCTGGATCAAAAAGTTCATAACTGAACTAGGAGTGGTGCCTAGCATTGTTGATCCGATTCGTTTATATTATGACAACAATGGAGCCATTACGCAAGAAAAGGAACCACGGTCTCATCAGAGATCCAAGCATGTTCTCAAACGCTACCATCTCATAAGGAAAATAGTAGCTAGAAATGATGTGAAAATAGAAAGGGTTCCCATAGATGACAATGTGGCGGATCCCCTCACTAAAGCACTTTCCCAGATTAAGCATGATCACCATATAAATAGCATGGGTCTGAGACATATGAGTGATTGGCTCTAGTGCAAGTGGGAGATTGTTAGAGAGTATGCCCTAGAGCCCATGTAATAGGGATGTTTTTCATATGTATGAAATTTATATTCTTAATAAAAGGCATCATTATTTTATTAATGTTATGTTTAAATACATGAGTTTGTAAATCTTAAATTAATAAATGAAGTCCTAGATAATATAAACACAGTGCAAAGGCAATCATAAAGGTTTTTATGATGTGAGATGTCTATTGCATGCAAATGTATTAATATCTAAATATCCCTAGTCATAGAATTAACAAGATAGGACATTGTTAATTCGGACAGACTAGCACATGTTATGCTTCTTGAATGGTTCAAGCAGTGGTTCTCATAACTATGATTATGAAATATAATCAAAGCTAACATGTGGATGCTTGTTAGAAGAAAAAGTTCATTGGAGACCTGCAAAGAGAATCCTCACATGGATATTAAATCTATGTCAGTGAGGAATCTCTTCATAGCGGTTCTGCAAGTATCCTTAGACTTGAGATCACCAAAGTTATCTTAAGTAGCAAGTGGTATACTTTGACTCCATAACTGATTACTTCCAACTGTGAGTGAACATAGTTAGGAGATTGGGTATATCATGACCTACTTGAAGATAGTTGAGTGATTGACAAAGGATTCACCATCCCAGATTTAATAAGGGAAGTTATCTCGCATGATTCTATAATTACATTGTTCAAAGAATCTCTGGCCAGAGTAAACTGTCAAGATGGATAGAGATCCATGGAGGGCATTTTGGGAACAATGGTTAAATTAATAGAACATACATAATTAGATTTATATGAGTTGACAGAAATCCATACTCAGAATCTAATTGAGATAAGAGTGGTGAAAGGAGTAATTGCACTGTAACTATTTCTATGGAAGGGTACAGTCAAACCACATGACTTTCCTGACATTTGGGTAGTCATGATGCCTAGCTAGAGGCCAATCATGACTTGTATAATGATGTATCAAAATATCAATAGAGATTGATAAAATGATTTAAAGGAGTTTAAATCATGTGAGTTTTGAATAAAACTCACAATTACATATTATACTGCCAACATGGACAGGAACCCAATAGGTCACACACATATAGAGAAAAAGGGTAAAATGGCAAAATGACAAGGATAATAATATTTGATATTATTATAAAGGTAGATAAGTGAATATGATAATAATTAATTAAAGAGTTTGATTAATTATGATCAAATAAAATTATCCGCGGAACTTTTGAGAAATGTTCTGTAAATTGGACCTAATTGAAATAATGTATTTCATGATTAATTATTATTATCTTATAAGTATTATAGTACTGGTATAATAATTAATAAGTCCATTGGAAGAATTATTAAGGGCTAGAGGAATGAAGCAATTGGCAAAAGCCCTTCTGTAAGGGCCACAAGCCAAGTCCAGAACAGAAGGACTTAATGGCATATTTCATGCACCAAATTAATTTATATATGTTAAATAAGTATTATGGAACTCACTTATTTAATTTGGTTGGATTTGGAATCCATTTGGATATTTAAATCCAATTAGTTGCACAAAGGGCCTAGTTTGTAGGTTTTGTGCATAGTCTTTTATGAAAAGGTTTAAATTGGATTTAATTAAGCCCAAATGATTATAATTAATTCCAAAGGCCCAATTAATAATTCTCCAGCAATTTTATAGAGCCCAATCTCATTAAGGAGTTGGAATTTTAACCTAACTATAAAAGGCCAACTAATGATAAATTAGGGTTAAGTGATTAAAACAAAAAGAAAGTCTTTTTCTCTAATCTCTCTCTCCTTTTTGCGCCAACTCCAAGCTAGCTTCTTGGAATTTCGGCTAGCCCTAGTTAAACACCAATTTGTTGGTTCAATTTATCCCTCTCTAGTGTGGATTACTCATTGGAGGTGTTCGATTTTGGACACTGTGATTTGCGATAACCCGGTGCGAAGTAAAATCAACTGTTCAACAAAATCAAAGGTGATTTTTCTTATTCTCATATAGTTATATTGTGTATTCATGGCAAGATCAAATCTAATGGTTAAAAAAAATTAAAATTTCGCTCATGTATGTGATGCATGTAACCGTTAAAATCCAACACATTTATGAGCATAAAATCATACATATGTTCATATACGTATATCTTGTACTTGTAATTAATACAAAAGTATAAAGCTCTTTATATGTATATAGATGAGTTGCTTATTCTCATTATATAATCTGTTTCATTATTAAAATAACATGTGCATGTATAACTACATTCTCACATTTCATTAAGGCATGCAATATGATTAAGACATACATTAAATATGCATAAATCTTTATACATACACATTTCCTTTTCATACTTATATGATATATTTATAATCATTATATCTACATGGAAACTAATATATATGCACGCATATCTATATGATTCATTACGTACATATCTTATGTATCCTTATATTAGAACACACTATCACACATCCAAATACATGCATGTATCGGGTATATCTAATCAAAATTATACAATCAATATAGAGTTACTAATATGTTCAAACCATGTTGCTTATATCCATTGTAGTGTGTGTGTTATTTCATCCAATACATACACTAACATACATGTACCATGTAGTCTTTTATGTCATACTTTCCATGTGTTAGTTTTTATTATATGCTTTTATCAAAACTATAGTGTACTTATCGATATTCACTTATATTCGGACAATCCATTTACTAGTATGTGTACGTATATAGTAGATTTACATTTTATTGTTTGTAGTAAATTCATTATAAACACCTAGCTCCTCAAGTATGTATGTGACACTTATTCTTACATTAACATATGTTCATAAATGTCCATATTGTAATGTCCCAAAAGTATATGCTAACAAATATTTACAAATGTGATTAGAACGTAATCGAAATAAATGTAAATGTGAAGGATAATTTTATAAATTTACTAATTTAGGGGTAAATATGCATTGCTAGAGAGGTAAAAAGACTTGATTGAAATTTTATATTATAAGTTTCATGCCAAATGTAAAAAATGGTGAAAGAAGAGGGAGCAAAGTGTAATTTTTAGTTTTTAAATAAGTGGTCCAAAGAGAAATATCATGTATTTCTCTGAAAGGAGGGAGAAAAATCAAGAAGGGAAGGGAAATTTTGCTCTTTTCTTTGAGATGGCTGGCCACTCTTTGGCTAAAGATTTCAGCAATTTTTCTCCTTTTCTTTTATGTCTCCTCTTTCTTCAAGTTTCTATATACAAGAGGTGTATGTGTTTTTTATTAGTTTCAAACAAATTAAAGTAAGTAAAGTATGGTTTCATGTGAGAAGAAACCTTATTCCTCTTCTTTCTTCCTTTAAAGTATGTATTTATTATTTTGAGTAGTGATTGAGTAAATCTTGATAATAGTTCCTTTAAACCTAATTCAATTTTATCAATTAATTGGTAATTTGTTAACTGAATTTTGTGATTTAATTTATTATATTAGTTAATAAATTAATTGTTTTTACATGTTAATTAATCTTTAACTCTATTACTTATTGTTTATGTGTTTTATCATTAATATATAAATTATTTTTTTAATTTCATTAATTACTATTTAATTGGTTAATTTTTTGATTTGTTAATTATATTAGTTTAATTAAATTTTTTATTTATTCGACTATCCTTTTTATAATATATTTTTATTAGTATCATATTATATATGTTATTTAAGGTTTTTTAAGCCAAAATGTTTTTTCCTTAGCTCCTGCATAAATTGTTTTTGCCAGGTCCTTTAGTGACGCTCATTTGTTCTATTGCTAAAATGTTTTCCCTTAAATTCATTTTGTTGCTACGGTGGACCTTTAGCAACAAGAGTTTATGGTGACAGTCAAAAACTCCCATCGCTATAAGTCTCAAGCACACCACCTCCTTCCGTCACTCACGCTTCATGTCCTTCCTTATTTTTTCCTTTATTCTTTATGTGCCTTATGGCACTATTCTTTGGCCTTTTGGTTTCCTTTTTCACCATTTCACGTTTTTTCATATATATGGGTGAGCATGGACCAATTAACCAATTCATGAGCAAAAAAATTAATTAGTCCAATAATATCATTTTTTGAAGTCACTAACCATTAACTAGTCTGTTACATTCGCTTAACCAGTTCATCGATTTTGATTTCTCAGTTTGATTAACCAATATTTTTTGGTTAATCATTAAAATTTATAATATAAAATTATAAAAAATAGATAAATTTCAATTCAATTTTAAATATGCAAAGTAATTGAATATAAAAATTACGAAACAAATATAATTTACTAGCCAAAATTCATATTTTATAAATTAATAACTAATATTATAAAATATACTTGATATTTATTGGAAAGCAATATGATTGATTTTAAGTCAAATAAATTTTTGAATAATATCAAATATTATAATATATATTTTAAAATATAAAAAATATATAATTAAGTGCTATAAGTAAAATATGAATACCAATATATGATAAAAAAAATAACATACATAAAAGTTAATCGGATAATAGGTATAAATATTACAATATAATTAAAGAAATTCATATAATATAAATTTAGTTTAAGATATTATATAAATTTTATAGGAAAACATAAAACATAAGGTATAAAAATAAAAATATAATTTAAATATATTTTATAATATTATTTTATTTAAATTTTAGAGAGAAAATAGAAAAAAATGAAGATATATATATATATATATATTATCATTTCTTTCATCATCATCATCATCATCATCATCATCATCATCATTATTATTATTATTATTATTATTATTATTATTATTATTATTATTATTATTATTATTATTATTATTATTATTATTATTATTATTATTGCCACCATTTTTATTGTTATTGTTATTGTTATTGCTAATTAATATATGATTTTTGACATTATTTATTTTTGTTAATTTCATTATTGCAAATTTTGTTACTATTAATATTTTATTATTTTAGTAATAATATTTATAATTACTATTATTAAATATTATCACTAATACTATTATTTTGGTTGTAATTGCCATTTATATCATCACTAACAAATTATGTATTATTGTAATATTTGTTATATGTATAATTCCCCTTGTGGGTCAGGTCAAAAGATAAGGCGGGGTAAATTAGATTAGGATTTCTTTTTAATTTCTTTGTTTATTATTCAAGCCTATAATATTTTTTTTTGCTTTCTATTTAATTGCTTGGAATAGCTTAGTAATAAAGATTTTTTATACGTTTTAATTAAAAATAACATCTAAAATATTTTCTACTTAATTAATTGGATTTTTCTCATAAAATGGATCAATGTCCTATTGTGTTCCAAAAATCACACAAAGAAATTTTATAAATATGTACGAGGGAATAGATATTCCCAATTTAATCAATATCCCGAATTTAATCAATATCTCGATTTATGCATATTTTACTCATATTATTATTTTTTATATCTTTATTTATTGTAAATAAATAGCTTTTTAATGATAAGTCAAAAACCCATTAAATGATTTTATGTAAGTTTGAGTGGGATTTTTTCTTTAATAAAAGGACCAATGTCCTGATTTTTATCCACAAAATAACATGTAAATTAAGAGACTTTTCTGTATAAACATAAAGTATTTTCTACCTTAAATTGGTTAATTAACACGATTCCTTTATTTCAAGTCGCATGTGCCCAATGCCCTCATTTTTATCGAAAATGCACTCAAGATACTACCTTTTTGTAAATATGCATGCAATGACCCATGTGCTTATGTAAATGATTTCAATCAAGTCCCCAATTTATGTATGATTTATTCATTTATTCCTTAATATTTTCATTGCCATCCTTTACAGTTTTTCATATACATACTTTATAGCTTTCAACGTGCTTGAGTTCACCTTTATTTTTTTAGCATAATAGTTTGTGTGAGAAAAGAGATGAAATAATCACTAAAACTTATTTATATAATATTAACCAAAAGTATAAATAAAAGTGAGGTCTCGAACTATCTCTAGTTTCAACCTCACAAGGTTAAAACTCATTTTCCAATATTTTAGTGGATGGCGACTCCATGATACCTACCTTATGGTATCCAGCAGATGCCCTCGTAGGTTGATCCTTAGCAAATAGTTAGGGATACCCCAAGATACTATCTGATGCCTTTTTAAAGCCTGAGGTATAACGGATTGGGTTATATCCCTATCCATTATGAAGCAATCGATCTTTACAAGTTAAAAGAATCTTAATTCGGTCTCGATTCCTAAAAATAGGCTTTTGAGATCAAATCGGATGTTTACTAGGTTCAAAGCGCATCACAGTGGTGACTCCGCTAAGGACCTTGAGATTTTTCTCTGAAAGTACCTTTGGTTGATTTAATATAAATAAGTTTAGAGATTAAAATATTTTATCGTTTTTCAAAAATTTACATTGCATTCATACTAGAGCTTAGAATTAAGTTAGGCAACCTTATTTTAGCCCCGATGCATTCCTAAAGCACGATGCTATGTTCACTCAATATAGGGAAGTGTTAGGGAGGACCACCAACTCAAGCCCCGTACATTTTGGTATATCAAATGGTGATCCAATCCATTGTCATGCTCATGATGAGCTAGACTCATTGGCAGGGATCATGCTTGGGTAACCCTAAAGATGTATCACCAAACTAAAGCCCATGTAGTGAAAAAGATACTTATACTAAGAGGCATGTGCCATAATACCTTGCTTGTGATATGGGCTTCTATGTATTGAATAAATCCTAATAAATTTAAATGCCAACTCATTAAAGGCTTTCATGGCCCGATGGGCATATTTCAGTTTATTTAGATTGTTTAAATACACATTGGCCAAAATCCATTTATATACGCTTTGAATTAAGAGAGGTTGTGCTACTAGGTTTTTATCATGCACCACACACATTCATTCAGTTTCCTATTAACCTATGAGCTAATCCAGCCTAAAAAAGAGACCACACGACCTTCTGTGTATGAGTAATAAGTTTGGGAAGACTTTTCTTTTTCTTTTGTATGTGTTTATTTATGTTGTATATACATGCATACATCTTTAACAACATGATAAAAAATATTGGTAATAATAATAATAAATAATAAAAATATGTATGCTCTGTGAGCATAGTTTTTTTCTATATATATGCGCATCTCACCTTGCATATAATTTCTACTTGCATAAATCATGACCTAAAATGGAAATGAAAAATAAAGCATGTAAATCTTGTACGAATTAGTGTGCGCAAGCATGCATTTCATTTTATGTGCAAACAAATAATGATAATCAATATAGTAATGTAAAACACATATTTTAATCCTCTTTGCCATGAAACTCTATATATCTTATTTTTGTGCCATACATATAATGTATTTATATTCATACATCACATATGTACCATGTATCATATGTTTAGCATGTCCATATATCATGTATTGCTCTAACCTTTTGATTGTTTTAGCCATTCTATATTACATACCTTGATGGTTTAGATGTCCTGAAATCGCCCTATTAGAGAGCTTCATTCAAGATAGTCAAAAGCATAATCATAATCAAAAGTAGATCTAAGTTTGCTCGATATCCTTAAGTCAGCTTTAGGAGTTATAGCCATGGTAGATCCATCATAGATAGAAGATCTTAATAGTCAAGAACTAGATAGAAGATTAAATGAATTTGAAACAAAGATGAAAGCTATAATGATTGAGATGATGTCCACTTCAGTACAACCTGCTGGACAGTAACCTTTAGCACTCCTTTTTGCACATAAAGAATCGAAAGGCACCTCCACCATAGCTACCGTTGTGATCCCTCCTATAGCCATCAAGTTTAGGGGTCCTACACCAATAATTGTGCCCGTTGAGCAGAGAAATTATAAGGGTGCTGCTGGTGAGAAGGATCTTATCTCTAAGGAGGAGAAAAAGCACACGACGACTTTGGTTCCAAAAAGTAAGGCATATAGGGTAGAAGACCTAGTTTTGAAAAAGATGGAAGAAAAGATAAAGGCTTTAGCCTAAGTTTTATCAACTGGTAAAGGAATTATCCTAGAAGATAGAGATTTGGATAGCAAATACATGCTCCCCCAATAATTTAAGATGCCAAACTTGCCCAAATTTGATGGCACTTCTGACCCTTCTATGCATATGAAGTAATTTACATTAGTCAAAAAGGGGATAGCCTTAACTAAAAACAAGAAGATTGAGTACTTTTGCCTCAGTTTGATAGGCTCTGCCATCGACTGGTACCATAGGTTAGATCATAGGACTAAGAAGGATTGGAATCTTTTAATAGAGGAATTCTTAAAATAGTATAATTATAGCAAAAAGCTAAAAGTGACCCTAAAGGATCTAAAGTTGCTACATTATAAATTAGAGAAAGCCTTCCATGAGTACCTTACTCGATGGAGGAACAGAGTGATAGAGATAAAGAAAAAATCGAAGAATGCCAATCAGATCAGGTTATTTATTCAAAATGCCAGTCCCTATCTACGAGACGAGTTGAAAATAAAAGGCTGAAAAGATTAGGAATCTCTCAATGACATCACCATTCAAGTTGAATGATGATTTTTGGAAGAAAAGGCACAGGTTGCGAGTATAAAAATAGGCAATCCTGGAAATGAATAGGAGAATGAAAACTTAGATGATGGCAGTGATGGATTGTAAAATTTTCATTCATAAGAACAAAGGGGAATCATTATATCATTATGGGAAAGTCACTGCCTTGGTGCCTTACTCATCCTAATAGGCAAGGGAAATTGCAACCATTACTAGCAAAGTTAGCCATAAGCCAAGGGAAACCTGATCATAAAATTAATTGGCATTGTGCTTACCACCAGCGTACAGGGCATAAAATAGATTACTGCCATCCTCTAAGAGATCTTGTTTAAAGTTTGGTTGACACCCATCAAATGCCAATCCTAAAGGGGGAGAATTAAAGCTTTCTTTATAAGCTTCACATCATCATCAACCTTTGGGGCATCGTTTAGAGAAGGAAGTGCCTAAGACATTGAAGTACTTTTTGCTATTTATACTTACAGTATGGAAAAGATGTAATATAAGCTATCTTTTTTACAATGTAAATATGTCTCTAAACAATTCATATGTTTCTTTAGTCATCTTAATTATATGAGATTTTTTATGTATACAATGTCTTATTTTATTGTTTTGTGCATAACAATAATTATGGCATAACTCTAAGATATTAATTCAATAAAAACCTTTCAATTCAATCTTGAGCTTAGAGACACTTTGAGTGCAACCTTTGGCTCTTGAGGTGAGTCTTAAGAGGATAAAATAAAATAAAATAAATCTTCATCTAAACCTACAAAGGCATTCCACTAGGTGACAAGAAAATTACATCATCATATTCCTATATTTTCGAGCACCAAACTTAAATAGAAAGCCCCTATTCACCAAAAAACCAAGCCTAAATGTCAAACCCAAATTTTCTAAACCAATCTATTTAAAATTCTAAGAGAACCTGCAAAGGCTGATTAACAACAGGATTCGGATGCACACAAAATATCACCCCCTAAGATTCAATTAAAGTTTATGTTATTGTATTACATATCTGGCCATGGCTACTATTATTGCCACCTGATGCATGTAAAATAGGGATGTATGCATAAGTTAGGCATAAACATATGGTTGACCCATTAAGAGAAACTTGTGGCATGCATAGAGACACATGCTAAAGTGGGCTTAATTCCAAGGTAGTGATGCCAATACCTCACATGATAAAGACTTCTTTCACCATTTCCAAGTGCTTGAGGGCATCAGATGTTATACAAAGTCTGTAAAAAGGATAGATTATCAGGACAAGATGGACAGTTTCCCTAAGATAATAAAAAAAGATAAAACAAAAAAAAAACAAGGTAAATAGCAAGATAAAGCTTGCCTAGAGACTAGGACCATTAAGGAAGATGCTTGCGGATCATCTGTCAAATTGCAGACCAAATCCCTTTACCACCTAAGGTGTTGGCAATGCATTCCATGCATACATTTTAGCATTCTTGCATGCATTCTTATACATGTTGCACACAATATTTTGTGTATGTTGTTGTATGCATAACTCTATAGGTAAAGTGGAGTTCAACTCTGCTACCCTTGCCTAAATAGTTCACCCAAGCCTTCATACGTGATAGCTTAGAGATTCAATGATTTCTTGCATCGATGCAATGGCTACTGTAGCACCATTATTTTGTAAATTTCAGGGAGTATTCTTAAATTGGTTTATCCTGTTAAGACTTTGACACAATTTTCCTTTACAATTCTAAAGATCATTACCTCTCTAGAGCATTCGAGATGGCCACAACTTCATCTTATTCCCAGTTTTAGGGAGTATTTATAGTTCAATTTACCTTGCCAAATTATGCCCAAAGTTTAACATAATTTCTTTTAATATATATGTTCAAAGATTATCCCTTCCTTAATGAACTTAAAAATAGCGATGGTGTTATGCTTTTCTTAAGAATGATTCAAGGGTCACTGCATTTAGGGCAACTTGTGCAGCGCCATCCTTTCATCAATATCAGGGAGTACCCCCATTAAAATAGCTTAGGCCTTAAGTCTAATTTATCTTATCAGGTCATATCCTAATATTTTGACATAATCATTTTTATCAGTTTGAGATTCGAAGATAGCCCCTCTTTTTTAAACATAGACTCGAGGACCACTATCTTCCTAATGCATTCAAAATGATTGCGATTGCCATAGTGCTGTCCCTTTTCAAAAACATAGGAAGTATTCTTAGTTTAGTAATTTGTGTATTAAATTTATTTTGTCCTATCAAGCAATGTCTAAATTTTTTACAGAGCTGCTTCTTATTAATTTACTTTTAATTTGAAATTTTATTTCATCCTAGTGATTCTCAACTGTGAATGGATTTAACCTTAACTTTAGAAATCTATGTTTCATTTAAATATGAGCTGAATAAGAGGTAGGTATGCTTTATCTCTATCTGTTGAATTGCATTAAAGCCTTCACTATACCATGCAATTTCTAAATTTTGAGTACCTCAGACCGTTTTTTAAAATTAAGAAAACATTTTTGCAATCGAGGGGATTGGTAAAACTCATTAAGAATATTAAAACCTTTTTGATTACCCATCAAAGAAACCCTAGGATGAGACAGGACCTGGAAAATGATTCGGGTAGCCATTCTTTGTATAACCCTCTAAATGACTTCCTTTTATCCTAATTTTATAATCTTTTATCAACCCTCTGAACCTTTATTTTAAGCCTACTAAATGAATGCTCATTTTATTGTTACACATATTAAAACAAACAACTAACCTAAAATGATTTTTGCTTCCCCTAAAGAAGATGACCTCTATGGAAAAGCTTATTTCACATGTCAAAATAGAAAGGGTTAATCTCTACCAAATTTTTGTACAAATTTCACCAATAAGGAATCAAACCTTTTTTATGAAATAAACTTTAAAGAGAAAAAAAAAAGAAAAAATGAGGAAAAATGAGAGGAAAAAAGATGAAAAGGAAAAAAAGATGAAAAAAAAGAAAGGAATAGGAAAAAGAGGAAAAAGAAATAAAGAAAAGAAAGAAGAAGGGAATGGGCAACCCTTGAAGTTAACATCCCAACAATGAAAATACAATAAAAAAAACAATAAATGAAAATAAAAGGAAGACCTTGAGTTATTATCTCTTAAACAATCCCTGGTCAGTTAATTACCAGAGCTAAATTCAAAAAAAACCCTCAAATAATGGAAAATGGGTAGAGAATAGTCTTCCCATCAATTAAGGAAATATAGTGGTCATTTTCCTTTAGTAACTTAACCCTTCTTTGTTAGCCATTCACCTAAATCTAACATTACAACCTATGTAAGACCTCCTAATTCGAGGTTCGGTCTCATCCAACCTTGTGGAGATGACCTTCTAGTAAGATTTGGTACGTAAAAAAAAGGCATATGGTGCTTCTTAAGCTTCAAGCGAAAAGCTATGAATGCATTTATGCATTCAAGTTAAATCTCATCACCAACTTTGCTTTTAGAATTTGCTTTCAAAAAAAGAATCTCATTTTAGCCTTCAATACACATACACAAAAATTACTTGGTATGCATTATGCTTATGTGTTGGTTTGATAGGCCTTGATTTTAACATGCCTAGTCTCCTATTCCCTTATTGAGAATGATCCCTTAACTTCTCTTGCTAAGATTAAACTAGTTGAGAATATGCTTTATTCAACTTATTCAATGATGAATAAAATTCAGATTCAAAGCATCTAATAAGTTACAATTACTTCAAGCTTTTAATGCTTCTTGGTAAGTAACTCTTTGTTCACACCACTTGTAATTCTTGTCACACAAAACTCACACATAATTCCAATATTTTGCATATATAGTTTCCCTTTATATACTCATGTGAGTAATTTTCTTGCAAGAAAAAATGCGAATGGGCTCCATGCATTAAAGCAAGCCACAGGATAACTACAGATAACGATCAACTAGAAAAGATAAAACTCTCATAAGAGATATCATACAAGACAAATATCTCAAAAGGCAAGATCATCTACGCATACAATGTTTGAGGGCATTTAACAAAAGATGGCCATCATGTTCTAAGATAGACTTCTATGAAAGGAATCATGAAAGGTAAGTATCTTCTTCAATTATGATAAGTACACTAACATCCAACCTTTTCATAGGTACTAAAAGTCCTCTTAAGAGGCATCAACCAACTATATTTCTTGGCTCTGAATGCCAACAAACTAGCATCGATCAAAGGTTTAAATGTCGATAAGTTGACTGTAACTACTTAGTTGATTAAGGGTTAAAACATCAACAGACTAATGACAACTAGCCAACCATAAACTCACTTCCCAAGTGTTATGTGTTCAACATAATCGAAGGCATTATAAGTCTCTTGATAAGCATGAAGTCTTTTTTAAGGCATTCTAAGACTCTTCGTGAGCATTATCAAGACCTTGTTTAGAGGCACTTCCCAGACTCTTCGTGAGCATTATTACGACCTTCTTTTGAGGCATTTCTAAGTCTCTTCATGAGCATTCTCAAGACCTTTCGAGGTATTTCCAAGTTGAGCACTCCCAATACCTTTTTTGAGGTATTTTCAAGACCTTTCGAGGTATTTTTAAGTCTCTTCATGAGCATTCTCAATACCTTGTTTCGAGGCATTTCTAAGTCTATTAATAAGCATTCTTAAGACCTTCGTTCGAAGTAATTCCAAGTCTCTTCATGAACATTGTCAAGAAATTTTTCTAAGGCATTCCCAATCCCTTAGTGAGCATTATCAAGACCTTTTTTAAGGCATTTCCAATTTCTTAATTAGCATGAATGTTGGATTTTAACGGTTACATGCATCACATACATGAGTGAAATTTTAAAATTTTTTAACCATTAGTTCTGATCTTGCCATGAATACACAATATAACTATATGAGAATAAGAAAAATCACCTTTGATTTTTGTTGAACAGTTGATTTTACTTCACACCGGGTTGTCGCAAACCACAGTATCCAAAATCGAACACCTCCAATTGGTAATCCACACTAGAGAGGGGTAAATTGAACCAACAAATTGGTGTTCAACTAGGGCTGGCCGAAATCCAAGAGACTAGCAATGGAAGTGGCACAAAAGGGAGAGAGAATTAAGAGAGAAAGACTTTCCTTTTGTTTTAATCATTTAACCCTAATTCTCATTAGTTGGCTTTTTATAGTTAGGTTAAAATTCCAACTCCTTAATGAGATTGGGCTCTTTAAAATTGCTGGAGAATTATTAATTGGGCCTCTGGAATTAATTATAATCATTTGGGCTTAATTAAATCCAAATTAAATCTTTTCATAAAAGACCATGCACAAAATCCACAAACTAGGCCCTTTGTGCATCTAATTGGATTTAAATACACAAATGGATTCCAAATCCAACCAAATTAAATATGTGAGTTCCATAACACTTATGTAACATACACAAATTAATTTGGTCCAAGAAAAAGCCCTCTAAGCCCTTCTGTATGGAGTTAGCGTGTAGCCTTCTTCTGGAGGGCTTCCTCCAACTTCTTCATTCCTTTGGCCCTTTATAATTTCTCCAATGGTCCTATTAATTATTATATCAGTCCTATAACACTTATAGTAGTCTTATAACACTTATAAGACAATAATAATTAATCATGAAATATATTATTTCATTTAGGTCCAATTTACATAACATTTCTCAAAAGTTCCGCGGATAATTTTATTTGATCATAATTAATTAAACTCTTTAATTAATTATTATCATATTCTCTTCTCTACCTTCATAATAATATCAAATATTATTATCCTTGTCATTTTACCATTTTACCCTTTTCTCTATATGTGTGTAACCTATTGGGTTCCTGTCCATGTTGGCAGTATAATATGTAATTGTGAGTTCTATTCAAAACTCACATGATTTAAACTCCTTTGAATCATTTTATCAATCTCTATTGATATTTTGATACATCATTATACAAGTCATGATTGGCCTCTAGCTAGGCATCATGACTACCCAAATGTCAGAAAAGTCATGTGGTTTGACTGTACCCTTCCATAGAAACAGTTACCGTGCAATTACTCCTTTCACCACTCTTATCTCAATTAGATTCTGAGTATGGATTTCTGTCAACTCATATAAATCTAATTATGTATGTTCTATTAATTTAACCATTGTTCCTAAAATGCCCTTCATGGATCTCCATCCATCTCGGCATATTACTCTGGCCAGAGATTCTCTGAACAAGGCAATTATAGAATCATGCGAGATAACTTCCCTTGTTAAATCTGGGATGGTGAATCCTTTGTCAATCACTCAACTATCTTCAAGTAGGTCATGATATACCCAATCTCCTAACTATGTTCACTCCCAATTGGAAGTAATCAGTTATGGAGTCAAAGTATACCACTTGCTACTTAAGATAACTTTGGTGATCTCAAGTCTAAGGATACTTGCACAACCGCTATGAAGAGATTTCTCACTGACTTAGATTTAATATCCATATGAGGATTCTCTTTGCAGGTCTCCAATGAACTTGTTCCTCTAACAAGCATCCACATGTTAGCTTTGATTATCATCCATAATCACAATTATGAGAACCATTGCTTGAACCATTCAAGAAGCATAACATGTGCTAGTCTGTCCGAATTAACAATGTCCTATCTTGTTAATTCTATGACTAGGGATATTTAGATATTAACACATTTGCATGCGATAGACATCTCACATCATGAACACCTTCATGATTGCCTTTGCACTGTGTTTATAATATCTAGGACTTCATTTATTAATTTAAGATTTACAAACTCATGTATTCAAACACGGCATTAATAAATGAATGATGCCTTTTATTAAGAATATAAATTTCATACATATGAAAAACATCCCTATTACATGGGCTCTAGGGCATACTCTCTAACAATGAAGACCTTCTTCAAGGCATTCTAAATCTCTTCGTGAGCACAAAAACCTTCTTCAAGGCATCTAAAGTCTCTTTAAAGCAAACCATTCAAAATTCAAAGTATTTTCGGAGCAAGCTCGGATATATCCAAAGTCCTCCTCGAGAGGCACCTTCTACAGATAATCAAGTCATGAATCTGAAGTAAGGATTATGTGGTGTGATTTTTATTGGTAAGATTACATGGATTGCCTCATCACCAAACTTTTATAGTCAATGAGACAGCCACCTCAGGTACGTGTCCTTAACTTTTTACTCTGAATTTTAGATCACTTAGTTTGTTAATTTGTTAATTATATTAGTTTAATTAAATTATTTATTTATTTGATTAGCCCTTTTATAATATATCTTAATTAATATTATATTATATATGTTATTTAAGGTTTTTTTGGTAGTTTTTTAGGCCAAAATGTTTTTTCCCTTAGCTCTTGCACAAATTGTTTTTGTCAGGTCCTTTAGTGGCACTCATTTGTTCTCGTCAGGAAAAAGATTTCCTTTAAATTTATGTTTTTGTTGATGTGGACCTTTAACTACAAGAGTATATGATGACAATCAAAAACTTCTGTCGCTAAAAGTCTTAGGAATGCCATCTCCTCCGTCACACATGCCTCCCATCCTTCCTTATTTTTTCCTTTATCCTTCTTGTGCCTTATTGCACTGTTCTTTGGCCTTTTGGCTTCTTTCTTCACCATTTCACTATATATATATATATATATATATATATATATATATATATATATATATATATATATATATATAATTTTTATTATTATTTATTTTAAGTTTATTATAATTAAATTAATATTTAGTAATCTTTTTTCCCATTGAATTATTTTAATTGATATTATTGTTAATATTGCCGTTATTATTGCTATTTTTTTATTTTTAATATTATTGTTAATTTTGTCAATGTCATCAACATCATCATATCATTTTTTGTTATTTAATTTATATTTTATTGCTATTAGTATTATGTTTACTATTATGGATTATTGTTGATACTGGTTATTATTATTATTATTATTATTATTATTATTATTATTATTATTATCATCATTTTTTATGATTATTGTTATTGTAATTGCTAATTTAATTATGATTTTCAACATTATTTATTTGTGTTAATTTCACTATTGCAAATTTTGTTACTATTAATATTTTATTATTTTAGTAAGAATATTTATAATTACTATTATTTAATAGTATCACTAATATTATTATTTTGGTTGCTATTGCCATTTGTACCATCACTGACTAATTATGTTTTCTTGCCATAACTTTTTATATGTATATTTTTTATATTGTAAATAAATAGTTTTTCAACAATAAGTCAAAAGCCCATTAAATGATTTATTCAAGTTTGAGTGGAATTTTTTTATAATAAATGGAACAATGTCCTGATTTTTATCAACAAAATAATATGTAAATTAAGTGACTTTTTTTTATAAACATAAAGTATTTTCTACCTTAAATTGGTTAATTAACATGATTTCTTTCTTTCAAGTTGCATGGGCCCAATGCCCTCATTTTTATCGAAAATACACTCAAGATACTACCTTTTTATAAATACACATGAAAGAACCAATGTCCTCGTGAAATTGAATTCAATCAACTCCCAGATTTGTGTATGATTTATTCATTTGTTTTTTAATATTTTCTATGCCATGCTTTATAGTTTTTCATATACATGCTTTACAACTTTCAACGTGCTTGAGTGCACATTTATTTTTCTAGTATAATAGCTCATGTGAGAAAAAAGGTGAAATAAATTAATCACTAAAAATCATTTATATAATATTAACCAAAGGTATAAATAGGAGTGAGGTCCCGAACTATCTCTGATTTTGGTCTCATAAGGTTATAACTCATTTTTCAATATTTTATTGGGTTGCGACTCCATGAATCTACCTTGTGTTGCCCAGCTACGCCCTTGTAGTTCGATCATTCGCAAATGAGTAGGGATACCCTAAGGCACTATCTCATACCTTTTTGAGGCCCTAGACATTGCAGATTAGGTGTAATCCCTATCCATTGTAAAGCGATTAATCTTTACAAGTTAAAAGAACATTGATTTGATTTTGAGTCCTAAAAGCAGGCTTTCAAGAGCAAGCCAGATGTCCACGGGGTTTGGCACACATCACACTTCCCCTTTGTCTTTGCTATTTTCTCTAACATTTTACATAAAACTTCACTTGATTTCTTTATCCCTTTTTCCTAACCCTTAAGTGTATATTTGTTTGTGAATTTTTGAGAGAGGAAATATTGAACAAAATTCTATATTTTGTGTCCCATAAGCCACCGTCCCACCATCCTCTCCCTTTCTCATTATTTACTTGAGATTTCGAGAGTTATATATGTTGAATTGCTATTGGTCCACTTGCTGACCATACCAAAATTGCTCTTTATTCCCTCAATTCTTTTCAATTCTCACAATTGACATGTGATTTTATAATTTAAATTCAATCTAATCCTCATTTCATATTTTCCTAAATATTCATATGCATATCATACCTTCAATTTACCATTATATCATTGTCTTATATTTTTATTCCTTCTATGTCCTTCCCAACACTTCATTTACCTATTTTAGTATTATTTCCTTATATCAACATTTTAATGTGCATAAACACCGATATATTCGAAGTCGGGATGGAGAATCGGTGCAATACGATGCGGGAGCATTTTATTAATTTATATTGTAATTCATTTATCTTTTGCTCCTGTATTATTATTCTTTCAAGCCATTGTTATGCAAATGATACAATAATAAAGGTTTTTAACTACTTAAAATAAAAATCACGTGAAAATTATTTCTACTGATCAAATGGGAGTTTCTTAATTAAGTTGGACCAATGTCCTATTTTTATTTCAAAAATCACACCTAAAATAATAACCTTTTTAATAATAATATAAAAGATTTTATACAAATTGATATGATTTTTTCTAATAAAATGGAATCAATTAATGATCCCAACTAAAATGATAATAAATTTTTCGATTTATGTTTGATTTTATCTATATATTTATTCTTATATTTTTATTACCTTTTATGCCATGTTTTACAGCTTTTGATTTTAACATGTTTATTTACAGTTTTTTCCAACGTGCCTGAGTTTGCCGTTATTTTTTCTAGCATGATCACTCGCATGAGAAAAGTGATGCAATAATTAATTTTGAAAAACTCATTTATCTAATATTATTTAAGGTATAAATAAGTGTGAGATCGCAAATAAAACTTTTAGAGGGAAATAAAAAAAATTTAAGGAATATATATATGAATCGGTTAATCGTAAACTAACGATTAATTAATACCAAAAGTACAAAATTAAAAATAATAGTAAATTAGTTGGTTAACTAAAACCATCGATTTTTTTTTTCTGAATATAAATTAGAATCAAAATTAATAATATTTAAAAAATAAAATTGAAAAAAAAAATCTATTCGATTTTAGATTGATTTTTCGATTAACTATTTTTTTTATTTTTCTTTGCTCGGCCCTAATTAATGGCATTCTTTCTCTTGGGCCACATGGGTCCTCTAATCATGTTTGTCGGCCATATATTGTTGTGCGGGTTCTACAAAGGTTCATATCAGAGAAGATGTTTCCTATGACTCGCATCCTATCCATATATTTATCTCAATCTCAAATAAGAACAAAAAATATGCTTCCACTTTGAACTTTTGCAATGCTGTAACAAGTGAACTTAATTTTTGCATGTACGAGGAAAGTTCTATATTATTGAGGATAATTCATGTTGGAAACAGAGTTTCTGCTTTAATTTCTAATATCTTGTTTCTGTTAACTGCTTGGCTGTAACAAAATACAAGTCTTGATTTGCTAATACTCTAGTTACCTTCAACATAAAAATTTTCAATTTACCATACGAGAAAAACACAACAAACTATGTCCAACAGTAAGAGGAAAAAAAAAAAGAAAAAGAGAGAAATACTTCAAGTCTTATAGCACTGATTTTTTTCCCCGTTCAAGTCAAATTAGCACTCAACTCATATTTTGTACATTTTATTATTAAAAAAGAAAAATCCTCTTTTCATCTTTTCATCTTTCCAACATTCTCTACTTGATTGCAATAGGAATTATTGCTCTTGACATTAAATTATGAGTATCAATGAGATACATAAAAGATTACTGGTGGCATTTGGAAAGTATAGCTAGGGAGTCTTTAAGTTTTAAACATTTAAAAACAGAGAAAAAACTATGCATAATGTAACTAAATTAGTTCAAATACCAACAAGGATTCAAGAACATGGTTCCAAATTTGGATCAGAAATTGGAGTAAAGTTGGTGCTGCAATAATTGTGGTTTAGATAAATGCAAGAAAGTGCAGCTGAGAGAAATGGCAAAGACAGTTTTTCAGTTCAATTTGTTTTTGTATGTCAGGTATCATTCTCATATCTATAAGCTTCCATATAATAATCAATGGGCAAGATTAATGCAAGAATCAAGAATTTTTAAAGAAAAGCCTGTTTTCCCTGTAAAAGAATAAACCACCCAACTTTTTCTTTTCTTTTCTTCTTTTTTCTTGTAAAAAGAGAAAAACTTCATATGAAAAGTGAAACACTAGGCAGTTGGCACTAACCAACAATCCAAGGAAGCAGAATCTCATATTTACACTTCAAAAGCATACAATAACATATAAGAACAAATATCATAGAGAGGCTATTCAGTACGTACATGTTTATCATGAGCGCACTTGCATACCTTTAGATCACAATCTTTTTGCAAATCCAACGGCTTCATCAATTGTGCCCGATATGAGAATGCCCACACGAATCATTCTTTAAGAACATACATAAAATGGAAACTTAACCTCATTGCTGCCCAAAAAGCCTACTGTCCGTATGTGATATTTTTAACTTTTTAACTCTTAGATCAATTAATAATGCCATATAAAAATATGATATGACAGTTAAAAAATGAAAAATAGTTTAATGGAGAGTATAATAGCCAAGTCACACATGCATCACAGTTGTACAGAAATAATGTTGAAGCATTTCTAAGAGTTGTATAATTTCAGTTTCTTTAACAAAAGTTCCTCCGTGGACAAAGTTTTAAGACAATAACAGAGTCAATGCAGGTCCTAGACAAAGAGTGCCTAGGCAAAAAAAGAATATTAAAAGGGCTTAAGATCAAGAAAGCCTACTGTACATGCAGGTTTAGGGTGCAGGGGCATTTTTAGCCCTTGATCAACCTGATCAAGGGCTAAAATTGCCCCTGTATCTCTTAAGGCTTCCATTGGAGGACCATATTCAAAAATCTACACGCTAAGCTAAGGTTCTCAGAGACAAATTTACCCCAAAAGCTGATTCTTTTTTGGACCTCCTTTTTTAAGCATAACGACCGTAACCAGGTATCAAATACCAATTATTTGACTCAAGAAAAAAAATGGAAATATCATATTTCATTGAGAAAATGAATACATAAGGATAATGTAAAACTATTCATCTCAAGAATAGGCCCTACTCTTTTACTTCTCATGCAAAATAATCAGAAAAATTCAAAATCTAGGTAAGGACCTGATGATCTATCCGAGTCTGTGGCTGCTGCCTTGTCAGTTGGAGTGCAGGACGATTTCAATGTGTGATTTAAAGCCGAAAGATCAACTGGTTTTGGAATTTCTGGAGGATGAGTACCTCTAATAAGCGCCCAATTAACACTTGCAAAAAAAGGATGTTGCTTGATCTCTGTTGCACCTCTTTTGAATCCTAATCTCTTTTGTGGGTCCTTTACTAGTAGTCCACGGATTAAATCCTTAGCAGCAAAACTCACAGAAGAACCCTCAGCAAATTTTAGAGGCTGCCCTACCACATTGAATAAGGTCTCCCTATTTCCAGTCCCTTTGAATGGTGTCCTGCCAAGAAGCAACTCATACAAGAAAATACCAAATGTCCACCAGTCAACAGCACTCCCATGCCCCTCTCCCCTTATTATTTCAGGAGCTAAATACTCATGAGTACCCACAAATGACATTGACCGTGCACTAGTTGGCTCAGCAATAAGTACAGGAAGTGAATCTGAATTTGCTAAATTCGTCTTTTCACTTCTCACTTTAGCTCTCTTGGAGTTGAAAAACCGAGGTTTAAAGCATGATGGTTGCAAGCAAGATGGCTCTACACAAACAGGTAATTTTCCGGATGGATCAATACATGATGGCTGGATACAGTAGGAGATCTTACAAAATGGCTCTGTATCGGACTGAACAAGGGTAGGACTTACATAGCATCTCAGTGACAAATCAAAGTCTGAGAGCATAATATGACCATCCTCTCTGACCAATACATTTTCAGGCTTTAAGTCTCTATACACCACGCCCATCATGTGTAAATACTCAAGGGCAAGAAGAACCTCTGAAGCATAAAACCTGAACAAAAAGAGAGCATCAAAATGCTTACTATGTATAGTAGGGAGAACTAACATGAGCAAGCATAGTGAATTAATAGGAATTGAGTTGGAAAATGCAAGCTTAAAATTAAATCCAGTATATAAATGCTGGTTGTTTAATAGGCACTATAGTAGAAAGAAGTAATTTGGGGAATTAATTTGATTATCAATTGAAAACCCATGATTTATTACTTGGTTGAGATGTAAGAATTAAGATGCTCCATATGAATACTACTGCAAGTGGTCATTTACAGAATGCCTGTCTGCATTTCCTGTAATAATTAATGCAAAGAGTACAAATGAGCTTCAAAGTGGGTGGAATTATTGTCATCAACCAACGAAGAAAACAGTCATTGTTGTTATTGCCATTATCATTTACTCTTAATGTTATCAAGTACAAAACGAATTAACTTTTGGCTTATTTTTCCGGGCCTATATTTATCATTGCATTAAATCAATCAAAATTACTCAAACTCACAAACTCGCAGCAACCAGCCAAAAGTAGATAGTAACTTATGTAGGAAACTTGCAATGATATGCACGCAATTGTAATTTTTATACCATTAATTACACAAAAGAAAACTTACTACTCTCATAATTAAGCACTAACCTTGCAGCCTGCTCAGTGAAATGCTTGCCTGGTTGCCTTTGCCGGAGTGTGTGAAGGTCACCACCACTGCAAAACTCCATTAACAAGCAAGAAAATTTATCAGTCTCAAAATGGGAGTAGAGGGTAGGCAAAAATGGATGATCTAACAAACACAAAATCTCCCTCTCAGTTTGAGCTCTCAGCAACTTTTTTCTCCCAGTTAACATTCCTTTATCCATTACTTTAATTGCAAACAAACAACCCATTCCTCTTAACTCTGCCAAGTACACACTCCCTATATCCCCACACCCTAATTTCTTCAATAGCCTAAAATGGCCTAAACCCAACAATCCAAAGTCGCCATCTTTACCTCTAACATATTGAATTGCATCCCATTTAATGTCATTGCCCTTGTGGGGTTTTGAAGGGCAGAAGCTTCTAAAACTAGCCTCATTTGGATCCAAACTCAATCCGCTCTTATCAATCTCAGTACCACCATTACTAGCATTGCTTATATTGCTACTAATACTAATTTCAGACCCGGAAATGGTGCTGCTACATAAGCTAATGCTAACACTAAGATCTTGAAAGCTACTGACAACAGAATCTGCATCTCCATTTTCAATCTTTTGAGGCGGTTGGTTCATGATCAGGAGGAGCTGCAGATAAATGGTTTGATGAAATGTATGAGAAAAGAGGTTTGGTTGGTTAAGAATGGAAGATGGCGGTCAAATTGGTGTGTGACCGAGGTGGTCAAAGAGAGGGAGAGTGAGACGCGGGCTTAACATAGAGAGAGGGGCGCTAAAAATGGCATTCAAATTTGAAAACTTGAGAGACCCAATGACCGTAAGAAATTGGGCTTGAAGTCTCTGTATCTCTCTCCTCTATCATCTATTCTGTCTCCTCCCCTCTGTTATTATTATTATTATTATTATTATTATTTTGTCTGTAAGCCGTAACATTTCTTGGTTACAGTAGGAGAGATTGAGAGAGAGACTTTCCAGTTCACGAGGAAGACAAAAGCGTTTCAGTTTTTGTTTATAAACAAACGCATTAAAAAATACAGCGTTAAGCATAGTTATTAAAATCGAATCGGACCGACCGGTTGAACCGCGAATCGAATGGCCAACTATTTGATTTAATTATTAAAAATCGAATTAAATCGGAAAAAATCGAATTAAATCAAAAAAATGAAAAACCGAATAAAATTGAATTTTTTGCTAAAAAGTATAAAAAATTATTTTTTTGTATATTTTCACCCACTCATATATATATATATATATATATATATATATATATATATTTGAAAAAATTAGTATTTTAAATTTTAAATATATTATTTAATAATTTAATATACTTATTATATTTTTAATTCATTATAATCAAATATATATATATATATATTAAATTTTTATTATTTATTTATTTGAAAAATTAGAATTTTAAATTTTTAAAATGTTACTTAATAATTTAATATACTTATTATCTATTTGAATTTATTATAATTAAATATAATTATACTCATATATGCAAGGTTAATATTTTTTGTATTTACTTCATTAGTATTCCATCTAAATATGAAATTATTTTCATGATATGATTGTATTTTTATGTTTCTAACATATAATATTCAAAAATTCATAATTAATCACTTATAATAATTAAATTAAAATTCTGTTTTGTAATTTATTATTAAAATATTTATGATATATATTTAATGTTTGATGAATATTTATTTTAATTTTTATATAATAGCATTTAAAAAATTATAATAATTATAATATTTTAAAAATAGAAAAAAATTCGGTTAAACTTAATTGAATCGATCAAACCATAAATCTTAATTTTACTGATTCTTTATCTGATTCGATTTTAATAACATTGGAATTAAGATGATACCGTTAGTCTAAGTTCTGCTTTTACTATGAAAGATATATCCTTTGTAGGCTAATGACAAACCAAAATAATGGCCTTTCATTCATTAACTATAAATTAATGAATTTCTTTATTTTTATAAAAAAAAAAGTAAGGTTAGTGGATTTTATTTTTAAAAAACTGTGAATGGATTTCTTTATGTCAACACAAAAAGAGTGTCGCTGTAGCGCCCAGCTGGTTATAGTGCGCTGTGGTACGCTCTTTTAAGTCTTTTGGATGTGGGTTTAATCATGCATAGTCATTAAATTTTAAAATTCATAATTAAATAATTATAATTAAATAATTTATAACATAAAAATTATTAAATTTTTATTTTATTTCAATTAAAGTAAAAATAATTTGAATTTTAATTTTATATATAATTAAAGTGACGGTTAAACACATTATATATGATTACCTTGTCATTTTGTGATCAATTAACTTTATAAGTTGGATCAATAAATAAAAATAATGACATGTCATTGTTTAAATATGAAAAGATAATGGATAAACAATACAAAAAAAATAAATAAATAATCTATTTATAATATTGATTGATTCCAAAATAATATGACAAGTATATAAATTTTATTTAACTGTCATTCTAATAATATAAAAATTTAATTTTTAAATTATTTTTATTTTAATTAAAATATAATAGAAGTTATGATTTATATGTTATAAATTATTTTATTATGACTATTTGGTTAAAAATTTCAAAATTCAATAAACACAAACGTAATTAATCCTTTGGATGTGGTACCTCTTAAATCTAGCTCTTACCCAAGTACTTCTAATTCTATCATTTATCCTGGAAAAATCAACCAGATTTCATGTAAGCCCAGCTCTTATTCTCTTTCTCTCTCTTTTCCCTTTCTTTATGTTTTCTATCTTCCATTTGGTTGCTAAGAAAATTGAATCTTGATTTAAAATTTTGCAGTTCATTTGTTTACGGAGGATTTCTTACGGACTTGGAATGCGACCACTAGATATCTATAGTCTGTGCGCTTTTACTACTATTATCAAATTAAATTTGATTTTAGCTCTCTATACAATTGGATTGATTTGCTTCCATTTAAAAAATCAAGTTGCAGGAAATTGCAGAAACTGGAGAACAAACTCTAAATAAACCAAAAGAAAAAGATGAACAGCATGTCGATTATTTGTTTGAAGAGTAGACTCTGCTGACCCTAGCAGCAAGCGCTGTTTCACACCTTTAGAGGCCATTAAGATAATATAACAAAAGTAGAACTGCTTTAATGGACCTGTAAAGAATTAGATATGTTGAGCTCCAATTAGGAACGGTACCAATAAAATCCAAAGAAGCATATCATGCAAAGTCTAACTCAATCATCAATAGCATATATGATAATGCAAAGGTCTAAACACTTTTAGGCAGATGGCACTCTTAGCTCCACTTAAAAGGTCGAGACTGAATCAAAGATTTTTCATTATATAAAGATCATTTGCCAGTAAGTAAATCTTTCATAATAAGAGTTTGTTGGGTTCACATAAAATGATTGTCATAATTAAAATTTTCAAAGGTATCTATAGACAAAAAGGAATAGTAAGCTAAGTATGAGTGGATCCCCAACTAAATATAGTGTATTTTCTTTTGTATATAAAAAATATAGTGTATTTTCTTTGTACATAAAAAATACAATATATTTTATTTTGATAAAAATCAATACATTGTATTTTTTTATACATAAAAAAATACAGCGTGTTTTTTATACATAAAAAATAAAATGTATTTCTTTTGTACATAAAAAATATAATATATTTTTTTTGTACATAAAAAATACAGTCTATTTTCTTTTATATCAGTATATTTTTCCAGGTGGTGTTTGGCAACAAGATTATCAAGATCCCAGGGGTCGATAGAATTGTTGGAATGGTACTCTGTGCGAAGCAGGAACTATATTGACTTCATTTGCTGGTTACATTTTCTTACCTGTGTGATGCTTGTTAATTTGTTGACAGCTTGGTTTCTTATGCTGCTTGTGTTGCTTGTTAATATGGTGACAGCTTGGTTACATTTTCTTATGCTGCTTGTGATGCTTGTTAATTTGGTGACAGCTTGGTTACATTTTCTTGTGCTGCTTGTGTTGCATTTTAGCGCTTAAACTTTTGCAACTTTGTATTATTTGTTAATTCTTAGAAAGCTAATTCAATGTAATTTACAGTCTAAGAAGCTTAAAATTGAGCTTATTAGCTTAGTTTATTTCACAAAAGACATTGATATTGTCAGCAGCTTCATCATTTGTTGTTTCTATGGTGGATCATTCTGTCTTTTACTGCATTTGAATTGATTATTTCAATTTAAGTTTGAATTTAGTGTTTTGTTCTTAAATTACCTGCAAGTGGACCATTCTTGACCAAATTTGCATGAACAAAAATAATATATAAATGCCATTATTTTTGTGCTTGTGCTTACTGCAGAAGCAAATTCAACCAATATGCTCACAAATTAAGTACAAACAATTTTTGCAATCTCACAACCTCCTATCTACAACATATAAACAGGCATTGACAAACTTATTCATCAAAAAGGAATCCCCTTGAGATTATGAGACATCAAAAACGAAGAAGAAGAAGAAGAAGAGAACAGCTTCAAAACTCACTATCAAATATAATTCATTGTTTAAGTAATACAAATCGAAATCTCTCTTTAAACTATTAAATAATTAAAACTGTTTCAAAAAAAAAAAAAGTAAAAATTATATTGGCTACTTTTGAGAGGACATAAACCAACTGGTATGATCATTTGGTAGTAAGGGGAGTTCCATGCTCATCCACTCCATAATCGACGAGAAGACTCTTCTTTCTTTTTCATCTTCAGCTTCATTATCTTCGAATTCGAAAATCTATACATGAACACTGCATGGCCGCCATTGTTAATATCCTCAAAAAGCAAGTTATAAACATCTCATGAGACTTATACATGACCTCCATCAATTTCAATTTTTCAATTTTCTCTAAATTTTCATTTCAATCACTTAATCTGTAAAACGCTGAAACATAATCTGGTAGTATTATTCATTGTACAATCGCTTAATTATTTTTAGGATTTATACATGGGAGATAAGGTTTTTAAAATAAAGAAAAATAGAAAAATGGGCATTTTTGATATATAAAATTAAAAAATAGCATTTTTGAATGTAAAAATGTATAAGTAAAACATAAAAATAAAGCAGATGGACTTTTTGAAAATAAAATAAAAAAAGAGGGCAAATGGTGTAATTTCCTCAACACTTGATGGTGCTTTAGGAGAGGATTATATTTTTGATTTTTTTCTTAAAAATAAAAGCAAAACACAATCGGCAGATTTCTTTTCGTTCTGATTTTTACAAAAATTTAAAAAAGTAATTTTCATGCCAATTAAAGAAATTAAAAATTTTCAAAATGTGATTTCTAGGATTTTTCTTTTATTAACAATTTAATTACTTTATTCTTATTATCACTACCGCTATTACCACCACCACGACTCCACTGCCACCATTGCTACCACCACTGCCACTAGCATCATCTTCACTGCCACCCTTATCACTATCAGACCGCCACCAGTACCGCTACCGTTGCCGTCACCATTGCTGCAGCCATCACCTGTACCCTCGCTGCTGCCGTCACCACCATCACCACATTGCCAATTTTGCCACCACTGCCTCTGCTACGTTCGAGAAGGATTTTGTTTTCTACTTTTGATTTTTTTCATTTTGATTTTTTGCTAAGAAAATTATTTTCACACCAAAAGTAGAAATTAAAAATCTTCAAAATGTGATTTTTAGGATTTTACTTTTATTAACAATTTATTTACTTTATCCTCATTATCATCATTGCTATCACCACCACCACAGAGCCACTGCCTCCACCGATGCCACCAGCGACCACCACCACACGGCCATTGCCCCCACTGATGCCACCAGCCACCACTACCAGACCACAACCACTGCCACCATCAGACCATAACCACCAACACTACTGTTGCCGTTGCTGCCACCACCACCGGACTACCGTAGCCACCACCACCAGACAACAAGATCATCAATTAAACTTCATATATATATATATATATGGTTGGTGGTTATTGAGTTTAATCAAGACTTGTGTGGTTTCAAATTTGTGTATGCTCTAGCTAGTGTGTTAATTAATTAGATTAAATGTTGTACGATCAAGTGTAGGGAATGATATCATTAATAACAAGTCATGAAAATAGTTGTTAATTGAATTAATCATATAATTTAGTTGGATAAAAATATGGAATTTGAATTAAAGAAAGACATGAATTGTTCAATGAATTATTGATTTGAAGAAATGGTAATATATATATATATATATATATATATATATATATATATAATTGATGATCTTGTTGTATGATAATAGTTAAGTTGGATGCTAAATTATTGTGACTACGTATTGAAGTGTCAAGGAATGACATTGTAAAAGTTATTAAGCAATGAACATGATTTGCATATTATAATAATAATATGAATTGGAGAAAATTATTTTCTTTGCCATAGTAGGATTTGAGAAATCGAGTAGGTGATGTAGTTGGCTAGCCATAGGAACACCTAATTGCATAGTGGACCTATTATGGTACCATACTGTAAATATTGAATATGTACATAGTTGGATTATGATGTGATTATATTGATGATCATGGGGTCCATAGTTTCGTACATCACACCTATAAAGTTTCACTTTTTGTATTAAGAGCCAAAATCTTAGTGTTAACTATATAAGTATATATAAATTTATTATTATTATTAGCATTGTGTATGTTAATTACTGAGGATTTAACTTTTGGTGATTTCAAATAATTCATTAAACACATATAGATATGTTTATTCATGAAGTTTAATATGATTGCATTGTAGACTGATAATTGCTATATTATGCTAATAGTATGTGATGAATTAAGAACAGCACTCGAATATATTCCTTTATTATACATGACATTACTTTATTGATTTATGATAGTGGAATAAAAATGTATGTATCATATTTTGGTTAATGTATGCGTGTAGTTGTGATTGAAAATTTAGATCATGTATTTAAGTTATAAGAAAAATTAATTGTGATGTTATTATCCTAGAATTAATGGTATAAAGTTTAAGGTTTACATTTTGGTTAATGATTTATAGGTGATTATAATTATCATTTAATATGAGCTAGAATATGTGTGTGTGTGTGTATTGGATGGAATTAGCTATAGATTTGTGTATGTGCACAGGAATTACGGTGGTAACATGATGGTTTATATTTAGGTTATATCAGGTTATTAAGATATCTGATGGATTAGGAGTGGGGCTTGTGTGACGTCAGTACTTAGACCAATGTCAGGGTAGTAGGTGTTACACTTTTTGTCCCAACTGGGTCATGTAAGTTTGCCTCCACATATTAAAGTGACCCAACCGAGCCACTTTTTGTCCCAGTCGGGTCATAAGCTTCTGAATTGAGGGAACATAACTTTAAATGACCTGGCTAAGACACATTTCACCTCAGCCAGGTTGATCTTCCGATTTTGGTCTTTAAGACTACACAAATAGGATAAATCAACTCCAAACTTTAATATTTCAAAACACAAAAACCTTAAATATAAAATACATCAAATAAACATTAATTAAACACAAAAACACACTTAAAACAAACATATGTTTAATTTGGAGATATCAATTACACTAAACTTATAAAATCAATACATATCATATCATGTTACATCTTTAATTATAGCACAAAAAAATAACCTATGCGAGTTATAAAATAAAAAAAATAAAATTTTTCTTTGACCTTGCAATTGTCTAGCTCTTAAAAAGACCTTCAAAACCCGTATGGAGGAAATAAATCACAGTGCCAAGCATAAAGTTTAGTAGGGAAAAGAAAATATAAGTGAGGGTGACTACTCACAGTAGCCACCAAGCCATACACACAAATGAGGAAAATAAAGAATAATGGTGAATAACTTTTAAGATAATGCATAATAAATAATTAAAAGCTTTCTCTACCTATCATGAAGCATAATAATATAAGTTTATACAAAACTAGGTATATAATACTGCAAAGTAAACAATAGATAACAACAAGAATTTTGTTCAGAATTTCCTGCTACGGTCTTTAAATGTGGCTAATAGGATAGAAAAAAATGATACCATAGGTATCAAGATAGAAGAGGCATTGCCTCAGACCATTAATCATTTGATTTCATTAAACAAAAGAGACATAGTCTCAACAGAAGAGACAAAGGTGTCAAATAGAATAGAAGTAGTTGTGACCATTATAGGCATGCCTATTTACCCATTGTTCGGACTTTAGCAGGCTATTTCTTAGTAACACACAATAAGTGATAAGTTTGAAACTTCGTACTACAAAACCATCATAAATAAGAGACAAATAGAATTGATGTCAGAGCAATTTAAAAGCAGTTCTCACATTTACATCATGCTTGACTCATTTATTTTCATAGAAAAACTAGATCAATCATAATATAAGCTTAAATGAGTTCTAGGTAAATTTTCATAATTGTGGGAACTTGTTAAAGAACCTTTTAGTTCATTTAAACAAAATAAGAAAATATTTCAAATAGTAGGGAGGTCATGGTGGTCACAAATATGTACCCCGCCATTTGACCTTAAATTTTAGAATTATTGTTCATATAAAGAGCATTTTCATGGTGTTTAAGACTTCTTACCCACCATAAGTAACCAAAATCAAATAGGTTTCATAACAGTTATAAATATATGACCAAAGTAAAATGGCACGGTTCATAGAAAATGTCTTTTTAATGTGGTCACTATATCCTGCACATTGTGAGTCTAAAAAATCGGAGAATGGTCATGATGATCACAATTTTGTGCCTATAGTAAAACAACCATCTAGAATGCAACCTCAGTGGTCATAAAATCCTACCTACTGTGAGTCCCATAGAAAATTCATATTCCTCACGACAGATTTCCTGGTGGACTTTGCATCCATCCTTTTTGACCTAGTTCCACTCATAATTAGCTCAAATGGACTTCTAAACTTATGTTCCCACATGTTCTCACTCATAATCAAGTCATTTGGATGATTGTATCAAGAGAAATTCCTAGAATTTTATGGACTGACTAGACTATTAAGACAACAATCAACTTTTTTCTTTTAATTCAATTTTAATGGTTTCAATATTAGAATCACTAGACGGTCCTTTGCATATGAAATAAAGATCCATGTTTCTAGTTCAGTTTCCCTTTGGTCCCATGCAATTTTGAGATCTATAGCTCCCATTATGACAAAATAATCTTAAGGATCTTAAGATCCTACTTTAGGAATTCCCTTGTCCACCTCCTATATGTCTAAATGATCATCGATACCATCTTTTTGTTAATAATACAATCATACATAGATTGTTTAACAATCAAGAATAAGAATTATAGTTATAAACAAAGCCATTACACCTTTACCTCTCTTTGCTTCCTTGTTGTTAACCACAACTCCTCAAACCTTCTCCCTACCCTTCTCAACCCCTTTATCTCTAGCTACCAACACAAAATACCATCAAATTAACTTGTAAAATCTGAATATACCTCCAATTTACACATTATCTAGAGCTAGGTGATGGAGAAGTTCATGCTTTAATTATTTAGTTTCATTAAATTACTTACCTATCTCTTTGAAACTTAGCTAATTAAATCACTTCCAGCAAAGGAGTAATATTTAATGTGTAATTGGAATGAAATATGAAGAAGAAAATCATGGATATAGGTGCAAGAATGGGCAGCTTCCTTGCTACTTCCAATTTCTAGATTTTTCTTCAAATTACATAAATATACTTCCCTTTCTAGAAGGCTAGGTGTAAGATTATTATTGGTCCAACTTTAGCTTCTTACCTAACTTCTTTCTTACTCCCTCTAGTTTACTCTAACTACTTATTTTAACATGAATTATTATTCATTTTTCAATTTGACCCCCATAACTTTTATTTAAATGAAATTTTCATAATTTACAAAAGTGATGAATTTACCCTTAGATTAAACACTAATACCAAATATGTCTTTATGAGTAAATCAATATGCATTAACCATAATAATCAATGGCTACATATATGTAAAAACATGATAATCCCACTATAGTATAATATGGAGCCTTACAATTCTTTTCTCCTAAAATAATTTCATCATCGAAATTCATACCTAAAATGAATAACTGTGGGTACTAAGATCTCATTGTAGCTTCGAATTCCTAAGTAGTTTCTTCAACTCCATAATGATGCCATAACACCTTTACTAATGGAATTTTTTTATTCCGAAGTTGCCAAATATCTCTAGCTAAAATAGCATTTGGCTCTTTTTCATAAGAGAAATTTGGTTGCGTTAGAATGTCTTAAACCAGAATCTTATGAGAATCATTCGACCAGTACCTTCTTAACATAGAAATATGCAACACATCATGCAATTTAGCTAACTCTATTGGAAACGATTTGTACGCCATAGGTCTGATTCTCTGTAATACTTCATAGGTCTTATGTACCTTGGACTAAGTTTTGCCTTTTTCCTAAAGTGTAAGACTCTCTTATAGGGTGATACCTATAGAAAAACTTTATATCCCACCTGAACCTTGATGTCCCTTCTTTTCAAATTTGCATAAGATTTTTGCCTATCATGAGCAGTCTTTAATCTTTGCTAATAATTCAAATCTTTTCTTTAGTATCCTTTATAATATCAGGCTTAATTATCTTACCTTTATTCAATTCAGTCCAACACATAGGAGTCCTACATTTTCTACCATATAATGTTTCATAAAGCACCATGCCAATACTCATTTGGTGCCTATTGTTATAAGCAAATTCCATCATAGGAAGGTATTTGTCCCAACTACTAGGAAACTCGAGTACACAACCCCAAAGCATGTCTTCCAACACCTAAATTACCATATCAGACTATCCATCACTTTGTGGGTGGAATGTAGTGCTAAAATTAAGCCAAGTACCTAAGGTTTTCTATAGACTTTTCCAAAACCTTGAAGTAAATTGAGGATTATGATAAAAATATATAAATAATGGTACCCCATATAGCCTTACTATATCATTCACACACAAGTTTGCTAGCCAATCCATTGGATAATCATCTCTAATAGGTAGAAAATGAGCAGATTTTGTAAGTCTATCTACTATGACCAAAACAACTTCATGTTTCTTAAAGTGAGGGAGAGTCCCGTCACAAAGTCTAGAGTGATATTATCCCAATTCCATTATGAAATCGATATGGGATTTAACAAACCAAATGGGACTTGGTGTTCGACTTTCACCTGTTAACATGTCAGACACTTGGACAAATAATCCACTACATCATTTTTCATACTCAGCCATATCTTACAGTTATTTTGGTATCATATCTATTTCCAATTACTCACTCTCAAATTTAGTGCTTGAATTATGATCTACCTCATGCCTTTTTCTTATTTTGATTTCCATTTAATATTTCATTTCTTTACCCATTATACAACTTGGTCCCCATTACTCAGTTTTACTAATATTTATGCCATATTACATCCCTTGTCCAATACATATTTTGTTGCTAAAATATTTGCCATATCAAAATTTCTTATACTTATACTCATTTGATTCTATTATCATTATTATGGTTTTATTTCAACTTATTCATGAATATTTCATTTTTATTCCTCATTTTCTTATTTACTCGCACAGGTGATTTTCTTACATTTTACCTTCAATGTTAATAATTCAATTCAACTCTTTATACTTACACTTTTGCTATAATTTTTATTCAGTCTCTAATTTATATTTAAATACTAGCTTCCAATTCTATTTCTCCAAATCTCTTCTTTTGTTACTAATTCTCAATTAGGCCCCTTATTTAGTTTGCAATTTACCTTTCATCTCTCGTTTGTAATTTTTCTTTTAAATTATCATTTATCTCCCTTTAAATTATTATTTATGTTTCTTTTAGATTTTCATCCTTAAGTTTATTACTCATATACAATAAACCCCTAATGTTCTATTTCTATTTTAAGTCTTTAAGATCCTTTCTTAATTTGCATTATCCTTTTTGCTTTTGTCTTTGAATTTGTTTTCATTGCAATGTCCTATTGAATTAATTTTATATATTTATTTTCTTAAATTATTAATCCTGCCTCCTACGCTTTTAATGGCTTGTGAAATTACCATTTAACTCATATAATTTTTTCTTTTTTTTTCATTAATCTTCTTTTTATTAATCTAATTTAGTCACAATAATTTTCATAGTATATTCCATTATTATTGTTCTTTTCTTTCCTAATTATCATTTAATCCTTCTTTATTTTTTTTATTTGTACATAAGTTTCTCACATCCACTTACTTACAATTTTAATAATCCTTCTCCATTAATTACATAAATACCCCTTTTTGTATTATTTACTTTATTTTCTTTTCCCAATTTGCACTTTAATTCTCTTAATATTTTCATATAATGACAAATTACCATTTGGTTCTTATCACTTAATTCTTTGCTCACTTTAAATTTTAATTGATTCAAATTTCTATTTTTTTGATTTGCTAATTACCAATTGGTCCCTTTTGTTACTATTTATATCTTTTACTTATTTATTTTCTAACTTTAGGTGACAATTACATTTTAGTTCCTAAATTTTCATTTCATCACATAATTCTCTAAGTATAATGTTAATTCATCCTTTTTATATCCTTTATCTCATTTTTACTCCTCATATGACGTTTTACATTTTCTTATGTAATGCTATATTACCATTTAGTCCCCATTGACTTTATTTTATTACATTTCTTATTACATTTCTATCCTTTTTACCCCTAATTATTTAATATTACATTTCATCTTAGAATTTCCCTTTTAACTCTTCAAATTACTATTTAGTCCTTATCATTAATTATATTTATCTTTTTCTCACTTATTTCTCATTTGGGATGAAAATTACTATTTATTCCCAAAACTTTCATTTTTAACACATAATTCATTATTTACCACACAAACTTACTCCTTTTTGTTCCTTTTTAGTTTTTACTTCATATTTTACCATAAATTAACATTTTAATCCTTATAATTCTTTAATTCATGACAAATTACGATTTAGTCCCTGCTAACTTTATTTCTATTCATTTTTAGCCTTTTTAACCATTTTACCCTTCTTAGCTATATTTTTGGTATAAATTATAATTTAATCCCTGCTTTCTCGCATAATTATATAATTGCCCTTACTAATCGCTTAACCATATTTTTCACATTTTTTTTTTCATTTATTCACATATTTAACATTCTTTTACACTTAATTTCTCATTTAGTCACCTTTTTCTTGATCAATTACATATTTACCCCTAGTGAAAACCCTTGAACTAGATATGCAAAATAAGGACTCCAATGGTTCAAAATGAGCTAGAGTAATCACATTGAGTGATTTATACCTCTATAATGTGTTGAGGAATATATGTAGTGATCAATGCCTCAACTGATAGTTTAATATGCATATCTTAATGAGTAGATCGTGGTGGTCTACAGTCTAAATCAACTCATGATGTTTCCATGGTATATATCCCTATGGCTAGCCATTATATCCTAAAATTCTAGTTTTACCACTGTATACTAAGGGCAAATGAATTTTTCATGTCATAACATACCTTTTATACAATTTACACTAATTTCACATTTTGTAACATACTCACTTGATTACTTTCCATTCCATCATGCTTATGATCATGAATTCATAGTATACATGTGTAATATCATTCATTTATTGTTGAAAAATGTTATTTCCATATGATGTACCATTTGGCCATAGTAAGTTCTCCACCAAACATCAAACTTTCTTATGTATTTTCATTCTTTTAATTTTCCCTTAGTCATTTCAAGCTTTTACATAATGGTATACATGCAAATTCAACCAATATCAAACTAATACACATTTATACACCTTATGTACATTTGACTATCATTATGTCCATACATGATCCATTGCCTTTTTTTCACACTAGGTTTATTCATTATTTTAATGTCTATTTCATGGCAAATATCTAGTCAAACATCAAAACATCACTTAACATGCTTAGGTATAACATTTAGCCACTTAGAGAATCACTATGAATTGATTTATTTTCCACTAATTATCATTTATTTCGTATTTATTCAATAATTTATGAATTTACCTAAATTTATTTTGTCATTTCGATCATTTATTCCTTCACACTCCTATACTTTACAATTCAGCCATCATTAGGTCATGTGCATATAAGTTTGTTTAATTCATCAAAACATTCCTACCATATTTTTCATGCATATTAAATATAATTATAACCTTAAATCAATTTGATTCTTTACCTAACCTTAATTTCACTTACTTACATAATATGTTCCATAACTAGTGTACCTTTTCTAGTTACATTTTCATACATTTAACATAACATATCTTATTATTTTTATCTAATTACATTAATCTACCATTAATTTGAATTAAGACTAACATTACTTGTCATATTGGGTTTCTAAACCATTTTCATGCTTTTAATCATTCTTTTATACAAATTTCCATGCCAACTCTATTATTTGATATTTAATTTCACTAATCTACCTTTAATTTAAATTTAAACATCATTTACATTAAAAAAACCTAAAACACATAAATTAAAGTTACATGAAATTAGTTAATTTATGTATCCACTTACCTATTTTCCAAGTTCTCTCTATGATTTCTCTTCCTTTTTTACCTTCTCTTTCCATTTCTCCTTGATTCCACTTGATTTCCCTTAGAAATTCACCTTGGTTGAATTCCTCTTTATTTCTTTTCCTTAATTTTCTTCATCAATATTACAAATTCAACCCAAAATATAAATTTTACATCAAAATCTACCTAAAAATCCATCAAAACCACTAAAATTTTACTAAATTAACTTTCTTGAATTTTGCTCCAAACCTTTGTTTTCATAATTATATTCATTTTCTCCACTTGAAATTGACTCTAGAAATTGTTAAATATGGAATTAGGGTCTTAGAATCATTTAGGGTGAAAAATTAGGTGGGATTAGGTTAATGAAGTTAAGAGAGAAATAAAGAGCATAAAGGCTAAGTGGGATGACAATAGAAGAGAAGAAGATGAAATAATTTTTTGGAAAAGTATGATATTTAGTTCTTATATATCCATCCTAAATGGGCCAAATCAGGTCCAACCAATTGACCCAATTAACCTAATTAACTTATATATTTTGTTTCAATTATTTTTCTACCACATTTCTTGCTTAATTTCTTATTAAAATAGGTAAATGATATTGAAAAATTATTTATAAGGTTGCACAAATATCTCCAGGTCAATCATACACTATTTTTTGATTAGATAAATTTTCACCGATCCGAAAACTCATTTTTTAACATCACTATAAAATTGATTTTTCACTATCAAATAATCCTCTATAATATTTCAAGCAAATCAATATATTAAGATGAATTTTTAGAGGTCTCTAGCATTATTTTTAAGCTTGGAGACACCATTTACTGATTCGAAACTTGAAAATTCTAATTTGTTAGAAAAATTATTTTTCACTCCTAAATATTAATTAGGATTATTTCAAGTAAATCTGTGTAAATGGAATAATTTTTAAAGGTCTATGAAATATTTTTAGGCTAATCAAAGTTTGTTCAAACTCTAATACAATTAGGGATGAGCAAAAAAAATCGAAAATATGGTTAGCCATAAAATCGATCCAAAACCGAATCGATTTTTATGGTTAACTGATTCGATGGATTCGGTTACGATTTTTAATTTTTATATTTTTGGTTAATGGTTACTATTTAGATTTTTAAGTATTGGTTAATCGTTAGTCCATGGTTAACCGATTCATATATATATTTATATATTTTTATATTTTTTATTTTTCTCTATTTTCCTCTAAAATTTACATAAAATAATACTTTAAAGTATATTTAAATTATATTTTTATTTTTATACCTTAAATTTTTATATTTTCCTATAAAATTTATATAATACTTTAAACTAAATTTATATTATATCATTCTCTTTAATTATATAGCAATATTTATATATAGTATACAATTAACTTTTATATATGTTTTTTTATCATATATTGGTATTCATATTTTACTTAATAGCATTTAATTATATTATTATCTAAAATTTTATTTAACTTAAAAATTAGAATTAAACATAATAATTTTCAATAAATATCAAATTTATTTTATAATATTAGCTATTAATTTATAAAACATGAATTTTGGCTAGTAAATTATATTTGTTTCATACTTTTTATATTAAATTACTTTATTTATTGAAAATTGAATTAAACTTTATTTAATTTTTTTATATAATTTTATGTTATAAATTTTAATGGTTAATCGAAAAATATTGATTAACCAAATCAAAAAATCGAAATCGATGGACTGATTAACCGAATGTAACGGACTGGTTAATGGTTAGTAATTTTGAAAAATCGACATTAATGGATTGGTTAATTTTTTTGCTCATGGGGGTTAACTGATACATGCTCATTCCTAAATACAATCCATCCATTTTGAGAACCTATTCGACCTTAATTTTACCTCAAATTATACAACTAGACTAAATGTAATTTACACTTTCTAATAGTGCAATTTATATACTTTTTTTTGGTGCAATACAAAGACTTCCTAAGAGGTCACCTATCCTAATACTACTCTCACCCAAGCAAATTTAACTTTAGAGTTCTGATAGGATTCGGTGCATTAGTATTGGTATGATCGTACTCCAATACCACCTCCGTTGTCACTATTTATCGCCTAAAAAATACTATTCAGAAAAATTAAAATTTTGGTCCATTACCCAATTAATCTTTCTTCAACCTATCATCAACTGAAACACATAATTGATTCTTATAACGCAGATTTCCATCATATTTCATCGAGAAGTGAGGCAATTTTTGTAATAGCCTAAATACCAGATTAGTCAAAAATAGTATTTTTCAATGGTGAATAGTGATATAGAGGTAAATAGTACCTTCTAGAGTTAGAAAATATTTTATTTGATCATCGAAAATAGTATGGCAGTAGGAGCTCAAGGTTCAAATTTGGAATCGAAATGAGATCAACTGAGTCTCCAAAAGTAAAAAACAAGGAAATTTCATGGTCTCGATTTATATAGTGCCCGATTTGACTAAGGTTTGATTAAAATTTTAAAAATAGCAAATGACCTCTAAAAATCATAAAAATTTTTAGATTTACATTAAATGAGTTATAAAATCATATGGTAAAGAAAAAGAAATTTTCTAGTGACACAAAAAATCGGGCTACCGAACTGGTAAAAGTGGATCAGACAAAAAATTAGCCTTCGATTGATTCAAAAATATTCATAAAGCCTAATGAATATATTTTGAGAAATTTGAAAGTATTTTTAGGAAGGTTTGAACACATGAAGTAAGAGAAAAATGATAATTTTGATTTAAATAGTAACCAACTGACTGTAAATTTGACCAATGCTTTAAAAATAGTAAATGATCTTTAAAAATTATCAGGATTTCCAATTAGAGCCTAGATAATATTTGGAATTATTTGATGGTGAAAAATTAATTTTACGGTAACACTAAAAATTGCCTAATGAGATCACTTTTAGTGAATTAGACCAGAAACAAACTTCGATTGAGGCAAAAGTTTTTATAAAGTTTATATTATATATTTTAAGAATTATGGAACTAACTTTGAGTGAATTTGAGCTTAGAAAGAGAGAGAAATAATTTAGAATATATAAATGGCCTTAAAATCAAATTTAGGCTTGAATTAGGTCTAACCACCTTGGTTGACCAACTAAGCCCAAAATTTAGACTATTTAAGGGCCAAAATATTTGAAAGCATTCGAAAAATTATGAGGTTTCTGCCTTCTTCTTCTTCTTGAAGCCAAATTCTCTTTATTCCTCCATAACTACCATTTTATTCATCTCTCTTCTAATCTCTCTCAAAAATCAAGCCTTCTATATTAATTTTAGCCTCTCTATCATATTATAGCAGCCACTAATCTCTAATTTAAGGAGTAAAAGAGAAAGAAATCAAGGATTGAAGTTTATGTATAAAAAATGAGGTATGAGAAATCAAGCTCTATAATTTGATTTAAAGATTTATATAGATAAATTAAGGTATGTGAAGCTCATTTTTGATGTTACATTTAATTTTAGAGCAAGGAAAATGATGATTTTATAACTTTACATAATTGGCCATTTACGATTTTTAAAGGAAATGATGATAATTGATGGAGTAGAGCTAAGAAGAGGAAGATTGCAGGGTGAAGGAAATGAATCTAAAGTAAGTGGATACAATACCCCTAATGTCCATTGATTTGGACGTGATTTATGGTCATGTTTATTATGCATGTATGTGATTAATGCATGAACAATTGAATTAATTGATATAAAAATGGTTAAAAGGATAAAAAATTATATTTTAAATGATTTAAATAAAAAAATGAAAATTAAGGGGAAATCTTACTATGGCTGAATGGTAGGCTAGGGAATTTTCCATAATTTTATGATATTTATGTTAATTAAATACGGAATTATGATAATGAGCATGAGAGTGAGTGATTTAAGTAATTAAATTGTCATAATGATGATTAAAATAGAATATATTGCAATAGATCGGATAAATATTAAGGATAAACTATGAAACATGCCAAATATTAATGAATCACAAATATATGTTAATAGTGTTTAACATAAGAAGAAATAAAAGCAATAAAAAATATGAAAAATGATATAATTAAAGTGATAAAGGACTTAAATGAAAGAAACAAAAATTTTAAAGATAAATTATAATTTTACTAAGCATTGAGGAAAAAGGATAAAATGGTAATTTAAGTGTTCTGGGAACTAAATTGCAATTTAATAAAAGTATACCAAATTAAAAATATAAGATATAAATTCAATGGCAATTTTATGAATAAATGTTAACTAGAGGAATAAAATTGTAAAGCAACGAAGTTCAGGGATTAAATAGAATTTTTTTCTTGTATAAAAGTTTAATTGTGAAATGGTAATTTTTTCAAATATTGAATTTAAAGAGCAAAAGTGATAAAAAAATAATAAGAAAGGGTAACATGGTAATTTAGTGAACAAACAACCTAAAAATGAACTTTTATGAATTGAAGGACTAAAACAAAATTTTACGTGAAAAGTTAAAATAAGGACCAAACGAAAATTTGTATGCCAATAAATGAATGTAAAATTAAAATAAGTAAATTAGTGGCAATTTTGTAATTTATGTGCAAAAAGGATAATTTTGCAATTAAATGAAAAATTGAGGATTAAATTGAAAGGTATACCAAGTAATGGTATTAATTTCATATGCACATTATATAAATATTTTTCAAAATGAAATTGTTGAATTATAGTGAATAATTCAAAAATGGGTGGAAATAATGAATTATAATGAGATAATTCATAAATGTGTAAAAATGACGGAAAAGTCAATTAATAAGTTAACAAAAATGTAAAAGTACGTGAAAGTGTTAAAAACATGAAATTGAATTTAAGAATAGTAAATCACTTATGAAACGCGTGAGAATGATGAACATGCCAAGTGATTAATATACTGAAATGCAAAAGCAAGTGAAAAGTTAGATGTGTAAAATGATAAAAGACCTGAATAAATAGTGTATTGAATTGAAAAGAAAGAACTGAATGAACAATATACTGAAATGATGAGAAAAGCATCGTATGAACAATGTACTATAGTGATAAGGAAAACATTGTATATATAGTGTATTGGACTACAAAAGTAAATTGAAATGTTAGAAATGTGAGAAAAAAAAGATTCTAAAATGAGTAAGAATGTTGCCCTTAGTAGTTGTCTGACAGTTTAATCTAGCTCAGGATAAAATTGGCTAGCCATAAGGATACTTATACCGTGGTGCAAGTTATGGCAACTTGCTTTGCTATGGTAGGATTGTAATGATTACCTATAGTATATGTTCTAACTGCTCTACTCTATTCTGATCAAATCTGCAGTGAATTTGTTCTTCAGGATCATCCCCTACTGTACTGTACTGTTGTGGGCAAGTAGGGTCCATATCTTGTATATCTGATCTAAATATTTCTACTAGGAATGTACTAGGGGTATAACGATAATAATGACATAAAAGTTCAAAATATGAAATGCGAATGGGAAAAAGGAAAAATGACTGTTATGGAAGAAAGTGAAAAGTTAAGATCAAAATGATAATTTACCCAATTAATGAATTTAAAGGGTACAAGGGATAAAATAATGAAAATATGTATGAGAATGATAAAATAATGAATGAAAAGCTTAAAAGTAATAATTTATAGTCTTGGTGGACTAAAATGCAATTTGGCATAAAAATATTAAAACGAAAACTGATTGATAATTAGTATGCAAAATAATGGATTTAGAATAAGAACAAGTGAAATAATAACAAAATTATAAATAGAATGTGAAATGGCAATTTTGGGAAAAAAGTGAAAAATTAAGGAATTTGTATACAATTCGCCATAAAGTGATGTAATTGCAGTAAAATGATAAACTACATGTCAAATAAACAAATTAGTGTAAACAAACTATAAAAGAAAGCACCACTATACTTTAATGAAAGTACAGGGACTAAATTATAATTTAGTAAATATAATGTAAATTAAAAAATAAAATTATGAATGAATCCTATTATATGGTAAGATAGGGATCAAAAGTGAAATTATGGCACTTAAGTGAAAATAGGGACTAAATCAAAATGTTTCATGCCATAATATGTATTAAAAATGAAAGAAAGGAAAAATTAAACCATAAAACCGTGTGTAACTAAAATAAGAACATCCCTTTTAAGATAAGTAATTGGGTAAATGCTTAAAGATCTGAATAGATGAATTATATCTAAATGATCAAATGATTGTATAAGGAATAATAGAACGAAGATAATTACAAAGTGGAACCAAAATGTGAGTAATATATCTATAAGAAGTGAAAAGAATTGGTATTAAAATATAAAATGATAAGAAAATTAGTATATTAAGAACCAAAATTTATAAACTGCATAATGAGCAATAAATGAAATGCATAAATAAGATTAGTTAATAATATTAAAGAGATTAATTGTAACTGAAAGTTAGTATGATAAATGACTAGATGATAAGCATAAAAATGAAAATGACAACTGTGTTCTAATGAATGATCAAATAGTTTTGCATGATTGAATGCATTTGCGTATGATTGTATGATGCACATCAAAATGATAAAATGAATAATTAATATTAAAGAATGCTTATGGAAGCATGCATGTTTGTATGTATGTGCGTATGCATTCATGTATGTGTTTGCATGAATGATAATGTTTGTGGAAAGTTTGGGATATGTTTCCATCACTAGGCATTTCAATGCTCAGCGCGTAGTTTATTAACTACGTGCAGGTTTGAAAGATAGGAGTTTGTAGCTGATGCTACAATGCTGACAAAGTTCAAAAAGGAATTTAAGGATGATTATTGGCATGTCATGAATATATGTGTATATGAAAGGTATCGAATGTAGTATGTACTTATGTTATATTTTATTATTAGAATTGTTTATTCGATGGATCTGTTATTTCATGAATGTACTTGTGATTTAAGAAAAAAATTTCTAGCAGACTCTTTAGTATTTTTATTTTTGTTATCAAGTTAATATTAGCCTCCATCGAATGTTGCATCAGAGATAGAGAATCGATCTATGGCCACCATAGCTCTTGCATGGGCATATGTTATGAAGGCCTATGAGGAGTTATATGCCCTAAAAGTGATAACAAGTATTTTCTCTCTCTTTGATACTGATGTTCATGCACTATAGATCTATATTCCACACACTCATACATGTGCATTGGGAATATGAGTAGAGAAGTGTCAATAATGGATCAATTAGAATATGATATATTGGTGACAAGTCCTTTGGGCCATAGTGTTTATGTTAATAAAATGTATAGGAATTGTCCCATCATGGTATAAAGGATAAAATTTTTTGCTAATCTGACCAAATTACCATTCCATATATTTGATGTGATACTGGATATGGATTGTTACACTAAACATTAGGCAGTAGTTAATTATGGGAACAAGATAGTAATAATTTTGTGTTCTGATGGTAGAGAAATAAGAGTACATGGTATTCAATTGATGCCATGCAATTTAGCATAGTCATTTTGATAGTTATTTTATCATTTCTTTAGTTTAAAGCATATGTTTTGTTTTGTTATAGGTTTCTTTTTAAGCTTTCTTTGTTTTGCGGGCTAAGTGTGCATAATTGGATGAAAAGAGGCATAAATGAAGGATTTTTGTTGAAATACTGAAGATAAAGGCTTTAATGAAGCTTTGGGTCTTGTGCCAGCTCTTACCAGGCATGTCAACTCGTTATATAAGCAAATATGCTGAGTTATAAGGCAGTTGAAGTGTGCCAACTCATTCCTCTATGTTGACTTCTTACAGAGGCTTCTTATGCTGATTTTTTCCTAAGTGCCAACCCATCACTATTCCTAACCTTTGTAACCCTTCAAAAACCTCTTTAGATTCTAGCCCTTTTCAAAAGGCACCTTTTAGGACATCTTTTATCCTATAAATACATGAAGAAAACCATTTTTAGGATATAAAAAAACTACCATATAACTTCCAATCGTATTTAGAAAAGATTATGAAGAAAAGCAAAGTCCAAGGAATAAGAAAGCATTGAGGAGTCATCAACAAATATTTTTCTTCTCATCTTTATCATTTTATTTGATTTTATTCTTCTTCTTTCTATTTGTTTGCTTTGCCATCATGTATTTAGGCTAACTTTATTTTTTTAGAATTACAAGTATGAATTTATCTTTATTAATATAATCATTTTGTTTCAAGTATGAATGATTTAAGGTTAATTAGGTGCTTTAATTTATTATGTATGCTTGATCACCATATGTAATATATTAATAACTTTGTTCACAATGAGAGTTGGTACATCTTGGTGGAAAAGTAATTGAACTTACTTAAAGTTAAAGATCTCTTAAGAGATAAGAATTTCTATTTAAGTGGCTTAAGAAAAAGCAAAGAATTTCATGGTTTTCCTCTACCTTCATAATGTCATGAGAGTGCTTATGGACTGTAGATGGGAATGCCCTTATTTGACAATGAGAGTTGCACGTAAGGACATTAGGCTTCATTCTCCAATCATTACAAGCTTATATGTTTGATGAATCTATATAAGGTCAATTTATGCTTTGTAGTTTTAATGTTTTATTGATTGTTATGAGTTATAATTTAAGTAGATAATAAGTTTAGTTGAGTAAGATTTTTGAATATCCAAGCCCTTATAATCTATTATTACCTATCCATCTTAGTATCCAATCGGTCAAGACAAAATGATACTTAATACTAAAAGGATTTCTAAAGTTTAACACCCTACTCACCCTATCTAAATCCTAGAGACTAAGGTAACATAATTTGCACTGCAATAAGTTTTCGGCCTTGGAATCCATTATTAAGTGATTGTTTTTTTAACTTAGGAAGGACAAAAGTTGATTTTGGCCTTTTTTGTTTTCTTTGTCAGTGTTGATTTGAGTTTATAGTAGTTTGGTTAGAATTGTTTTCTTGTATGCATAGAAATAATAGTAGAAATAATTTTATTATATTTGATTCTAAAATCAAAAAGAACTTTTCTTACTTTGCATATAGAATAACTACAAAATCAAGAAGGGGAAGATTAAGGTTCAGACATCATGTCTAAACAAGATAGGCATACTTCAAGAGATTTTGCTATGCCCAATATTTCAAGGAGCTTTAGAGGAATTATGGCACCGTAAATTGCCAACAACAACTTCAAAATCAAGCCTAGCGCAATTCAAATTGTATAAAATAATAAGTTTAGTGGTCTCTAAGGATAGGATCTTTATGCCCACATATTGGCTTTGCTTAATGTGTGTGCAACATTTAGGATAAATGAAGTCATGGATGATGCCATTAGACTTAGGTTGTTCCTTTTTTTTGTTAAGGACAAGGTACAATTATAGATGGCTAGTTTGCCTAGTGATTTGATTACCATATGGGATCAATTGAAGCAAGCATTCTTTATAAATACTATCAATCCCATAAGACAACCAAGTTTAGAAATGAGAATACAACTTTTAGACAACATTCTAATAAGACAATTTATGCATCACAAAAGAGATTTAAGGAACTCCAAAGGCTCATCATGGCTTGCCTGATTGGATGATTCCTCAAATTTTTTATAATGGTTTAATGGATGAGAGCCAGAACATAGTCACTGCAACCTTATATGGTAAATGGATGGATAACACAACTATTTGAGAGTATGCCTTAGAGCCCATGTAGAAAGGGATGTATTTCATGTATATGAATTCATGTTGTTAATGAAAAAAGGCACCATTCATTTATTAATGCTATGTTTAAATACACGCGTTTATTTATCTTAAATTAATGAATGAAGTCTTAGATATCATAAACATAGTGCAAAGGCAATTATGAAAGTGTTCATGATGTTAGATGTCTATTGCATGCAAATTTGATAATATCTAAATATTTCTAGTCATAGTATTAACAAAATCGGACATTGTTAATGCTGACAGACTAGCATATGCTATGCTTCTTAAATAGTTCAAGCAGTAGTTCTCATAACTATGATTATGGGAGATGATCAAAGCTAACATATGGATGCTTGTTAGAAGAACAAGTAGATTGAAGACTAGCTAAGAGAATCCTCACATCGATATTAAATCTATGTCAGTGAGGAATCTCTTCATAGCAGTGGTACAAGTATCCTTAGACTTGAGATCACCAAAGTTATCTTAAGTAGTAACCGATATACTTTGACTCCATAACTACTTACCTTCATCTGAGGGTGAACATAGTTAGGAGGTTGGGTATATCATGACCTACTTGAAGATAGTTGAGTAATTAATAAAGAATTCATCATCCTAGATTTATTAAGGGAAGTTATCTCACATAATTCTATAATTGCCTTATTTAGAGAATCTCTGGCCAGAGTAATATGCCAAGATGGATAGGGATCCATAAAGGGCATTTTGGGAGCAATGGTTAAATTAATATAACATGCATAATTAGATTCGTATGAGTTGACATAAATCCGTACTTATAATCTAATTGAGATAAGAGTGGCGAAAGGAGTAATTGTACATTAACTGTTTCTATGGAAGGGTATAGTCAGAATCACTTGACTTTCCTAATATTTGGGTAGTCATAATGCTTAGCTAGAGACCACTCATGACTTGTATAATATTGTATCATAAATATCAATAAGGGATTGATAAAATGATTTAAAGAGGCTTAAATCATATGAGTTTTAAATGGAATTTTTAATTATATATTATACAGCCAATATGGACAGGAACCTAATAGGTCACACACGTATAGAATAAAGGATACAATGGTAAAATGACAAGGATAATAATATTTTATATTATTATAAGAGAAGATAAATAAATAAGAAAATAACTAATTAAAGAGTTTAATTAATCATGTAGACGTAGAGATGTTCGCAGAATCTTTTAGAAATATTCTGCAAAATGGACTTAATTGAAATATTATATTTAATAATTAAATATAGTTAGTCTATAAATGTTATAGGGCTGATATAATATTAATAGATCAATTGGAGAAATAATTAAAGGCCCATAAAGTTTGTTTCTGCATAGAAGCCTACTAGAGAATGGCTTTCATGCAGAACCCCATACAGAAGGCCTTAGAGGCCTAATTTTTGGAATAAAATAAATTAAATATATTTAATAGGTTTTATGGAGCCTATATATTTAATTTTGTTGGATTTAGAATTGATTTGGGTAATTAAATCCAAGTATATGCATAAAGGGCCTAGTTTATGGGTTATGTGCATGGTCCTTTATGAAAGGGCTTGGATTGGATTTTAATTAAGCCCAAATAAATTAGTAATAATTTCATAATCTCATTTAATATTTCTCCAGCAATTTTTAAAGGGCCCAATCCCATTATGAATTGGATTTTTTAACCTTGCTATAAAATCCAAAATAAAGGGGATTTAGGATTAAGAGTTTTTAAAAGAAAAAAAAACTTCTCTTCTTCTTCCCTAGCCGCCACCCTTCTTGCTAGCTTCAAGAGGAATTTTGGCCTCCTTTTGTTCCCATTGTAATTAGTTCGTTTGATCATTCTCTTGTGTGGATTATGATTAGAGGTGTTTAATTTTGGACACTGTGGTTTGCGATAACCCGGTGAGAAGGAAAAATAACTGTTCAACAAAAATCAAAGGTGATTTTCTTATTATCATTAATATTTATATTGTATATTCATGACAAGATCAGATATATTGGTTAAAAAATTTAATTTCTACTTATACATGTGATGTATGTAACCGATCAATTCCCAACATGCCAGGTTTTGCCATGAATATACAATTATATATTATTGGCAAAATAGTTTTTATTTTTAAGTTATTTATTTCATGAACTTTAAAATATCATATTTGGTTGTTCATAAATAAGAAATATTGATTTCTGCATGTATGTTATTAAATAAATAGAACAAAAGAAGAAAACGATTCTTTTATATAAAGAATCATTCTCTAAGCGTAGAGAAGTCTTTTCGATAAAGTTAAGGGGCTGTTCTAAATAAAATTTTAATTGATTCACTCTAAAATTATTTGATGATAATTTATGTATTTAATATGTAATATTAAGCCATAGGATAAAAAAAAATTAAAATCGAACAAGTTTTGCATGAAAACTAGTTTAATTGAAAAGTTCGATAAATTGGTGTTCTTCGTGTGTTCTTAGTGTGTTCTTGGTAAGTTCATGTTTATAACAATTTTTAATCTTCTAAGTCTGATATGTCTGATATATTAATGTGTTTTTAATTAATTAAATTAATTAAAATGGGCCTTGAATTAATTGGATTAAATTTGATTCATTAAAGCCATTTAATGGGCTTAATTATGTCTACGGGTTTGATTTAAATTAGTAAATAACTCGGTGGGACCAAGAAGCTAATTTAAATTAAATATTACAGAATTTAATTAATTTTATTAATGTATTTTAAGGATTGGAATGGGCTTGATCCAAATGGTCCAAAAGACACAAAACTAGTTTGTGTGTGAACACACTTTTGGGTTTAATTTGTAGGTTTCGGCCTACCCACTATTTTAAGCCCAAAATTGATTCTTTAATTCTTTAATATTATTAATTAATTAAATAATTAATTAGATTGATAATTAAGGCAAGAACACATGCATGCAAAAGTTTGCCTAAAATGGAAAGTTTCCAAAATGGAAAAAATTTTCTAATTTGAACACATTATTAAAATAACTCAATAGTATATTTCAAGAGTTGAAACATAGTTTGTATTCCATTATATGGTTTTATTTTTATACATTAGAAATGCATATAAGGGTGTATGATTGGCATGATGGATAGTTATGGACAAGGCCCAATGTGATTGAGCATAATAATGTTTCGGCCTAATGAGGACTTTCATGTCCAACCTTTTTTTTTGGTTTATATTTTCTTTTCAAATTGTAATATGTAATTAGATTACTTAGATTAGAGTTAAAAATAGATACGGAGACCACTATCAAGGAGCAAGATGGGTTGGATGGAGATCCTACAAGATTGAAGATAATGTAATTATTTATATTTGTTTGAATCATGCATATTACGTAGGTTTGACCTTTTGATTTCCCTCTTGGCTCGGGGAGGTCAATATAGTAAAGTCCATAACTATGCCATATTTGTATGCTTATACTTATGCGATAGATATAGGATGCATACCAATGTATGCCAACCATGTATGATGAGATTTAATTAACTAAAATTCTTCAAACTAATACTAAGGTATATAAGCTTTTCATTAATTAGAAGAGAACCAGAGTTCTTTATAATATGGGTCATTGACCACAGTCAAGCTCACATTATATCGAATATGTTCAAATCTGATTAAATGGATCATCTTAGGTAGCCTATTAGCTTGTTGACCACAGTCAAGGCTAATGGTTCTAGAGGCAAGATTAGAGAATGTATATATGATATGCATGTATCAAGAGTTGATAACCTAATGATCCAATAGTTGTGTAAAGACACAATTGGTATAGAGATACCTTCCTTTCAAAGGTATAGAGTTTGACTTGTTGACCACATCAAGATCAAATTTCATATCAAAGATTGGATATTGTTCCACTAAGAAAACCATAAGGTTTTCTCGGATTATATAGTGAGGGCTATTGATTTGCAATAAAATGGTGGGAGTAAATGGATTAATTAAAGACCTAATTAATGCATACATATATATGAACATACTCTCATATGTTTTTTTTTCACATCTAGGTCATCATCATGAGCACATCAAACATAAACCTGTGATCAATCCTGGATAACAAGCTGGTTGGCAGCAATTATTCTAACTGGATTAGACAAGTGAAAATTATTCTCAGAGCTGAAAAGATCCATTATGTCTTGGATAAAAATCCACCACCAATTCCATTAGATGATGCCATTGATGAGATCAAGGGTATTTATCGTAAATACATGGAGGATAGTAAAGCAGCTGCATATCTGATGTTGGGTGTTATGTCCTCAGAACTTTAAAAGCAACATGAGATGATGGATGCTAGAACCATCATTTTGCATCTAGAGGAGCTTTATGCTTCTCAAGCTAGAACTGAGCAATATGAGATTGCTCAAGCTCTTTTTAACTGCAAAATGGTGGAAGGCACTTCGGCTGCTACTCATGCATTAAAGATGTATGGGTATATTGAGCATTTGAGTAGACTTGGCTATGTAATGGATAATGATTTATGCATAGATTTAATCTTGTACTCATTGGCTCCAAGTTTTTCACCTTTCGTGCTTAACTTCAACATGAACAAGATCTAAGTAACTATTCCTAAGTTAATCAATATGCTCAAAATAGCTGATGGATCCTTCAAGAAGGATTCAAAAAGTTTCATGGTTGTCACTTCTACTAAAGGCAAGAAGCAGAAGAAAAAGATGATGACCAAGGCATAACCAAAGCATGGTGGGATTTCTAAGAAAAAGGTTACCAAGAAGGAGAATCCCAAAGGAACTTGCTTTCACTGCGGGAAAGATGGTCATTAGAAGCATAATTGCAAGGCCTATCTAGATTCTCTCAAAAAGAAGAAGCAAGATGTTGCTTCTACTTCAGGTATTCATATGATTGAAATTAATACTTATTCTATTGCTTAAAAACAATATTGGGTATTAGATACCGAATGTGGATCTCATTTGTGTAATGATCTACAAGGGCTTAAAAGTAGTAGAAGAGTTGAAAAGGTAGAAATATGTCTACAGTTTGCTACTGGACAAAACATTTCTACAATAGTTATGGGGACTTATTATTTGCCTCTTCTAAGTGGATTAATACTGGAGCTAAATAATTGTTATTATGTTCCAGCATTATCTAAAAGTATTATTTCTTTTAGTTGTTTATTAAAAGGTTATGACATTTCTTTAAAGGACAAATGTTATTGCATTTAACATTTTTAAGAATAATATATTTTATGCTAAAGCTATCATTGAGAATGGAATATTTGTTCTTCACTTAATTAAAAAAGTAAATAGTGTGGATACCAAGAGAATAAAACAAGATAATCTAAACACCTCATATTTATGACATTGTCATTTAGTCCATATAAATGAGAAACGTATGATCAAATTACACAAGTCAGGTGATTTGGGATCATTTGATTATGAATCATTTGATACATGTGAATCTTGTTTATTAGGAAAAATGAAAAAAGCTCCCTTTATTGATAAAGGAGAACGAGTTAGAATGATTTTGGACTTAATACATTCAAATGTATGTGGCCAATGACTATACATGCCAGAGAAGGTTACTTCTACTTCATTACTTTTATAGATGATTACTCTAGGTTTGGATATATCTATCTAATAAAATATAAATTAGAAGCATTTAAAAGTTTAAAGAATTCAGAAATGAAGTAGAGAAGCAACTTGGCAAAAGTATTAAGACACTTAGATCAAATCGAGGTGGAGAATACTTAAGTCAAGAGTTTCAAAATTATTTTAGAGATAATGGGATTTTATCTCAATGGACTCCACCATATACACCACAACATAATGGTGTATCTGAGAGGAGAAATCGAACACTATTAGATATGTTTTGATCCATGATGAGCCGAGCAGACTTGCCTAAGTCCTTTTGGGGATATACATTAGAAACTGCTGATTATGTGTTGAACAAAGTTCCTAGTAAATCAGTTGATGTTACTCCATATGAGATATGAAATAACAAGAAATCCACACTTTCTCATATGAAGGTATGTGGCTATCCTACTTATGTAAAGAGGACAATGTTAGACAAACTAGATGTTAAGTCTGACAAATGGTTATTTGTGGGATATCCAAAAGAAACATTTGGATATTATTTCTACCATACTTTAGAACAAAAAGTATTTATTTCAAGGCATGCTTTCTTCTTAGAATGAAAGTTTCTTCTACGAGAGGACAGTGGGAGTAAAATTAAACTTGGTGAAGTACAAGACCCACAAATAGGAGTAGATTAATCGATTGAACCCAAGATCAAATCTTATAATGATAAGATTATAGTTAAACCTAATTATACACAAAATCCTAAAAGATCTACTAGGATGTGTTCTATCCTTGTGAGATATGGATTTCACATTGATTCAGATAGAGACATAACTATAGTGGAGGACAATGAGCCTATAAGCTATCAGGAAGTTTTGAACAGTTCAAAACGTGATTTATGGCTTAAGGCTTTACAGTCTGAAATAGACTCCATGTATGAGAACAAAGTATGGACTTTAGCTTAATCACCTGAAGGGATAAAAGCCATAGGGTGCAAATGGGTCTTCAAAAAGATGATCGATATGAAAGGCAATATAGTCACCTATAAAGCTCACTTAGTAGCAAAAGGCTATCATTAAAGAGAAGGAATTGACTTTGATGAAACATTTTCTCCTATGGTGATGCTTAAGTTTATAAGAATACTTTTAGCCACTGTAGCTCATTATGATTATGAGATTTGGAAAATAGATGTGAAGATAGCTTTTCTAAATGGAAATTTAACGGAGGATGTAAATATGACATAACCAGAAGGGTTCACAACAGGGGATGGCGAAAAGGTATGCAAGCTTCAAAGATCTATTTATGGATTAAAGCAAGCTTCTAGGAGCTAGAATATCCGATTTAATGAGACAATCAAAGAGTTTGGTTTCTCACAGAATGAAAGTGAACCTTGTGTGTATAAAAGGGTCAGTAAGAGTGTAATTATCTTTCTAGTTCTATATATGGATGACTTATTGATCATGAAAAATGACATTTCTCTTCTCCAATTAGCTAAAATATGGTTATCCAAGCAATTCTCTATGAAAGACCTTGGAAAAGCATCCTATATTATGGAAATAAGGGTTTATAGAGATAGATCCAATAGGTTGCTAGGTCTTTCTCAAATTACATATATAGATAAAGTATTGAATAGGTTCAATATGGATCTTTCTAAAAAAGGGTTTATACCTATGGTGCATGGAAAATACCTTTCTAAGTCTATGTGTCCGTAGATACTATAGGATAGAGAGAGCAAAAATAGAACACCATATACATCTGCAATTGGTTCTATCATATATGTTATATTATGTATATGTCCAGATGTATCATTTGCTTTGAGTGTCACAAGCAAATTCTAATCCAATTTTGGAAAAGAGCACTAGGTAGCTGTCAAGAATATCCTTAAGTACTTGACTGTCAAGAATATCCTTAAGTACTTGACAAGGACTAAGGATATATTCATGGTATATGAAAAGGGTAGTTTGGAAGTAAATTGATATACTGATGCCAACTTTCAATCTAACAAAGATGACAGTAAATCATAGGCTAGTTTTGTGTTCATAATGGGAGGAGGAGCAGTTAGTTGGAAGAGTCCCAAATAAGAAATAACTGCTGATTTCATGATAGAAGCTGAGTACATTGCTGTTTTGGAGGTAGCTAAAGAAGTAGTATGGATCAAAAAGTTTATATCTAAACTAGGAATGGTGCCTAACATTGTTGATCCGATTCCTTTATATTGTGATAACAATGGAGGCATTGCATAAGCATAGGAACCACTATCTCATCAGCGATCCAAGCATATTCTCAGATGCTACCATCTCATAAAGGGAGATAGTAGCTAGAAATGATGTGAAGATAGAAAGAGTCCCTATAGATGATATTGTGGTTGATCCCCTCACTAAAGCAGTTTCCTAAAACATGCACCATCACCATATGAATAACATGGGTTTAAGACATATGAGTGATTGGATTTAGTGTAAGTGGGAGATTGTTAGAGAGTATGCCCTAGAGCCCATATAGAAAGGGATTTATTTCATGTATATGAATTCATGTTGTTAATGAAAAAAAGGCATCATTCATTTATTAATGCTATGTTTAAATACATGTGTTTGTTTATCTTAAATTAATGAATGAAGTCCTAGATATTATAAATACAGTGCAAAGGCAAACATGAAAGTTTTCAAGATGTGAGATATCTATTGCATGCAAATGTGATAATATTTAAATATTCCTAGTCATCGTATTAACAAGATAAGACATTGTTAATGTGGACAGACTAGCATATGTTATGGTTCTTAAATAGTTCAAGCAGTAGTTCTGATAACTATGGTTATGGGAGATGATCAAAGCTAACATATGGATGCTTGTTAGAAGAATAAGTTCATTGAAGGCCTGTAAAGAGAATCCTTGCATGGATATTAAATCTATATCACTAAGGAATCTCTTCATAGTAGTGGTGCAAGTATCCTTAGACTTGAGATCACTAAAGTTATCTTAATTTGTAACTGATATACTTTGACTCCATAACTGCTTACCTCTATCGGGAGATGAACATAGTTAGGAGGTTGGGTATATCATGACCTACTTAAAGATAGTTGAGTAATCAATAAAGAATTCACCATCCTAGATTTATTAAGGGAAGTTATCTCATATGATTCTAGGATTGCCTTGTTTAGAGAATCTTTGGCCAGAGTAATATGCCAAGGTGGATAACGATCCATGAAGGGAATTTTGGAAACAATGGTTAAATTAATAGAACATACATAATTAGATTCATATGAGTTGACATAAATCCATATTCAAAATCTAATTGAGATAAAAGTGGTGAAAGGAGTAATTGCATGGTAACTGTTTTTATGGAAGGGTATAGTCAGAACCACTTGACTTTCCTGACATTTGGGTAGTCATGATACTTAGCTAGAGACCGCTCATAACTTGTATAATATTATATCATAAATATCAATAAGAGATTGATAAAATAATTTAAAGAGGTTTAAATCACATGATTTTTGAATGAAACTTTTAATTACGTATTATACTACTAATATGGATAGGATCCCAATAGGTCACACACATATAGAGTAAAGGATAAAATGGTAAAATGATAAGGATAATGATATGTGATATTATTATTGGAGAAGAGAAATAAATAAGAAAATAATTAATTAAATAGTTTAATTAATTATGCACAAGTAGAGATGTTCGCAAAACTTTTTAGAAATATTCTGCAAAATGGACCTAATTGAAATATTGTATTTCATAATTAAATATTGTTGAAATATAAATGTTATAGGGATGATATAATATTAATAGGTCCATTGGAGAAATAACTAAAGGCCTATAAAGTTGGTTTCTGCCCAGAAGCCCACTAGAAAATGGCTTTCACGCAGAACCTCATACAGAAGGCCTTAGAGACCTAATTTTTGGACTAAAATAAATTAAATATATTTCATAAGTATTATGGAGCCTATATATTTAATTTGGTTGGATTTAGAAATGATTTGGATAATTAAATCCATGTGTATCCATAAAGGGTCTAGTTTGTGGATTATGTGCAGAGTCCTTTATGAAAGGGCTTCGATTGGATTTTAATTAAGCCCAAATGAATTAGTAATAATTCTAAAAGCCTATTTAATATTTCTCCAGCAATTTTTAAAGAGCCTAATCCCATTATGAAGTTGGATTTTTTAACCTAGCTATAAAATCCAAAATAAAGGGGATTTAGGGTTAAGAGTTTTTTTTTTAAAAAATTCTCTTATTCTTCCCTAGCTGCCACCCTCCTTACTAGATTCAAGAGGAATTTTGACCTCCTTGTGTTTCCACTGTAATTGGTTCATTTGATCCTTCACTTGTGTGGATTATGATTAGAGGTGTTCAATTTTGGACATTGTGATTTGCGATAACCCGATGAGAAGGAAAAATAATTGTTCAACAAAAATCAAAGGTAATTTTCTTATTCTCATTAATATTTATTTTGTATATTCATGGAAATATTATATATATTGGTTAAAATTTTTAATTTTTGCTTATACATGTGATGTATGTATCTGATCAATTCCCAACAACAACAAAAAAAGCGATTACTTTGCTTAAGGAACTTGCATCTCAAGGGTAAAAGGGAGATGAATCAACTATGGAAAAGGAAAAAGGAGTTTTAGAGCTTGATTCCATCAATTTGTTGACTGCAAAAGTAGATGCACTTACAAAATTGGTAAGTAAGTCTCAAGTTAATTCTATTGATAATTCAATTATTGTTTGTGAGTTATGTAGAGGATCTCACTCTTATACACAATGCACAATGGGTTCTAATGAAGAAGCCAATTTTATTCAAAGTGGTTTAAATCAAAGGGGAGGATTAAATTCTAATTCTTATAATTTCCAATAGAGAAACCACCCTAGATTTTCTTGGTCAAACACTTCATAACAATTTAACCCTCCAAATAACCCTATGCTTAGAACATGAAACCCACTCGTTTTTCTTATGAAACCATCATTTAATCCCTCAAAACCTAAGCCTTATCTTGAAACTTTCTTTGAATAATTTATTAGTCAACAAGTTACAATCAATAAAATTAATGAAAAGCAATTTAAGCAAGTCAACACAAAGCTTGAACAACTTGATACTCATAGTAGGATTTTAGAAACCAAAAATTCCCAACAAGCCTCTTCAAGTTCTAAACCTATGGGAAAACTTCCTAGCCAACTCGAGCTTCCTCACAAAGAGACTTGTCAAGCAATTGCATTAAAAAGTGGTAAGGAACTTGCTAAACATAAAGAGAAAGGTAAGAAATTGCCTACTCAATATGGTGAGTTGAAAAGTAAGTCTATTGAATCTAATGAGCATGTTGTTGATATTGGTGATGATGTTATTGAGTTTAAACAAGATAAGAAGGAAAGTATACTATCTAATAAGAAAGGAGAACCTACTGTAGATCTTAAAACTTTGCTATTTCCTTAAAGATTTTTAAGGCATAATTTAGATAAGCAATTTGGCAAGTTTTTAACTTATCGTAGAGACATAAATATTACTATTTCTTTCATGGATACAATTAGAGATATGCCTTCTTGGGATAAGTTTCTAAAAGATATTGAAACACACAAGAGTAAGTTAGATGAATATGGCTTAGTTTCTTTAGTTAAAGAATCTAGAGTTATGTACTCTAAATCTCCACCTAAGTAAAAGGATCTCGATTGTTTCATATTTCCTTGTGTTATTGGTGATATTCCTTTTTAGAAAGCTCTTTGTGATATTGGTGCTAGTGTAAGTCTTATGGCTTATTCTATCTATAAAAGATTGGATTTAGATGAACTTACACCTACTAGTATATGCTTGTCAATGGCTAATAAAACTATCACTCATCCCTTACTAATCATTGAGAATGTGCCTACAAAGGTAGGTAATAATAGCAGTAGATTTTGTTATGTTAGACATGGAAAAGGATTTAGAAATTCCAATATTTTTTGGAAGACCTTGCTTGGTTACCATCAGTGCTATCATTGATATGAAATGAGTAAGATCACTTTAGAGGTGAATAATGAAAGTGTAGAATTCGATGTTTTTAAGATGATGAGATCTTCACCTATTGAAAGTGTTAGTAGAATTGATTCTCTTTACATTATTGAGGAATGTGTTGATGATGTTTTTCATGATTCTATGAGGTTAGAGCCTATTAAGCCTTATGATAAAGAGAATGCATATGTGAATCAATTTGAGGATAATGATCATGGATAAGGAAGTTCAATACATCTAGTAGTTTAGGTTACCTAGTTTTACTTAAATAAGTGTCTCTTTAATTACATTATTAGTTTTAGAGGTTTAGAGTAAGTTTTAGGTTTCATTGTTGTTTTTCACGTTTTTATTATTTTACTTTATATTTACACATTTCTTTTAATGGTTTAATGTTTTCTTTTAGTTTTTAGTAGTTTGGTTTTATTCTATTTTTCTTGGTAGTTTGTGTCGAGTCATCACACATGTGCCAACTCGTTATAGAGAGCATCGATGCTGACTTTTGCTTTGTGCAGAGTGACATGCTGAGTCATATGCCGAATCAAATAGGGAGAGACATGTATCAAGTAAGATATGTTACAATGATTCATGCATAACTATCCTTATGTTGAGTCATCACACTGGTACCAACTTGTTACAGAGGCCATTGGTGCCGAGTTGTCCCTTCATGCCGACTCATCACACTCTCTAAATCTACCAAAATTTCTTCCCTGTTTTCAAATTTTGAATGTTTTATTCCTTTTTCTTTTTTTGGTCTTAATTTTTTTTATTTTTATTCAATTTTATTTGAAAAGTGTGAAACCCTAAGGGTTATTTCCTTTCCCATCAAAGGTCATACCCTTTCCTATTTTTTCTCTTCCCAATTCAGTTTTTTTCTTTCCTTATAAGTATTAGTCTTCATTTGACTTTATCATTTATCACTTTCCCTTTTTTGCATTTATTAATTTCCCTATAAATGCCCACACCTTTTCTTCTTTCCAACTCTTTATTAGTTTCTTTTATCTCTCTCTCTTAAAACCCTTATTTTCTTTTTGTTTGTTATCTCTTTTTCATTATTTGCCAAGTTCATCATTCTCTTCTTTTTATTTTTCTTTTCATCATTTCTTTATCATTTTACTTCAAAATGCTAAGAACAATAGGGCCATCTTCATCAAAGCATTAAGAGGATCCTTCTCAAGAGGAGGATTTGACTTTCATATACAAGGATCCATTTACCATTTTCACTTATGAGAAAGGTTCCAAGTTTGTTTCTCTTAAGCCTAGAGGGCTTATGTATATCTCTAATGGCCTCTTAAGAGACCTTGGCATGTTAGATGCTATGAACTCTCTTTTACGTTCTTGTGGACTTGCTAGATTTCTCTTAATGCATGATGACACTTATATCCATTTACTATTAGAGTTTTATACATCTTTAGAAGTTAATGAGAATGACTATTGGGTGCTAGAATTTTGTACACTAGGTCAAAAGCATAACCTCACTTATTCCTTTATGAAAAGAGTCTTTGGTTTTAAGAAGGACGGTATGTGTGACCCTCTAGGACTTTTGATGTCAATGCATTTTGGACTTATTTGACTTATTTGTAGATTCCATTTCAACCCAAAAAGAATAAAGCAATGTTTATCAAGGATTTAAAATTTTGGCTTTTGCAAAAGATTCTTACTTATTTATCTTTCATAAGCTTGAATTTAATAAGGTCTCTTATCAAGAGTTGAATTTAATAGGTTCTCTTATCAAGAGTTGTTTATTATATGGTGCATTCATAACCATAAGCAAGCTTGTTCGACATATTAGATTTTTAATCAAATGCTTGCATGTGCCTCCAAGAAATATAGCCCTATTACTTATGGCCACATTATTAGCATCATTGCAAAGGCCTTAAATGTTATTTTGGATAATTTTAACCATGTACTTAAGTGTACATATTTTACTAAGTAGACTTTGATAAGAAGAAAAGTTATGGATGCCTTTGTGGGATTGATTCTTGCTCGCTCTTGTTCTTATTAAAGAGGCTTTGCACCCCTACCACCTTAAGAAAGTGATAATGAAAGGGCTAATGCGAGTGAGGAGGAAGGGTAAGAGATGGATATAGATAAAAAGGGAGAAGCATATGAAACTTTGACTATTATTCTAGCCCTATCTTCTAAGTGTGGCTTTAGGCCTATTTATGGTCCTTCATATGACTACACTAATGGGACCTTAAATGGCTCTTTAAAGATGTGGGAGCAAGTATTGGAAGGCTAACAAGCGATGCAAAGGCAATTGAATATGGTGGAGAATATGACTCGTGATCTTGTTAGGAGGCAACAAAGGATGGAGCATAAGATGGATATATTCATTTCTCAAGTAGGATATGTCATGATCTCTCTTCTACCTTTTCCTTTAGATGCTAAAGGAACCATTTCTTTCCCTTTTCATATTTTATTTTATTTTTTTACTTCACATTGGGGATAATGTGTCATATAAGTGTAGGGGAGGGATCTTGAAGTTTTTTTTACTTGTTTCTTTTATGCATTTTGTTTCTTTTTTGTTTTATTGCATAAGTTTAGTGTTTTAGGATTACATGCATAATGCTATGCTAAATATGCATGTTTCTTTATTTATCTTCTTCATTTTTATTTTAAGTTTTTCCTAATTTCATCTTGATATGATTTAGTACATGCTAATTCCATGTCAATAGCTTGTTTGTGATGCTCAGTATTGATAGCATGATGAGTTTGTTTAGTATAGCTTTTAAGTTTTTCTTACTATCTCTTGTTGGTATTTTCAAACTCTTAGGATGTTTAGTCAATTTTCTAGCTATGCTCGAGACTAGGATGATATATTTCAAGCTTAGTGTTCAAGAACCATTTATAGTCTTAGGGAAACAATAGCCATAATATGCATTTTTCTCACTCTTCAATAATGGATAAGGACATAAATGAAAAAACTAAAATGAAAAAAAGAAAATCTTAAATGTTGAAAAAAATAAAAAAAGAAAAAAATTCAAGTCATCTTATGGGATGGAGCATAAAATGCACCCATTAAGATTGACCATATAAAGTGCGAAATGGAGCATAAAATGCACCCACTTATTAAGTTCTTAGGATCTCTAATTATCTAAAAATTCAATGAGAATTGTGAGTTGGTGTGTGGGCTTATCCTTATCCCGAAGGCTATGTTTGTTCTTGAATTGTTAGGGTTGAAGATTGTCCATCCTAGTTGAATAGTTTGGTTAGACTTTTGATTTTATGTTCCTGTTTTTTATTTTTATAACTTGAGATAGTGATTTAAATTTATTTGTTATGCTATGTAGCTTGTCTATTCTATAGTTGTTAAGTACTAGGAACTAGTTGATTAGCTATTTTATTTTGAGTACTTTCTTATGTCAGAGATGACTCTTAGGATGATTTCCTTTTTCTTAGAAGATGAATGTGTTTTTGTTATTTCTTCCACTTAGTTTGTTTTATTTGTTCTTGCTTGAGGGCAAGTAAGGTCTAAGTGTGGTGGAAATTTATGCCATGCAATTTAGCATAGTCATTTTGATAGTTATTTTATCATTTCATATGTTTAATGCATGTGTTTTGTTATATTTTGGGTTGCTTTTTATGCTTTTATAGGCTAGGTATGCTTAATTGGATGAAAAGAGGCATAAATGAAGGATTTTTGTTGAAATATTGAAGATAAAGGTTTTATGAAGTTTTAGATGGTGTGCCAACTCGTTATAGAAGCCAAGCATGATGAGCTATGAGGCAGTTTAAGTGTGCTGACTCGGTCCCTTGTATTGACTCATTATAGAGGCTTGTCGTGGCGACTAGTTCCCATATGCCGACTCAGCACTATTCCCAATCTTTTCCTACCCTTTCTAAAAGGACACCTTTTAGGACATCTTTTAACCTATAAATACATGAAGAAAACCATTTTTAGGATATAGAAAAACTACCATATAACTTCCAATCATAGTTAGAAAAGATTATGAAGAAAAGAAAGTCTAAGGAAGAAGAAAGCATTGAGGAGTCATCAACCAATTTGTTCTCTTCTCTCTTTATCTTTTAATTTGATTTTATTCTTCTTTTTTGTGTTTGTTTACTTTGCCATCATGTATCTAGGATAACTTTATTTTTTTACAATTACAAGTATGAATTGATTTTTATTAATAAAATAATTTTGTTTTAAGCATGAATGATTTATGTTTAATTAGGTACCTTAATTTATTATGTATGCTTGTTCACCATATGTAATATGTTAATCAATTTTTTCATAATGAGAGTTGGGATATCATGGTGAAAAAATAATTAAACTTACTTAAAGTTAGAAATCTCTTAGAAGACAAAGATTTCTCTTTGAAGGGCTTAAGAATAAGCAAATAACTTCATGGTTTTCATCCATCTCCATAATGTCATGAGAGTGCTTGTGGACTCTAAATGGGATTGCCCTTATTTGACAATGAGAATTGCATGTAAGGATATTAGGATTTATTCTCCAATCATTACATACTTATATGTTTGATGAATCTATATAAGATTAATTGATACATTGTAGTTTTAATGTTTAATTAACTGTTATAAGTAATAATTTAAGTAGATAATTCGTTTAGTTGAGCAAGATTATTGAATAATGAATCCCTTATAATTTATTATTGTCTATCTATCTTAGTATCTAACTAGTTAATACAAAATGATACTTAATCCTAAAAGGATTCAAAGAGTTAGGCACCCTACTTACCCTATCTAAGTACTAAAGACTAGGATAACATAATTTGTACCACAACATTAGTCTAAGCCCTAGCATACATCATATTAGCTATGCAAGCTAAGAATTTTCTTAGAAAGGCATACAAGGCATTTTTGGCAATTTTTTAATCCCCAATTCAGTGTATTTCTCTTATTCAAACAACCTCATTTAGTTACCTTCATTATGAAGAGAGAGAATTTAGGGATTTAGAGTTTTTAAGGTACTTTTTCTCTCTCTTTTTCATCTTTTTCTTGTCCATATTTTTTTTAAGTTTAGATAGGTTTGAGAAATAAATATTTATATACGTAATTGAATAAGGAAACATAATCAATTTAAGGTAAAGAAATATTTAATTTCTTATGCATGTGCTTGTTGAGTAAAAATTTAATAAAAATAATATATTAACTTTGTAAATGGTGTCAGAGTACATTTGGAATGGTTAGTTATGCATGAAAATGGAAGTATAACACATATAGTTAAAAAAAAAACTTTTGTGGGATCCACTAGACCTATCAAGGTTATTTTGAGTATAAGTTGAGTTATAGAGATCCAAATGTTATGATTCTAATTCAAGAACAAAATAGACACACTAAATTTCTTATGAAGAAATAAAAAGTTAACTCTGCCTTTAAAATTTTTGAATTTTGGCTTGAAGCTATGTAATGGCTACAACCTTATCATTCAAAGTAGCCTATATTATTTTATGAATATCTTAAGATTTAGAAGTCAAAATGGTATGATTTTTAATGATATGGAAACTAGTGATATAGGAAAAAAATTTCTAGAAAAATACGTTGCCTAAATATTGTGTTTTCTATGCCTAAATTCTTGTACAAGTTGAACCAGAAAAGCAATATGCTAAAAAACTATGTATTTAAGCCAACCTGATTGGATTTGTTTCCAATCTAGTCATATAGATGCATTTTGGATTGAATAGAATGTAATATACCTGATTGAATTGACTTTAATTCAGTCATGTACCTCCCATGTTTTAGCCTATAATTGAGTTTTAGACCTAGAAATGTTACCGAAATGTACTCGATCTTCCTTGAACACTTTTAGAACATTATAAACATATGTATAGTGATATAACATGACATAAAGCACGTGTAATGGATGATTGTACATTGAGATATGAATACAAACTAAACTTAAACATTAGAAATCATATGCACATGATTTAATTTATGCAAATACTAAGTCTACATATCAATTTTATGCATGTATAACAATGTTATTAGGTTATAAGAGTATAGTTAAAGGTACATATATATAAACATTGTAATGCCATCATAATTCGGATCATCGAAATAATACTTCCCGGAGGTGAATATTGCCACCAAGACCCATAAAAGTTTTCTTTACCAATGAAAAGTACAATTCATGATGAATCCAATGGTATAATTTTAGGTAAAATAGGACCTTAAAAGGCATCGTATTAAGGTTAGCCAAACTTTGATCCGCTTAAAAAAATGTTCCAAACCTCTCAAAATTATTTTGATTACACAAAACTATTAGAAATAATCCCAATGAATTTTTGAAAGTGAAAAATGAATTTTTGGACAACTTTGAATTTTAGGATTTCGGATTGGTAAATTTCACCTCCAGGTTTAGAAGTATATCAAAATGAAGTTGGATTGATCCAAAATTTTAAACAAACTTTAGTCAACATTTTTGCATATTTTTTAATCTTTTTTTAATGTGAATTAATAATTAAAACTTATAGTGAATGAGAGGATGGCAAGTGGCTTAATAGAAGTCTTCGAATTTAATAGTGTTTGATTTAATCCTAGCTATCCATTTTGGGTATATGAAGACAAAAGAAAGATGTAGAAACTTCACCAAAAATTAGCAAAAATCCACTATCATCTCCGTCCCTCCCCTTGAGTAAACCACATTCCACCATTGAGAATCTATCATTTTTTCTTCTCACATTAAATTTCCATCAAATCTTTAATCTTAAATTTTTTTAGATTAAGTAAATGTCATCATTTCCGCTCTAAACAAAGAATTGAAGAAAAATGAAGCTTGGAATGTGGAGGAATTTAGTGAGAGGAATTCATTCGAGTGAAGAACAAGGAAAGATAAGGAGAAAAGGAAGAAAAAATAAAAAGAAAAAGAAAATTAGAAGAGCAATGTAATACCCTCTTACTACAAGCTTATTTCTAATATTATTAATGTCTCATTAATCATGCTTTAATCTATTATCTTTCCATATATCAATTGCCTCATAATTATTATCATTATTTTACTATCTCTAATCACATTCCATGCCTCATTATATACTGGCATACATCACTACAAGAAAATCTGGAAATAACAACGGAAAAATAGCAACGGAATTTATTCCGTTGCTAATTTAGCAACAGAAACACAATTTCGTTGCTATTTAGCAACGGAAAATAGTTTTCATTGCTAAAATTGGTTGAACTTTATAAAATTAGCAACGAAAAAATATTTGGTTAGCTTCCGTTGCTAAAAGTGGAGGGAATTTTTGACGCCATTATTTAGCAACGAAAATTAGCAACGAAATTGTTGTTCCATTGCTAATTAAGGCGGCAACAAGTGGCAGATAAAATTTGGGACGAAAAATAGCAACGAAATTTAATTTCCGTTGCTATTTTAGCAACCGAAATAAAATTCCGTTGCTATTCAACGGAAATTAAATTCTGTTGCTAAATTAGCAACGAAAATCTAATTCCATTGCTAAATTTCACTTTCAATGAAAAATAGCAACCGAATTTATATTCGATTGCTAAACAGCAACGGAATTTTATTTCGGTTGCTAAAATAGCAACGGAAAACGAAATTCGTTGCTAAATTTGCTAGCAACGGATAAATTTTTCGTTGGTATATTGGTCCCAGAGGTGAAAAAAATTTTGGTTAAAAAATAGCAACAGAAATTAATTTCCGTTGCTAAATTAGCAACGGAAACAATATTCTGTTGCTATTTAGCAATGAAATTCATTTTCGTTGGTAATTTGGTCCCAAAGAGGCGAAAAAATTTTGGGTCCAAAAATAGCAACGGAAATTGAATTTCGTTGCTAAAATAGCAACGGAATAATTTTCCATTGCTAAATTAAATGTTCATTTTAAATGAAAAATCCCTAATTTTCTAATTATTTACATAATTGCCCTTATTTATAAATACCCTAATTTTTGGATTAACCCGAATTGTATATAAAATTGACAAAAACTATAAATATAAAATAATTTGTGGTGGATTTATAATTAAATTTGGGTGTTATTAAAAATATTTAAAAAGTTTTGGGGTCGATTTGTAATTAGAGTAAAGATGGAGGACCAAGAGGGACATTTGGCCAAAACTACGTCATTTTGGCCATTTGATTTCTCTTAATTTTTAAGGAACCAAATTAGTTCCTTTTTACTTGGTCCCAAAGAACCCGATGCCTCCTCCTCCCACTTCCCTTCTTCTTCTTTTACTCGGTTCGGCCACCACCGTCGCCGTTGCCGCCAGCAGCCGTCGTCGCCTCCTCCTTCTCCTCCTCTTTCTTCTTATTCTTCTTCTTTTCTTCTTCTTTTCTCTTCCTCTTCCTTACGTGGCAGCAAGTGGGTTGGCTCTTCCTCCACTCCATCTTCTTTTTGTGTTGCTTCTCTCTCTCTTTAGTTGGGTAAGCATGTATTCACTCTTAATTATTGATTTATGGTGAAAATATGAGGTAGAGATGATGTATTTTATATTTAGGATTTTGATTAATTGGGAAAAAATGGAGTTGTTGGAAATTAAGTGAATTTATAGTTATATAATTGTTGGGATTTGCTATAAATCATGAATTGGTAAATGAATTGTTGAAAATTCTTGTGGAATGTGAATTTTTGTGGAGAGAGGAAATGGTGTAGATGGAGAAAGTAGGAAAAGAGAAGGAAATTGATGGTGAATTAAGGCCTTAAAGGCTGAAATTTTGAGAAGAGATTATCAAGCAAGTAAGTGTTCAAGCAAATTTATTTTTCCTTTGTAATTATGCATTATGTATGTTAGAGAGTTTAAGCTTTTGGTGGATTTAATTATTGATAATTTTATTAGATTCAAAATGATATACATTGAGTATAAAATCAAATAGAATTATGTTATACTTGTGATTTTTAAAGCAAGAAAAGTTAATAAACATGCATTATATACAAAATTGTAGTTAATATATTTATTGTACATAAAACATTTAAATCATAGTTGAATAATTATGGATAAGGGTGTAAATATTAAATTTATAACGTAAGAGCTTTACCCTTCCGCTGCCTACCTTCGCTGCAAGCACTGCAAAGGAGGTCTGCTTAGAGGCATTAATTCGGTGATTTGCGTGTTTTGTGGTAGACAACAGAACAAGGATGAGCCTCCTGACCCGATCAAGTTCACTTTTACTTCTGGTTGTCGTGGGTTTCTTCCATCTCTTGACTTGGATGGATCGGTAAGATCTTACTTTTCAAAATTTAAATTCCTTCTGCTTTGCTTTTCTGTTTGTGATGCAGTTTTATTTGTGCATTTGGTGTTTGCCTCTGCTGCGCATTTTGATCTTTGGGTTCTTGGAACTTCGTTCGATTTGTGAAAAATTGCAACTTCTAGACAAGTGAAGTTCATGTTTATAAATATCGGGATACTTCAATTTTAACTCAGCGGCACTGGGGACCACTTTAAGTTTAAATATTCAATTTTTGAAACTCAAATTTGTTAAACCATATGAAATATGATTTTACCATTTAAACATGAAAAAATTCGGTATGGTATACTGAAAATTTCGCTGGTCAATGTTTAATTTTGCATCGTTTCTTCTTCATAAACTTGCAGGCTGTGATTAAAAGGCTAATGACTGATGTGCCATTTGGTGTTCTGCTGTCTGATGGATTGGATTCATCATTGGTCCTTCATCAATATGACTGCCTAAGAGCTAACAAATCAACATTTGCTTGGGGATTGGAAGCTAGAGTCCCCTTTTTAGACAAGGAGTTCATCAATGTTGCAATGGCAATTGATCCTGAATGGAAAATGGTATGGAGGATCATTTTATTTCAGTTTGTCTTTTTGATACCTTTTATTTTGTGAAAAATAGTTAGATTAATTATCATTATGAACAAACTTCAGTCATAAAAAAGCCCACTAGTTTATGATATGTTGGGCCCCCCATCTTCGTCCTTCTTGGGCTGCCATTTTCTATCAATAACTCTTATTTTAGTAAGCAGATACTGAAAATATTGGAAGAGAAGACCAAGAGCATCAAAGGTTCCATGGTTGAAGACAATGGATTTTGCATTTTTGTGCATTTTCGACGTGTAATTGTGGAGGTACTGATCAAGGAATTATTAATACAGTTTATATGTGCTTGGTAAAATTATTGTCTCTACTATACTTATGTTGTCAATGTTATGGTTGATATATCATATAAAGCAGCAATAAACAACCAATCTTTTTTTTAGTAAGGGGAAGAGAAATATGAATCCTGATTTCAGTAGTATTAATAATGAGATAAATTGCTAATTGTTTTATTTTATTTTTTTATTTATTTATTTTTGTAAAAATAATACATTATGTAAGTGGTTAGTAATGGAGAAAGCATATAATCTTCTGCATTATGTTACGTTTTCAGGTCCCAAGATTACTAGATCGGCTAGTAATATAGGAAAATAAGATTATGACCCAAAATATCGAACCTAAGGGAAACTTGTGCTTGTATGTGCTATTTTAATTTCAAAACCAATTTTCGTGTGCAAAAGTGAGAAGAGAAATCCCAAATTTATGATGATTGAAGAATTAAAACTAAAAACAATAATTTAAAACCAAAATAAAACTATTGAAAAAGCTAAAGTAAAGAAGAAATCTATTGAAAGCAAGTAAATTAAATGAGGTGAAAATCAATATTAAAAACAACTTTCACTAAAGGACTATTCACCTTAACAAGTATTGCTATGACTTAAATAAAAGAAAACATACAAGTGATTAAGGAGAATTCAATTTAATAAAACCATATAACTTTATTCAAGATTATCATTCCAAGATTCAAATTTTCTTATTAAGATAAACTTAACACTTAGCATAAAGAACTGAATTAAGTCTCCTAGGTGTCTATTAAAGCCTTTCTCAAGAGATTTAACTTTCACCTATTCTCGGTTACCCTTTTCTTAATATCAACTTACTCAAATTAACACACAATTATAGCTTATTCAGATTATAATCATGCATTAATCCAACTAAATTAACCTAAGAGCATGCAAGTCATTATTCAACTTAAACTAATTAATTAACCAACGCTTAATCAAGTTAATAATCAACTTAAAATTGAGAAAAGACAAGACTATGTTTAAGAACCAAGAAATAATCAACTTGTATTAAAAATTGAAGAATAAACTCAAGTAATAACAATACAAGTGAAGGATTCAAGTATCCTTTAGCAAAAGTTAAAGAAAACTACTCACAAACCATTCTTAAAATTAAAACAATGTTTTGAAGAAAACAGTAAAAACAAAGAACGTAAAAACAAACTAAGAAAGCAAAGCTTAATTCTAAGGATTTGATCCCTTCTTCTGTGTTTTGGACTGCTATTTATAGGCAAAAATTGTAGTAGACTCCTTGTTAAACTCCAGTCACAGAATAGGAATCAAATTCTGCTAAAACAGGAAGCTCGATAATCCTTCGCGAAGTGGGAAAATTGGGTCACGTGGCCACGCCCTACTCTTTGATATTGAACACGTTGTCACGTGTGTTGGATTTTAACGGTTACATGCATCACATACATGAGTGGAATTTTAAAATTTTTTAACCATTAGATCTGATCTTGCCATGAATACACAATATAACTATATGAGAATAAGAAAAATCACCTTTGATTTTTGTTGAACAGTTGATTTTACTTCGCACCGGGTTGTCGCAAACCACAGTGTCCAAAATCGAACACCTCCAATGAGTAATCCACACTAGAGAGGGATAAATTGAACCAAAAAATTGGTGTTTAACTAGGGCTGGCCGAAATTCCAAGAAGCTAGCTTGGAGTTGGCGCAAAAAGGAGAGAGAGATTAGAGAAAAAGACTTTCTTTTTATTTTAATCACTTTACCCTAATTTCTCATTAGTTGGCCTTTTATAGTTAGGTTAAAATTCCAATTCCTTAATGAGATTGGGCTCTTTAAAATTGCTGGAGAATTATTAATTGGGCCTCTGGAATTAATTATAATCATTTGGACTTAATCAAATCCAATTTAAACCTTTTCATAAAAGACTATGCACAAAACCCACAAACTAGGCCCTTTGTACAACTAATTGGATTTAAATACCCAAATGGATTCCAAATCCAACCAAATTAAATATGTGAGTTCCATAACACTTATGTAACATATATAAATTAATTTGGTGCATGAAATAGGCCATTAAGTCCTTCTTTTTTAGACTTGGCGTGTGGCCCTTACAGAAGGGCTTTCGCCAACTGCTTTATTCCTCTGGCCCTTAATAATTCTTCCAATGGAATTATTAATTATTATACCAGTCCTATAACACTTATAGTAGTCCTATAACACTTATAAGACAATAATAATTAATCATGAAATAGATTATTTCAATTAGGTCCAATTTACAGAATATTTCTCAAAAGTTCAGCGAACAATTTTATTTGATCATAATTAATCAAAATCTTTAATTAATTATTATCATATTCACTTCTCTACCTTCATAATAATATCAAATATTATTATCCTTGTCATTTTACCCTTTTACCCTTTTTCTCTATATGTGTGTGACCTATTGGGTTTCTGTCTATGTTGGTAGTATAATATATAATTATGAGTTCTATTCAAAACTCACATGATTTAATCTCCTTTAAATCATTTTATCAATCTCTATTGATATTTGATAGATCATTATTGATATTTGATACATCATTATACAAGTCATGATTGGCCTCTAGCTAGGCATCATGACTACCCAAATGTCAGGAAAGTCATGTGGTTTGACTGTACCCTTCTATAGAAATAGTTACCGTGCAATTACTCCTTTCACCACTCTTATCTCAATTAGATTCTGAGTATGGATTTCTATCAACTCATATAAATCTAATTATATATGTTCTATTAATTTAACCATTGTTCCCAAAATGCCCTCCATGGATCTCTATCCATCTTGGCAGTTTACTCTGGCCAGAGATTCTTTGAACAAGGTAATTATAGAATCATGCGAGATAACTTCCCTTATTAAATCTAGGATGGTGAATCCTTTGTCAATCACTCAACTATCTTCAAGTAGGTCATGATATACCCAATCTCCTAACTATGTTCACTTCCAGTTGGAAGTAATCAGTTATGGAGTCAAAGTATACCACTTGGTACTTAAGATAACATTAGTGATCTCAAGTCTAAGGATACTTGCACAACCGCTATGAAGAGATTCCTCACTAACATAGATTTAATATCCATGTGAGGATTCTCTTTGCAGGTCTCCAATGAACTTGTTTTTCTGACAAACATCCACATGTTAGCATTGATTATCTTTCATAATCACAGTTATGAGAACCACTGCTTGAACCATTCAAGAAGCATTACATGTGCTAATCGGTTCGAATTAACAATGTCCTATCTTGTTAATTCTATGACTAGGAATATTTAGATATTAACACATTTGCATGCAATAGACATCTCACATCATGAACACCTTCATGATTGCCTTTGCACTGTGTTTATAATATCTAGGACTTCATTTATTAATTTAAGATTTACAAACTCATGTATTTAAACATAGCATTAATAAATAAATGATGCCTTTTATTAAGAATATAAATTTCATACATATGAAAAACATCCCTATTACATGGGCTCTAGGGCATACTCTCTAACAACATGTATTTTTGTTCTTCCTCACACGTGGCCACATGTGGTCCTTCACTAAGAATCCACGTGGTCACGTGTCTTCACTTTATCTCTTCAATTCTCTTCACATGGCCACGACTTTTCATGTCTACTTCTTCACGTTGCCACGGCTCTTCATGTCTACTTCTTCACGTGGCCACGTCTCAAGGCTCTGGACTGGACCCTCGTTTTCTCGCCTAAATCTCTCATATTTGCACTTTTAGCCCTAAACTTTGTCCTTTTTGCACTTTAAGCCCTTTATTAACAATTTAAACCTGAAAATCAAACAAAACATAAAATTAACTTCAAAAATATAAATATTAACAAATTAACTCTAAATTAACCTAAATAAAACCAAAACAACTAAATAACACAACTAAAAACATATCAAAAACTATATATAATTCACACTTATCACTTTGTATGCAATGCCTCTTAGCACGTTACCGCTAAGCCTTTCAAAAACAGAAACTATGTATGGATTAACTCATATAGGGTAAAATAATTTCTCACTTTATAAATATATTAAAAATTTTAGTATATAATAAGTTGAGTTATATTAGTCAAATTTTGAATAATTCAAGTTTAAATCAAGTTACTGGATCCCTTCACTATAGGTTGCTTAGTTCCATGAACAACAGCCCTATTGCTAGCCTTTTGTGTAAAGAATCTCTTCACTATAAAGAGATAATAATCTCTTTTCTTAATTATATTTTGAACTGCTAATCTTCCTTCCATTTTTTCATTTTCTTCTTTAGAAAGTTAACCTTTTATTGATGTTATTGCAAGGACAAAAATGTTATATGATAAGGAGAGCTCCTTTTTGTTGAACATGCACTGTTGCTATGTGTCCTTTTTCATTAAATATTACTATATTTTAGCTGAGTGAGACATAGTAGAGACACAATAATGTAATTTTTGTTACAATATTAAATAAAATCTCATCATTTTGAGTTGTTATTTTATATTTGGTGTTGTGCCATTTGTAGTATTTGTTTTTCTTCATTTTCATTACAAGGTCTTTGACTGTTTTTAGTTCTATATAGGCAAGTTGATATTAAAAAATTATAATAATTGTTAGCAATGGATTAACGACGGATAAAATCGTCGTTAATTTTTATAGTGGTGGGTGAAATTAGCAACGGAAAGTGGTTTCCGCTGCTAATAATAGCAACGGAACTCCATTGCAAATTTTAGCAATGAAAATCCTTATTCCATTGCTAAAATTGACCATTTCACCAAATCAAGCATTGGTTGAATTTAGCAACGGAATTCATTTTCCTTTGCTAAAAATAGCAACCACCGGATTAGCAACCAAAGTTTCTGTTGCTAATTTCTGTTGCTATTTTTGATTGGCAACGGAAATTTGAAATTTCTGTTGCTAAATTACAATTTTCTTGTAGTGCATATCATATGCTATAAGAGTTACTTCAATTCAGGAGTACATGCATATATTGTTCCAATTACATAGTTAAACCTATTACAATTCAAATAATTCCATATTGGATACATCTTTATGTACACACATTCCTCGATACAAAATTTATACAAAATATTAGCCAAGGACTCCATACATCAATATTTTTTCCAAACTTACGTTAGCCTTCTTGATGTATAGATACATCCCTAAGCAAAAGTCTTATTGCAAAACCTAGATGGATAAACAACCCATGCTAAGCTATAAAGCTTAAAAGGGAACAAATCATTATGGATGATCACTCATAACGGTCGTCAAAAAAATTCAACATACATCAAATTATAATATGTGATTTCAATAATAATAAAATTAAATCAAGTATATAATCAAAGAGAAAAAACAAGGCTCAACATTTATATCAGCATGAATTAACCATATGATTCATTAATAAAATATGAACATTTATACTTACCATACATGTTTTAATAATTAGACTACCTAAATTAAAAAATATGGATAACGGGAATGGTAGATACCCGTAGGTATCAATCATGTACATACCCATAGGTTTTGGTACATATCAAAAGATATTGAATCGGTAAACCCAAATGGGTTTGAACGGTAGTCCCAATCGGGGATGACAAGTAGACCTAAAAAGGGTCGAACGATAACAGCTGCAACTCTATCCCTATAGGCATGCCTATCTATCCATAACTAAACTCTATTTGTAGGCATTAATAATATTCATAAATGTTTCAATTATCTTGCACATATACAATCATATACGAGGATACACAATCTCTGGCATATACATATACATGTATATTTATTCTCATTTATCAATATCGGTAACTGTAAATATTTACATATCACTGTAACCATATTCTTTCTCAGGATTACATGTAAGTATAAACATGTAGGCATATTCATGTTATTTTAAATAAGCAATTAACAATCATGCTTGTTTATAAGTTTGCTATATAGCATGTTACTTCAGGTTCATAAATAACTTCACCATTTGATGAAATCATATTTTCATATATTTATACTATATTATGTACTAACTCTTCATTATTAATTAATCTTAAATTCTTTAGTTTGCCTTTTATGCAAGATCTTAACATCATAGTCATGCTTACTAGGTTTGATAAGGTTTCAGTAGTTCATATTATGATTGTGTTGGTATTTAGAAATATTGAGGAATTGCTTTAAGAAGAAAGGAGGGAAAATAAGTAAGCTTGACAGAAATTGTTAGTGTAAGCCCTAGCCCCAATACATTGTAATAAAACACTTTGGTTAATGAATGAGGCATTTGTTTTATCTATTGTATTCCTGTGCATATCAATAGATAGAACTATCCAAGAATGTTGTTTCAGTTTACGTTATCATGTGTGAGGCACATGGTTATAAGACCTTGAAACAAATGAGACTTCATTCTAAATATCCCTAGTCAGTCATTGTTATGGGAATAACAATGAATTAAGACTGGTATGCTCTCTCTGATAAGTTGAGTTCTTTTTTACGGATCATAAGGACAAGAGTGTCAATCAGAGATCATAGATACATGTTAAAGAACATGGTATCTGGATTCGAACCACTCATGAGAACACTACATGGTACAAGTCATAAGTGTTTCTCATATGCAAGTTTTGTATCGGAGTTCTTAGACCTAAAATCTCTATGAAACTCTTTATGAATTACTGTGTGCTTTGACATACACCTAACGTGTTCGTAACAGAGTGACAAGTACGGGTATGCTTGGGTATGCATTGATTCATGTTAGAGAGCATGAGAGAAGTGAAGGGATTACCCCTCTCTGTAAGAGAGAAAAATATCGTCGGCCACTTGATCAGTGAACTGAGAAGTGTATGGCCATACCGAGATGAAATAATGAGTAATCATTATTTATTTGAGAGTTCAGTGTCACTGGAATATCAAGAAAGGAATTAATATATATAAGGATGACTAGTTCCATGCCTTATATTAATTCTGATATTTATGGGTAAGGGACTATGAAAAATTGCATTAGGTCACTAAATGTCATATGCATTTTCATTTAATTTGGAATGCTATAATATCTTGCTAGAGAATATATATAGCCTTTGAATTAATTTATTAATTCATTGCCAACATTAAATGGATCTATAGGATCGCACACAAAGCATTGGGCTTAAAATATTTAATAAAGTATTAGGCATTAATTTAGGCTTTTAATTAAAGTCAAATTAATGTGTGTAATGGGTTTTAAAATTGCTATTGGATCTTGGTCCATGAGAGAGAAAAATTCAGCCCACAAGGTTTAATTTCAATTAATTAATTATCTTGTATTAATTAAGTTAATTGAGTATTAAAGCCTAAAAGAATTTAAATTAAATTAAATCATTTAAATAATAGATGGAGTGGCCGAAATTCCAAGATGAAAATCAAGGAATTTTGGCACATGTTCATTATTTATATTAAGTGATTTTATTTAATTAAATTTCTTGTGTTTTATTTCAAATTTGAATTTTAAATTCAAAGGAGTTTAAATCAATATATATTACTTATTTTTAGGAAGTGATTGAAGTTAAATTAATTATCTTGAGATGGTAAAATTCAGATCAAACACTTGCTAAAAGATAAGGATATATATATGAAAAGAAATAAAACCCTAAGTGAGACAACTAGGTTTTGGCTTGAATTACATCTCTCTCTCACTTAATTCTTTTGGCCCAATTTTTCACAAGGAGAAAGGATTGTTCTTTATTCTCTTGTGTTCTTGGGTAGTAATAGCAACCTAAGAGAAGTACAAAATGAAATTTTGTAGCTTCAAACCATAGCCATTACACAATACCTTAAAAGAGAGCTAGCAATCTCGATTTTAAGCTGTCGGTGCAATTGTGTGTGTGAGAATAGAGGGAGTGGCATAAAAGGCTATTCCTTGGCATTGGTGATCAAGATCTAAGGTGGATAAAGTTATCTTAGTTACTGGTCATCACCAAATTCAATATTTAAAAGGCATCAAAAGTTGTAAGTTTTAAAAACCCTAAAATTGCATGTTTCGATTCTTGTCATGGAATTGTATGGCATATATGATCAAATTTTATCGTTTTTTCCGCTGAGTGATCTTTATGTGCATACCATGACATTTTCCATTAGAAATAGGTTGCAAGCGTGATAGGAGCCGTGGATATGATAGAAATGCTTATAGATGACAAAAGAAATAGAAAAAGAATCAATGAAGAAATAGACAAACTCTATCGCGAGTAAGATAAGGATACAGGGGCGATGGCATTAACTCATTCCTCTATTCACATTTACAGTAGTACAAACCCAAAAAATTCATCTTGCATGTCTAAATCACTTTACTTAAAGTTTACTTTCTTTACAAAATACTATAAACACTATGATTTAATCATGTAATTCATCAGTGAATCCACTAAAATATTTCTAACTTAAGTTATAGATTTTTATGTTTTTTGAATGATAAAACATTATGCTCTACTGAAAGTGTTGATAAGGTTGCTTAACATTAGAGATCTTCCAAATCTTAGAACACTTAAATGAAATTGAAATCCAGCTAATAAGAGAATAGAAATTATAGATTGTTTTCTCTTTTCACTTATAAACTTGCATGCATTATTTCTCTTATGCTTTAATTTAAAGATTTAGCCTCATTTTTCAATTAAACCCATATACATTGCATTCTACTTAAATATCACTCATGCATGTCACAATTCACATAAAGTTCCCATACCTTAGCCAAAATCCACAATGCTCCTTCAATCTTTCATAACCTCTTTCCCTTTGTTCGTGATCACCACTTTTTCTACAAAAAAACCATACATTCATTATTTGCCCACATGTCCTTTCCATTGAATTGCATCACAATAAAAATAAAGAAGATGAAGGAGATAGATAATGTAATGAACCATTTACCTTTAAACAAACCCCACTTTAAAACCTTTTTTATCATCCATATTGCGATAGAATTATTTAGAATCGATGAGAGAGAAATGCCCACATGTTCTTTCTTACAAATTTTTTACTCATTGGTCACCATTATGTAGTGTGGCTGATGTATCAAACACTTCCATTTGTGAAGAAGAATAACCTCTATTGTGATTTCTTTATTGCTCTACCAATTAGCTATTATAACTTTCTCAAGGTAAGTCAGCTTCTTCTGAGATCTGATTACTCTTGACATTTGCAATCGATATCAATTATGTCTAATTGATGGTTTGTTAATCTGCATAAGGATTGTGAACACTATGAGTTGGAATTCTCATGTCGTGTGTGATGATCAGTTAATTATTGTATTAGATCTTTCTGTATAAGTTCAAGACCTTATTTTCATGATAATCAATTGCTTTAGGTTCTACTTGTGTGCTACCCCTTTCTATGGTTTAATCTTTCCCAGCATTTGTTAATGCAACGGCGGTCAAAGCTAGGAAAACACCAAGAGAAAAAATTTAAGTGAATATATTAAATCTTTTTAGTTAAAATTACCTATATGATTCAAAAACATAAAAATCTCAAGAACAAGAATTATATGGCAAGTATATGAAAGTATTTATGTTCTTTTATCTATGAATAAATAACTTTATATTCTTATTTGTGTTAATGGGTATGTATATGGCATTAAGGTTTATGTTAATTTTTGGTTTACATTATATTGCCTTGTAATCATATTTTTTGGTAGTTAATGGCTCTTATAGGCATGCAATGTCCCAAACTTTCTTTTTCGTTATTCATGTCTTTCTGATATGGAAAAATTGTAATAATATTTAGCAATGGATAAAACCATCGTTATTTTTTTTACTAGTAGGTGAATTTAGCAACAGAATTTTGTTGCTAAATTTAGCAACAGAATATGTACTTTTGTTTCTAATTTTAGCAATGAAAATCCTTATTTTGTTGCTAAATTTAGCAACGAAAATTTATATTATATTGCTAAAATTGACCAATTCATCAAATTTTGCATTGGTTGAATTTATCAATGAAATTCAATTTCCATTGCCAAATTTAGCACTGAAATAAAATTTCTATTGCTAAAAATAGCAACTGCCGAATTAGCAACCAAAGTTTTCGTTGCTAATTTCCATTGTTATTTTTGATTAGCAACAAAAAATTGACATTTTCCATTACTAATTTCTATTGCTAAATTGCAATTTTCTTGTAGTGATAATTTTTAAATAATTATAACCATTTCCACTGCCTCAAGTTAAGTTCCTTTGGAGTGAGCAAATACTTGCGATTCTTATGATCTATATAAATTCTGCATCTTTCTCCATACAAGTAGTACACTAAATTTTCAAAATGAACACCACTGTAGCCAATTCTAAATCATACGTAGGGTAGTTTTCCTTATGCAATTTTAATTGCCTGGATGCATAAGCTATAACTTTAGCCTCTTGTATTAACACACAACCCAAGTCAATTCTAGAAGCATCACTATACATAGTACACTCTTTACCTAAGATCGGCTATGTTAGAATTGGTGCTTCTATTAACATTTTCTTTAATTGCTCAAAACTAGCTTGACATAGATCAATTTACTCAAACTTGATACTCTTTCTTAATAGTGTAGTAAGTGGGGAAACAATGATTGAAAATCTTTTCACAAAATGATGATAATACCTTGCTAAAGCTAGAAAACTTCTCACTTCTGATACATTTCACTGCGGTCACTAGTTTAAAATAGCTTCAACTTTAGTTAGATCCACTCTAATACCTTCAAAAGATATATGTGACCAAAGAAAAAAACTTTTATTACCCAAGGATTAAACTTGCTTAATTTAACAAATAAATGTTTCTCCCTCAATGTTTACAATACAATCCTTAGATGTTCAGTATGCTCATCTTCCTTTCTAGAATAAACCAATATGTCATCAATGACCACCACCATAAATTGTTCTAAGTATAGTTTAAATAATCTATTTATTAGATCCATAAAAATAGTCGGTACCTTTGTTAACCCAAAAGGCATTACTAGAAATTTGTAATGACCATATCTCGTTCTAAATGCATTTTAGGAAAACCCATTTCCTTTACTTGAAGTTGATAGTATCCAAATCGCAAATCGATCTTTGATAACACACCAACACCTTTTAACTTATCATGTATGTCTTTCATTCTTGGCAATGGATACTTTTTCTTCACTGTCACTTTATTGAGTTTTCTGTAGTCTATACACATTCTTATAGAATCATCATTCTTTTTAACAAATTGAATTGTTACACCCTAAGGCGATACATTGGGCCTGTTAAAGCTTTGTCTAGAAACTATTACAATTGAACCATTAATTCCTTTAGTTTTGTTAGGGCCATTCTGTATTGTACCTTAGAAATGGGAGCAATACCTGATAGAATTTTTATAGACAATTCTGCTTCCCTTTCAGGTGGAAGAATAGGTAAATTTTCAAAAAATATATCTAAAAACTCATTTACCACCGGTATATCATTAAGCTTTACATTCTATCATTTTGAATCTAGTACCAAGGCTATAAATGCTTCACATCCCTTTTTAAGAAATCGCTTGGGTAGCATAGTAGATATCACCTTAGATAAGGTTTTATTTCTAATACCCTGAACTACTACTTCTTTACCAACTTTATCTCTAAGAGTTACTGTCTTTACCCCATAATCAACCACTATGTGATGTTTTGAAAACCAATCCATGGTGAATATAACATCAAATTCCCAAAATGGTAGCTCAATAAGATCTGCTAAAAATTCCTTCCTTTGAATAATGATAGGACAATCTTTATATACTTTATTAACATCAACACTACATCCTAATAGACTAGTTACACAAATATCATAATCCAATTGATGCATAGTTGACATATTGCTACCTATATCCCCAATATAAACATAAGAATTTGTTGAACCAGGATCTATAAGTGCAAGAATATTAGAGTGAAAGAGAGAGAAAATACCTACTATAACTTTTCGAGCATCACAATTCTCGCAAGTTTTCACTGCATAGGCTCAGCCAGGAAAAATAGGCACCATAGGCCAATCAAAAGTCTTAGATACATTCCTTAGCTGGGATCCAAATTGGCTTGATCCACCATACCCTTTGCCTTAGCCTCTACCTATTAGGGTTGCATTAGAAGCTCCTCTACTCTCCCGTTAATTAGATCCTTGGTCCTGCTTTGAAGGACTATTCACCAAGTAGTGGTTAGTGCTACCACACCTAAAATAAGCACTTGACAACTTCATACAAATGCCCCAATGATGCCTTGAATAGTGAGGATATTCTAGTGGCTGAACCCTATTTTTCCTCATCGATGTTTCTTTTTTAGATTTAGATATTATAGATGATCCTTGCCATCTTTCTTTATTAGCAAGACTATTAATAGACTCAGCTAGCTAATTTTTGTTGTGCTAAATTCGCAAGAAAATGATTTATCGATTAGTACTTAAGAAATCATTCCCACAAGGACTCGATTGGTTATTACACATTACTACTTGATCTTAATCTTGTTCACAATGAATCATTAATTTAATTATTAAATTAAACTAATAATGTTATACTATACTATTAATTACCCCTAAGTTAATGATTGTCAAAGAAGATAAATATAAATAATGATGTAAAAATTAACAATATTAAACTTGATATTCTTCTTTTAGTTAAATGTAATCTTTATAATGCAAACCAAGTTGGAATAAAGTTCTAAGTTACTCTCTTGACATGAAGTAGAATGCCTAAAACATGCAATTATGATTTTAACTCTTAATTCTCATTAATGAATTAGATTGTCATACTTATAAATTTTAAGAATAAACACCAACCTATAACAACTATCTTAATATCCCCAATCTCTTTAGCAATGTTTTGATAATGAACTCCTAATAGATGTAAATAAGAATATATCTCTCGAACTATACCCTTACTTATAATGATCATTTGATTTCCTAAATGCAAAAGATACTAAGAGGAAATTCTAAAAATAAAAATCACATGTATTAATTAGCAAAAAATAAATATTAACATCCTTGTCCAAGTTTTTACAAAGATATCATTTGAAATGATACAAAGAAAAGAAGATAACTTAAAAGATAAATAATAGATGATCTCTTAATCCTTGACTCATAAAATGTTTCTTCTTCTTTGTTCTTATCTTCTCTTCAAAAGATAAGTTTTTCTATCTCTCTATCACATGCCTATATTATCTAAAAAAAATCCTCTAAAATTATTTTCTAACTCCCTTTCCTCTCTTATCTTCATTGTATTTATAAACTCCTTGCATCTATTCAAACACCCTTCAAGAGGTACACAACCCATGGTGAAAAGTCATGCCTCTTTGAAACTTGATTTTAAATTTGAATTTCATAATCACCATTTATAATTTCTTTGTCAAGGATTTTAATCCTTCAAGCACCCTTCCATAGGTATACAACTCTTTATATATCCCTCTAGAAGTATACATCATTTGATGTAGAGTCATATCCCTTTGAAGTGCCTTTTAAAAAATAACTACCCAATGTCTTTCTTTGCCAGGCTCACGACTCCTATTACATTCGTAACAGAACATGAAGATTCAAATGTTGACTTTCTGCAGGTTAAACCACTCTTTCTTTTTCTTTACCAAATCGCGCTCGCAACCTCCTCTGCACCTGTGACAACATCTTGCTTTCTTTGCTCAATTACAGCCTTCTTCTCCTTATTTGCTTCATTTTACTCTTACACAACACAAAACACATAAAAGAATAAAAGATACCACATTTCACACACAAAATAACTTAAAATTAAATACTTACACAATAAGTTTAAACATAAAACACTAAATTAACATGAGTTACACAGTTCACATCAATTCCCCACACTTAAACATTTTCTTATCAAGAAAAAAATTAAAATGTAATAATACAAAACACAACAAAATACATCAAGAAAACAAAACAACATTAGCACGGCATCATCATGGAGCGTTCATACATGGTAAATACTTGGTGACAATTGAAATAATTTAATCTTATAATCTACTAGTCTATGTCAACAAATTCCCAAGCAATATCATGAATATTCAAGCTTTAATATCCATGTACACTTAACCAAAGAATTATGAGAATGCAAAGTACAAAAATATAAATACTTTAAAAATCAAATTTCTTACAACATGTATTAGTAATTGCAAATGTCACATTGCCTAGAGTAACTCTCTCAAAGTAAACACTTTTTCCTCACATCTCTCAAATATTTAGTAGGCTAGTGTTTCACTTTATCCCTTAATATACTAATACATACCATTAGCTTGTAATGAGCAAAAACCTCCACTACTAGCACAAAGTCAATGCATAAAATCAAATGGTCTTAATAAATGTTGTAACTTGGCTTAGATTAGGGTAGGAATAATTTTTGTTAAGTAGCTTAACATTATAGAAAAGAAAAGCAATTATCATATCACATAAGATGTACAATTAAAAACATAGAATAATACTTGAGGTTTCTAACAAGCTATTCTCAATCCCCTTATTTGTGTCCACAACTTTACTATTTTTTCTTTTCACTTCAAAATTTTTTTTCGTTTTTTTTCCTTTTGATTTTCTTTCTTTTCTTTTTATAAACTAATTTTTCTCTAATTTTTCCTTTTTTTTAAGTTGACTTATATGTAAAGGGATCAATACTAGAATCATGAACCAACTAAATCAAATTTATCTCAATTTGACATAATAAAACTAATCCTCCCATAAAAAGGGTGCCAAAAAGAAAGGTTTAATAATAAAAAAGTAGGTAAAGGCTACTAATGTGCATATCAAAATAAAGAAATGGCTTAAAAACTCAAAATTGGCTACCTAAAGTCAAAAGGATGGTCATTTAAGCAAGTCAACAATTAGCTCATTCTAATGCCCTTATCATCTTTCATGCATAGCTCACACTAAATGTAATCTTAAAACTTACTCACCATAAGTTATAGAGTATTTGATATAAAAGGGGTCTCTCATAAGAAATTATATAATCATTATAAGGCTCAAAAGCTCACAATGGTAAATTTTAAAGTCACTCTAAGCAATGTTCTAATCAATTAAACCAAAGTATATGTATAAAGAAAAATAACTTAAAAATAACCTATACCAAAGTACTTTGCAAAAACAAAACCCTTCATAGGTGCACATAACTTGCTAAAGCAAGTGATCCAACAACATTACTTAAGAATTACATCAACTAGAACAATAATCACAAAATGGAAGAAATTTTATAAAAATGTTCACAAATATCACAAAATATAAATGCTTCATAAACATGCAAACTACATACAACCTAAAAATAACACCCTAGCTTCCCCACGCTTAAAGGACACAATATCCTCATTGTGTAAGAAACATACATAATTAACACAATAACAAAATATAAAATAAATAAATAAAATGAAAACTAAATGGAGTAAAGAGAAACTGCCCTTAAGAAATGCTTGGAGAACCAGGCAGAAAAGGCATGAACTCGATATTTTGCTTATGAAAAAATGACATCAACTTGCGAGTCATACTCTTATGGCTTCTACTCAAATCTTGCATTTGGACCTCCATATTCTTCAAGTGAACCATTGTTAAAATTGTAGCAAAATATCAAGAAACCATCAAGAGAACAACTAGTAAAAAGGAAAGAGGAAAACTAAATATTGTAAAAAAGAAAGAAAGAAATAAAAACAAATTTTTTATGGAGGAAAGGAAAAACTAGAAAATTTGAAAGTTTGAGAAAGATAATTAAAAGGAAAAAAAATTCAAACTTAAAAAAGATTTGAATAGTTGTAACATTTAAAAACCCTTAAAATTTAAAAATCCAAAAAATTGATGAGTAAGGGGTCGCGCCTACGACATTAGTTGCGCTCACAACAGAGAGCAAAATATGAAAAAAAATTTTCAAGTTTCAACAAAATACAATGATGATAACTTCCAAAAACGTAAACAAATCCTATGGAACACACATAAATTTGTAAAACAAAACAAACAAACAAACTCTAATTAGTAACATAAAACTAAGTAAGAAAATAAAATGAAATAGTATAAATAAATAAAAATTGAGATAAACTCAAAATATCAAATCTGTAAAACAAAACAAACAAACAAACTCTAATTAAGTATTGTAATCCAAAATTTTAAATCATGTATAATACTGAAAATAAACACAAATCATGGTCCCCTAACAATAGCATAAAAAACTTATTATGCTAAATCTGCAAGCGTACGGTTTACCGATTAGTACTTAAGATATCATTCCCATGAAGACCATATTGGTTATTACACACTACTACTTGATCTTAATCTTGTTTACAATGAATCATCAATTTGATTGTTACATTGAACTAATAATGTTATACTAAACTATTAATTACCTCTAAGTTAGTGATGGTTAAAGAAAACAAATACAAATAATGATGTAAAAATTAACAATATGAAACTTTATATTATTCTTTTAGTTAAATGTAATCTTTATAATGCAAGCCAAGTTAGAATAAAGTTCTAAGTCACTCTCTTGACATGAACTAAAATGCCTAAAACATGAAATTATGTTTCGAACCCTTAACACTCATTAATGAATTAGATTATCATACTTACAAATTTTAAGAATAAACACCAACCTATAACAACTATCTTAACATCTCGATCTCTCTAGCAATGTTTTGATAATGAATTCCCAAAAGATGCAAATAAGAATATATCTCTCAAACTATACCCTTACTTATAATGATCATTTAATTTCTTAAATGCAAAAGATACTAAGACGAAATTCTACGAATAAAAATCACATGCATTAATTAGCAAAATACAAATATTAACACCCTTGTTCAAGTTTCTAGAAGGACATCATTTGAAATGATACAAAAAAGAGAAGATGAATTAAAAGATAAATAAGGGATGATCTCTCAATTATTCATAAAATGTCTCTTCTTCTTCATTGATCTTGTCTTCTCTTCAAAAGATAAGTTTTTCTATCTCTTTATCACATGCCTATATTATCTAAAAAAATCCTCTAGAGTTATTTTCTAACTCCCTTTTCCTCTCTTACTTCATTGTATTTATAAACTCCTTGCAAAATATTGTATCTTTTCAAACACCCTCTAGAGGTACACAAACCTTGGTGAAAAGTCATGCCTCTTTGAAACTTGGTTTTAAATTTCAATTACATAACAACCATTTATAATTTCCTTGTTAAGCATCGTGACCCTTCAAGTAGCCTTCCATAGGTACATAACTCTTCAAATATCACTCTAGAAGTATACATTATTTGGTGCAGAGTCAAGTCCCTTTGAACTACCTTTTAAACAATAACTACCCAACATATCTCTCTGTCATGCTTATGATAGAACATGAAGCTTCAAATGTTAACTCTCTCCTAGTTAGACTACTCTTTCTCTCCATGATAACATCTTGCTTTCTTATCTAAAATATAGCCTTATTCTCTTTGTTTGCTTTATTTTACTCCTACACAACACAAAACGCATAAAAAAATCAAAGATACCACATTTCACACACAAAATAACTTAAAATTAAATACTTACACAACAATTATAAACATAAAATACTAAATTAACATAAGCTTCATAGCTCACATTAATTTTTCTATACTCCTCTAAGTCTTTTTCCAATTAAAAATCCACCTCTAGCCCATTTCTTTTTTGTTCCCTCTCTCTCTCTTTGCCAGCTCATTTTTCTCTACATGTAAAGCTACTTGAACTAGTAGGTAAAAATCCACTTGTAGTGATGTTGGTCCGATCAACTTTTCTTTAATCCGATCATTAATCCACCTTCAAACTAATGGTATTTAAAAGCTTTAGTCGACATTGATTCTTAAAAATATTTACACAAATGGATGAATTCTTTCTCATATTCTGCCATAGTAATCACTTTCTATCTCAAACTGAGAAACTACCTCAACTTCTCTTTTTTATATGCTTCAGTGGCATACTTCATTCTAAATTTCACTTTGAAAAATCTCAATGCAAGTGGAGCTGGAAATTAAGGTTATTTTAGTACCAGTTTCCACCAATCATATGTTGCTCCTTGTAGTAAAGACATAGCATAGGACACATTCTGACTATCTGGGTAGTTAATCTTACTAAATATTCTTTCAAGCTTTTCTAACCATAACTCAACTTCCTCGAATTTCTCTAATGTAGTGCCTAAGAATTCCTCTGCACCATGCTTCCCGATCTCAATTATTAGGGCTTTAGGTACAGTCATTCTTTTTCAGATCTGGGCTATATCATTAAAAATTTTTAACAAAAATTTGCTAGGAATGGCACTAGGAATATCATCTTGATTTGAGGCTAAAGATCTTAGATTGGAGCGATTTATTCTAACCGGTAAATTACATTCAGCTGATTCTTTAATAACATCTTTAGATTCCTCCATCTACTATCTATAAGAAAATAGGGACTTCTGCATTAGGCCAACACCACACTATATCATATTACATAATCCTAAACTCTAATTAATCAAAGATGAGTTAAATTTTTTCTCTGATAGCAAATTGTAACACCCTTCTACTATGAGCTTATTTATAGTATTATTAATGTCTAATTAATCATACTTTACTCTACTATCTTGTCACATACCAATTATTACATTATTATTATTATTATTATTATTATTATTATTATTATTATTATTATTATTATTATTATGTTACTATTACTAATCATATGCCATGCCTCATTGTATATGAGCATATATATCATTTACTGTGAGAGTTGCTTCAGTTTAGGAGTACATGTATATATTGTTCAAATTACATAAGTGAACCTATTACAATTCGAATAGTTCCATATTAGATACATCTTTATGTACACACATTCCTTGATACAAAAGTTATACAAAATATTAAACAAGCACTCCATACATTAATATTCTTTCCAGAGTTGAGTTTGCCTTCTTGATGCAGAGATACATTCTTGAGCAAAAGTCTTACCATAGAATCCACTTGGATAAACAACATATGCTAAGCTATAAAGCTTAGTGGAGAACAAATCGTTATGGATGACCACTCATAGTGGTCATTTACAAACATTCAACATGCATCATTTTATAATATGAGATTTCAATAATAATAACATTAAAGCAAGGTATATAATCAAAGAGATAAAACAAGGCTCAACATTTATATCAACATGAATTAATCATATGATTCATTAATAAAATTTGAATATTTATACTTTTGATTATGTTCCAATAATTAGCCTACCTATGTTCAAAATATGTGGATAACAGGAATGGTAGATACCCGTAGGTATCGATCATGTAAATACTCATAGGTATTAAGTTTGGTAGATATCTAAAGATATCAAATCAGTAGACCTAAATAGGATCAAACGTGTAAGACTCTCATCTGAACACCTAGCTATGTCCTATTTATCAAATCTCATTAAGCATGTTTTATAGTATTCTCATGTTAATAATCTGATTATCACAATATTTTTTATATAAAGGTGTTACTATGTTATTCACATGCTTTCTCATTAAACACTTTCATGCACATTATATAACTCATTTTACACACACACACAGATATATATATACTGTATAAATTAACTATTTACATATTCCACCTCTATATACCTTACCCTTCATATCATTTATTATATAAACTTATCATCATTCATAAAACATTATACCAGTTTACTTATATTTTCTAGTTACTATACTTACTATCATATATCCATATTCTAGTTGTCTTTATATGTTACTATTATGGTATGCATACATACATATTATGTTTAATTACAAAAGTGAGCATAAAATAACTCAACATTCTATATTAGATACATCATTACATACATATATCACTTAACACAAAGTTATACAAAATATTTTAAATAGGGACTTCTTACATCAAATCCTTTCACAGACTTGTGTTGGCCTTTTCTAATGCAGACATAAGTTCCTTTGCAAAAGTATTACGGTAGAACCTACATTGATAAATAACCGGTGCTAAGCTATAAATCTTAGTGGGAAATAAATCATAATGGTTGACCACTCACAATGGTCGTCAACAAGCACTCATCATGCAACACAATTATAACATATGATTCAATAATAATAACAACATAACAAAGTACATAATCCAAGAGATAAAATAGAATTTATCATTTATATCAACATAAAGTAATCTTATGATTCATTGGTAACATTCGAGTTTTTATTCTTTTGATACATGTACTGCAATTAGCCTACCTATGTTCCAAAAGTGGATAACGAGAATGGTGGATACCCGTAGGTATCAGTCATATAAATAACCATAGGTGTCAAATAGGAAGATCAAAATGGGATTGAATGGTAGTTCTAAATGGGAATGACAGTAGAACCGAACGAGGCCAAATGGTAGCAATTGTAACTCTATCCCTATAGGCATGCCTATCTATACATAACTATAATATATTTGCAAGCATTAACAAAGTTCATATACATTTCAATCAACATACTTGTGCTTTTACTATATAATTTTTTTCATGTACTATCATTTATGAAGATATACAATCTTATATATTAATAAAAGTATTGTAAATGTATATAACATGGTAATCATATACTTATATACACATGTGATTTCAAATAAGTAATAAATAACATGTTATATTCATTTATTTCACAATTTCATTATATTAAACTCATAATTTCACAATGTCACATTATTATGTATTCATAATAAATACTATATTTATAAATTTATTCAAGCTCAATTGATCTAAATGATGTTCCTCTAATTTAGTATAGCACATTTTATGCTTAAACTAATAGTTAACATCATTTAATCATTTTATTCTCCATTAGGTATAATTCGTCCATAGTTATTCTCATCATTTAATGTTCGATTTCTCTTTAATCTCATACTTATTTCACTATAGCTCATCACTTTATAAAGTCGCTTTAAATTATTTATCATTATTTCTCAAATTTTTATAGTTACCTAATCTAATTTCCATAGAAAATTAAATATTTAAATGAAATTAAGTGTAGAGAATGTATTCACTAACCTTATTTGAGCTTACATCCATCAAACCTTCTTCTACCTTGCTTTCCCCTTCCTTGATTTTCCTTTTTTCCTATAAGTCCCCTTTTTAGTCGAATTTGTAAGGGACAAATTAGTGAGCTCTAGCTAAGAATTCAAACACCTAATTAATACCAAATAATCATACTCAAGATTCTCTACAAGTCCATCATAATTTCCCTAAATAAACCCAACAAAAACTTAAGAATTTATTTTATCATGGTTAAAATCTCTTACTAAAATCCTTTGTTTCGAAGCTCCCATTTGCTTCAATTTTGTTTATAGGTTAAAGAAGATGTTTTTCTATGTATATAGGTAAAACATGAGCTTGAGATTTGGTGTGAGAAAGGAAAGATGAAAGAAAAATAGTGGGGAGCTCACAAATGGTGTAGGTTTGAATTTTAAGGGAAAAGAGAAGGAGGATGCCAATTTTTGTGGAGATTTAGAGAGTCTTCTTCACTATTCCATTTTGTCTTATAGTGTGTAACAGGAAGGGCCAAGATTAGGTCTTTAACTATTTGATCATATGGCTTAAAATTAAGCTACTTGGAATCATTTCCTTTATCCCTACACATCTAATCATCATGGGATTGCATGCACGTGATTATAACTTCATTTTAATGACATTCATGTCCTTAAAAAATTAAATTCACTAATTAACCCCATTAATTAATTCAGTTTTGGTTTTTCACCATTTTTCTGAGAGTTTCATTCTACATGTCAGAACACCCTAAAATTTTGGTCCATGTGCACTTGTATATTCAAGAACATATGGTTAAAATTTTAGTCCATTCCGATATCATTTTGGCATACTTCTGGCTTTGATAGCCTAGCTAGTCGGTTTAAAACCCAAAAGTCCAAAATTATCGGAAAATTTATTTTTTTACACCAAAATATTCTACACAACATTTTAGGTAGATCTAAAAATTTTGGTGATTTTTAGAAGTCATTTGCTATTTTTAAATTTTCGGTCAAACCTTGATCAACCTTTTTCTCTATACCAAGTAAAATCATTGCTGTCTAATTTAAAGGCCTATTTAAACTCAATTTCATATCAAATTATACCTTTGAATTCCATTTAACACCTATTTTTATAATTCAGAGTTAACTTAACTTTCTGCCAGGTCACCCATCCTCGGTTTCCCTAATCTGATCATATTTAACCTTTATACTTTTTTGAATTTCTCTATTCTGTATAACTTTGATTACTTCAAAAACTATTTTATGGCTACTTTTAATGCTTTAAAATATATCGAGCATGTCGGTTGCAAATTTCAGGACGTTATAATTAGAATTAACAAAGGAAGGCCCATCATCAATGTAACGACCTAAATTTTATATTGGGAAAAATAAAATTGTAAATGCAATTGGGATATAATTGGAATTAATGTAGAAGTGAAGGGTAATTTTAAAAATTCAGTAATTCAGGGATAGAAGTGTACTGTTAGTGAAGAATGAAGGACTTGATTGAAAGTTTACATATTAAGTTTATTGTCAAATGTATGTTTAAAACATATGAGAAGAAGCAAAATGTATTTTACCTTAGTCAACTATGTGGCCCTATGGAAAGGGAGCAAGTGTTTATTCTAAAGAGAGGGAGAATAATCATGAAAGAAGGGGAAAAATCTTGCTTTTTTCTATAAGTTGGCTGGCAATTCTTGGCCTAAAATACATCAAGATTTCTGCTCATCTTTCTCTACTTCTTCTTTCCTCCTCAAGCTTACAAAATTATGCTCCAAGTGGGGAAAGTTGTAGATTGTTGAGAGAGAGGGATTTTGTAACAACTTAAGGTGAGTAAGAGTAAACTTATCTCTTCTACTTTCTTTGAATACCTATTTAGATGGAGTAAATGGTAGATAAATGATCTCAAAATACTACTTTGCGAGATTAATTAGAGAAATTTCAAGACTAAGACCAAAAAGAGATGTAGAGCAAAAGAGATAAGAGATAAGCTTCAAATGAGGTATGAGAGTTTATGCTATTATCTCATGTGTTTGTAATTGAATTGGATTTCTATATATATTGTAGATGATCTATAGTTGATTTTTTAGCAAAGAAATGATTGTATAATGTATGAAAAGATGATTTGTTCCTTAGAAAAATGAAATAGTTGAAATCTATTTAAGGTTCACTTAAACCATTTTTAGTATAAAGTATGTAACTCCTTCCGTGGATGTTTGATTGATAAGATTCTAGTTGAAAATGAAAGATAAGACATAGATCTACAAGTTTGTAGAAGAAATAGAAATCTAAATATGTACTTAAAGGGTTCTAAAATGAGTTTGAAGTTGACAGACTTTTGTTATTTTGTCCTATGGACCAGGCTGTATTATTTTAGTGATATCATGCAATTTAAAAGTCAGAATTGTGTGATTTGTAATTTTTTCGAAACTAAAGACATAGTGGAACAACTTTGTAGAAGGCCATTTTCCATGAAAACATCATTTAATAGGTCAAAATTGGCATATTATTTTGAACCAAAAATCTTCCTCTGGGCAGAACAGACCTCACAACTAGCAGGTATGAGCTACTAACCATGACGTAGCCTAAATTTTGGTCCAGAACAAAAAAAAAACCTATGTCATGGTCAGCAGGTCCAACCTAATGATTGTGACCCCTCTCCATGAATATAGTTCATGGTCGACACCCTTTGGTACTGACCGTGAGGTAGTCTCAACTCAGTCTAAAACTGAAATACAGCTTAGGTCACAGTTAACAAGTATATGCTAATGATCGCAACCCTCCTTTGTTTATTCTAACCTTGATTTTCAGATCCCGAATGATTACTAAAGTATACCTAAACACTTTTAGAGTGTTTGAAGTGTAAGAAAAAGAGTAATGAGTGACATTAAATGAGTGTAAAACATAAAAAATTAATGAAGTAAAGTTAAATACTAAGCCTTAATGTATAAGAATTTATACAGTTAATGAATATGAATGACGTGATATAGTGAAATGATTGCATGATCTATTGAATGTATTAATGTCATGTTTTTAAAAGTATGCATTAAAATGTGCAAGTAATGAATGAGAGTGAACATAGTACATGATATTCATGGTAATACATAATAATCATGTTAAGTGTTGTTTAAATATATTTGAAGTGTAAGTGAGTGTACATTGTATAGTGATCTTATTGCATGCTTTTTGATAACTCCAATTTAGTGTTTAGTTTTAGAATAATTTTAGTCTAGTTTTTAGTGTCTTTCTAGTGTCTTTTGCTCTATTTTGCTTGCATATAATAATTTAATCCCATTCTCAATTAATTCTAACTTTTTTGTGATTTGGAGAGCTTTTAATGGAATTTGTGCTAAATTGTGATTTTTGTAGGTACATCATGATTACTAGGTTTTCCTGGTAACCATGACCCAAGTCTTCTGTCAAAATGCACTATTTTGAGGCTTGTCATGGTCAACAGAGCAATTATGCGTAAAAGGGCGTTCACCGTGACCTATGAAGCTGAAGTATATAATCTAAAGGAGGAGCACCTCATGGTTACCTGGTTTTTGGTAATGACAGTGAGGTGGTCATGTTTTCAGTCTAGAATGCTAGAGATAGCTATCTCATGATTACCAGGATTTTGGTGGTAACCATGACCCCCTTTAAGATGGAGTTCAAAGCTATATCATGGTCACAGTCAGCAAGGAATGATTAGTAACCATGACCCATGTTGACGTATAAATAGCAAATTTTTCTGTAAAGTCAGGAGTTCTAGTTTTTCTTCAGTTTTGGGGTTTTATTTCTTCTTTCTTTCATTCCTTTGTTCATCTTACATTGATATATACATAGATTTACTTGCAAATAGATAGATTTACAGCATAAGACATTGATTAAACATAGATTTACAGTTTAGAGGTATAGATCTACATAGTTTAGAACTCATTTCCAGTTAAACATTGGAGAAGAAGATTGAAGGACTTGGATTCAGCTGGATATTCTTCCACCATGAGTTTCAGGGTTTATTCTATCCTCTTCTCTCTTCATTTTGTAATGGTAGTGAGTAGTCTCTTAGTTGTTTGGGGGATCTTTGAATCCCCTATCCAAAAATGTTAATATTGAACATATTTTCAATTACATGTATATGAATGAATGGTTTATTTCATGGTTGCTTATTTATTTCATTAGTTTTCAGCTCCTCAAGTGATTTTCCAGTTTTGTTGAATGGTTTTATTTTATATCTTTGTTGGATGTTGATGCTTGTGTGGGTTGAATGCTGTGAATGAATTTTGGTCAGCTTTTCTATCAAAAATGCTATCTATTTTAGATGGCTCCATAATGGGACTCTAGATGTGTAGTATTTTATGGTTTTTAGGTTGGAGTGTGGAGTGAAATAGATAAGTTTTGGGTTGTTTGGCTCCAGAGTCGGAAAGAAAATCGAACTTAGGATTTAAGACCTGTGTTTAGGCTAGTTGTAAGGCTTGCTCCAGAATGGGACGCTTTGCAATTAGAGTAGCTGGCTCCAGAATGGGACGCTTTGCAATTAGAGTAGCTGGCTCCAGAATGGGATTCTTGGGTTAAGAGGGTTATCCCAGATTCGTTCATATATAACAGTATGATTGAATTAGTTCACATTGGGTATGGGGTGGATGAGTGAACCGAGCAACATTTTCCTTATATAAAATTCTATACTTGTTAATTTTTCATAACCTAGTTCATACTTAATTTACTGCTAGTTTGAATTTAATTTCTTTTTATTGCACATTTTAGTGTTTAAATTTTTCATTATAGAAATTAGACAACTCATACACACAAAACAATTGGGAATTCTTTAGCATACAATTAAACTCCATAGTTTACACTCACAATCCCTTGGGTACAATATTTGAGGGTCTTAACTATACCCTACTTTATTATTTATCGATCTAGTACAGTTGCTAGGCCAAGCAACAAGCTTTTGGAGCCGTTGTTGGGGATTGGTGTTGTTTGTTAGCTGTGATTATTGTTTATATGTGTTTTGTTTTCCTTATTTTATTTTTCTTGATTCTTTTCAGGTGATAGTGGTGCATGAATAGAGCAAGATGAGAGCAATTAATGCCCTTTGATCCTAAAATCGAGAGGACCTTACATCAAAGAAGTTAAGCCAATAGAGACAATGATATGGAGCACGATCTTCCTCTTGATGAGTTTTCTCCCGAGAATGAACAAATGTCAAGGGCACATGAAGAAATACTAGGCGCACAAAGAGAAGAAGTGCCTAGGCAGAGGACTATAAGGGACTACGATGTGCCAAGGTGGAATGAAGATTATAGGACAATTGTGTTGCCAAGAGGGGTACAATTTGAGCTCAAGCTAGCCACCATCACTATGGTACAGAGGAATCATTTCTCCGGTTCAGAAGTAGAAGATCTAGCTCAGCATATTGACATATTTTTGGAGGTTAGTGACATGGTTCAAATTTTGGGTGTTAGTACGGATGTAGTGAGATTGAAGTTGTTTTCATTCACTTTGATTGGAAAAGCAATGGAGTGGCTACAAATGCTACCAAGCCAATCAATATGGTCATGTTATCAGTGTCAAGAAAAGTTTTTGATGAGATTCTTCCCTCCTACCAAGACCGTAAGTATTCGAAATCGCATTATGAGTTTCCATCAAATGAATAAAGAACCTTTTCATGAGGCTTGGAAGAGGTTTAGAAGGCTATTAAGAAGCTATACGCACCATGAGATAGCTGTCTACCAATTGATGACCATATTTTATGCTGGAGTTACACCTCAAACAAGGTCGTAATTGGATGCATCATCTAGAGGATCTTTCTTAAACAAGTTACCTAAAGAAGCTTTTCATTTGTTAGATGAAATGGCAGCAAATGATTCTCAATGGACTACTCCTAGATTAGTTCCGAGGAGGCAACATATGTATAATGTAGATAAAGTAGTGTTGTTGAAGGAACAATTAGAATTGTGAAAAAAGAGCGAAGTGGTTTGAAGGTACAAAATATAGCCTCAATTGCTCAAGAGAGTGGGTTATATGAAGGCGGACTAGATATCCATAAAGGCGGAGATGTGGGTGATGTAAATGCTATAGGAGATTATCAAAGAAATGATCCCTATAGTAATACATATAAGCCAGGATGGTAGAATCATCCAAATTTCTCTTGGAAAGATGGACATCAGCATGCCTCATCATCTCAACCACCTACAAGAGCTCCTTCCAACAAAAATGTCCATCATAACTACAACCAACCTTACTAACCTTAAGCCACCACTCACTACCAAGCCCTCTATCCACCAAACCACCATCAAGGATAAAGCTCGAACCAACCATAACTATACCACCCACCAGGATTTCAACAAAGACCACCTGTACAAGAGAAGAAGCCTAATCTTAAAGATATACTAACAGGTTTTATGAATAGTCAATAGCAATTTGTGAATAGTCAGTAACAATTTATGGCCAGTCAAGAGATGCGGTGGAAATCACAAGAACAGTGGAACCGAAATCAAGATGCTTTCATGAGGAACCTAGAGACACAATTAGGCCAACTTGCAACTTCAATGTCTAACAGAAAACTAGGGACTTTCCCTTCGAATGTGGACCGCAATCCCAAGGAGGAGGCCAAGGCAATTACATTGAGAAGTGGCAAGGAAGTAGCATGAGAGGAAGAGAAAGGTAAATCACCAACTTTATCATCTCATATGAAAGAGCCAACACGAAAGGTAAGTGATTCTAACTCTAAAGTAGAGGTAAATGTATATTCTCCAAAGATTGACAAGGGAAAGAGTATAGTGAAGCAAACCATAGAGGATCTTGTCATAAATAGGTTGCCATTTTCTGCTATAGCCAGGAAAGAAAAGAAAAGTGAGCAATTAGCTAGGTTTCTAGAAATGTTCAAGAAATTGCACATTAACTTACCTTTTGCTGAAGCCTTAGCTCACATGCCTAGCTATATTAAATTTATAAAAGAACTTTGTTCTAATAAAAAAATTAGAAGGGTGTGGGACTGTGCAACTTATAGAAAATTATAGTGCAATTATCATGAACAAGATTCAGGAAAAATTGAAAGATCCAAGTAGCTTTACTTTACCCTGTGAAATTGGTGAAATTTTTGTTGGGAATGCCTTCGTGTGATAATAATTCACCACGGTCACTTTACATATTATACTTTTCAGTATCTTTTCATTTCACTACTTTAGCAAATTATTCTTTCAATACTTTGTATACACTTTTTCTTTCAGTACTTTTTATACACTTTGTGAATTATATCACTGTAATTCAACATTTCTTGTCAACTTATGAATTATTTCTTAATAATTCATCATAGTCATTTTACACACTATATCTTTATTTGTCTTTTTATTCAATACTCTGCCGGTCAGTCTTTTCATTACTTTTAGATGGTTTATGAATTATATCAATATAATTTGTCATTTTTCACTTAGATTATGAATTATAACTCAATAATTCAAAAAATTTATTTTGTACATATTTAAATATTTTATTTAAAATATTCAAATTAATTCTAAAACTTTTATAAAAATTCATAGGTACATTTTTCACTTATTCCATGATTTATTTCACAATACAACATTTTCACTAGTTACATAATCAATTAATTACTAAAAAATATTCAAATAATTTTCATAAATTCTCTAAAAATGTATAGACATGTTATTTCATGTCTACTGTCAATTTACGGCTTAAATCATCAAAAATAACCAAGATACACTTAGATTTTCTTTAAGCATAATTTCGGCCAACATACTAAAATCCCTATACAAATTCATTTCAATCAAATTAAACTTACAATTAGACATAATTAAGATCCAATTTTATTATTCTAAAGTAGTTTCACTATACATGCATTTTAAATTTTTTTTCTTAAATTACATAAAGGAAAATTCATTCAATATATGGGAAATTAGAGGATTTCATAGTCACTCACCTTTTTCCTTGTGGTTAACCTTCCTTAGCCTACATTTTCTAAGCCTTAAACCAAAGAAATCATCCATCACCATTGAAACCCAATGGAGGCCAGATTCTTTACCAAAGGAAACACCAAGATTTCAATGGTTTTAGCTCAAATTGACCTAAAAGAATGGACTCTAGGCACCTAAAACTACTTGTAGCTACCCTTAAACAAAATTAAAACCTTGAAAATCTCTTACCTTATTTTGACCCCTAAGCCTTTCCCACTTGATTTTTCTTACTTCATTTCCTCAAATCAAAGGATGGAGGTTGATAAAATGATCTAGAGAGATAGTAGATCATTTCTCATGCTTGGATCTAAAGAAAAAAAGTGAAGAAAATGAAAAAATCTTGAGAGAGAGGGATAAAGAGTGATTCGGCCACTCATAGAGAAAGAGCAGCTGAAGAAGGAGATGAAGACCATGAAATTTTCTATTCCTATCTCTCTTATATAAGTGGCTTTAGGCTATGCTTGATTAATAGGGCTAAACCAATTAACGAAAAACACATTAATTATCCATTAATCAATCATAATTAATTTCTTTCACTTTCTAAATCCAAATCATTTCAAAAATGATTCCATCATTCTTATCACATCAAAAATAGATTGTATACAAAATTTCAATCTAATCGGAGTCCATTATCGATTCGGTTCTTTTAAATTGGTCTGATTTAAAAATATCGATTTTACCGAAAAACTTGATTTTTGAAGCCAAAATATTTTGTACATTATTTTAGGTATATCTGCAATTTTTGGTAAGTTTTTAGACTTCATTTGCTATTTTCAATGGCTCGATCAAACTTTGATCAAACTAATTAACCTAAAATCGATTCGCTTCGTTTTTCGTATTTTTTACTTTTAGAGCCTATTTGATCTCAATTTCACTTCAAATTTTAACCCAACACTACTCGAGACCCATATTTTTCGATGGTCCAATAAAATATTTTCACCTCCAAATGTAATTTTTAGCCCGAAGGCACTATTCACCTTTGAAAAAAACTATTTACGACTAATCCGGTATTCAGGCTATTACAATTCTCTCCTACTAAAAGAAATTTCATCCTCAAAATTTACTTACATCAAATAGTAAAGGATGTTGTTGTCTTTATCAAAGCTTTTTTAACATTGTGAGGGTTCCAAAGCATTGTCACTTATAGAACCTGCATATTCTTGAGCTATCTGATCTTTATAGCTAGGATCTTCACTGATTCTCTTTCATAGGTTAGATCAACCTACATTTGGACCTCTTCCAAGTCACAAATCAAATCAGATCTTATTAACTTTTTTGCACTTAATTATGTCCAACATAAAGGAATTCTGCATGTCTTTTTAGATAATGCCTCAAAAAGGAGCCATCTTTTCTACTTAACTAGCAGCTATTGTCATAAACAGACTTTGCTAAGGATAAGTACTTTTCTCAACTATTACCGAATTCAGGTACACTACATGATAATAAATTTTTTAATGTCTGAGTCATCCATTCCCACTGATCATCAATTTGAGGGTGAAATATTGTGCTAAAGTGGAGAATATCAATAATCACCTACATAGCATCACATTCTCTTTGAAGCACAGATAATCCAATAACAAAATCCATGGTCATTCTATCTCATTTCCACTCCGATATCAACATAAGTCAAAGCCATCCTAAGGGAACTTGATGGTCTGCTTTCACTTACATTTCAGCTAATAATGTTTCATCTGGAGCCAAACTTAAATTGACATTCACATCCCAAAGAGCTGCAAACACTATCATTAACTATTTACACTTATCCATCACTTGAACACATTCATTTAGCCAAAATTCACATTTGCTAAACTTGGCAAAAGGTTGCTTTTCCTTCAATACTTGTAGAATAATCATCAAATACTTTTCATGCTTTTTCGGTATCTTAAAATACATCAAAATATCATAAATGTAAACTACCATAAATAGATCCAAATAAGAGTGGAAAATCCTATTTACCAAATCCATAAAAGCGGCTAGTGCATTTGCAAAACCAAATGACATAACAAATAACTCATAATGGCCACATCTAAAGGAAAAAAACCATCTTGGGTACATTATTTCTTTTACTTTATCGCATTATACTGATAATTCTTTTCCTATTATCAAGTCACTAGTATGCTCATTATATCTCCTATCAGTTTTCCTTATCAGATGGGGCGTATACATGTTATATGGTACACTTTATATGTTGTCAAATAATGTTTGATGTTATGCAATGAATGAGAGATTTCATGTATACAATAGAATACAAATACGTATTCTCATGTGATGCACATATTTTGTCCCATCCCAATGTTATGAAATGGTTAATCAATTATCCACACCTGTGAATGAATCACTAACAGGTATATAGAGCATCTTAATCAATCTCAACTTATTATCATAACAACTTCATCTATAAGAAACCTCATCAGAATATATATATATATATATATATATATATATATATATATATATATATATATATATATATATATATATATATATATATATATATATATATATATATATATATATATATAACTCTTTCTCAATCACCATATTAAAGTATTCCGGATATACCTATTAGTAGTATTATGTTATACTTTAATCACAGAACATAAATGTATTCAAGTACTTCCAATATCAAGAAATGAGAGATGCTAAAGTTTCCCTCAATATCATCTTACCATCTCAAAATCATGATCCTACTAGCAACTCCAATATAAACAAAACTATAGGTTGACCATTTATAACGAATCATCCAATTTCAAATTATAGAAACACAAACATTGTTGTATGCTTTTGACCAATCCATAACATCAGTGGCAACCTTCTCTAACTGTATAGCTTTTAACTTAAGAGCAACTTAAACCATGACAATCAAGTTAGGGTATCCCTGTGTCTTTACAATCTATCCGAACTCAATATACAGTTTCCTTCCAAATCTCTAGTACACTTTTTATTTTGTCTTTCATTAGATTGGTTCTTATTCAATAAGGCACTTGGGCACTCAAACTCATGCTCATATTCAATCAATAATTTATTATCTTGCTTTAGCCTCCAAAAGGCATCAAGCAGCACTACATTATAATCTGATTCAATTGCAATCTCTGTTGTATACAATCAGTTATCAAATTATGAGAATCTAACTATAAGGGTGGAGACAGAATCACAGGTGGAAAAGCCTAATGATATAGGGCCTCATACTGTCCAGTACCAATGGATACCTCACTATCACCACCCCCTACCAGATGATCTCAGTCAGATGATAACTTTTTCACTTTAAAAAAAGGAGCAAGTACACATTAGACTCCTAACGCTTATCCACTTACAATTGGCATGTATATACAGATAAACCAATCACTTATCCAACTCCGATCTTAGAACAGCTTAAATCTTTACTCTAATACCATAAAATGTAACACCCTTACTGGAATGGCCTTTTTCGATTTAAGCGATTGGCTGAAAAATTTTTTTCTACATCAATCTTAATCAAAATTCATTGCTGTCAATACTTAGTAATTCTTTAACTCCTGACTGACTTGTCGCTGACTTATAGCTATATAAAAAATATTATTACAAAAATCCGATGGCATAACATCTATATACTTACTAGCCCCCTGAAAACTAAACAAACCACAGATACTCAGAGGCACAAAAATCTATAATAAAACAAAAATGTATTCCAGACACCATTCACACATCAAACACATCCATTCAAAATCATTTTCTGGCAAATCACACATTTATAGACATAATAATTTACTGATCAAATACAATCCATTCCTTTACTTTAAATATCTAAATATACACATGCCAAATCATAAAATAATTATAACTGTTTTTTCTCTTTAATCTTTGCTCCACTATGTACCATGCTCCAGCTACTCTTCACGACCTGCACGCAGTAAACACTACGTGCTGAGCACTAAACATACTCAGTGGTGAGTATGAATTGAAGAATTTTCCAACTAAGCATAATTGTATTAATTATGCAAAATTTTACCTTTATCTTATCAAAAAGTATTTTAAAATATTTTTAACAGTATTTTCAGATGAAAGTTAAAAAATTGAAATTAGTAATAATAGCTAATCTTTTGAAACAGTATTTTGTGTTGGATGAAAGATAAAAAGATAAGTTTGGTTGAAAGATAAGTATTATCTTTTGAAAATGAGAAAGGTAAAGCTTTTAAAGCTTTTGAAAATTTTATCAGGTGAAGTAAATGTTTAGAGATCACTATTAAAGTCGTTTTGACTTTTGTTGACTTTTTGTGTTTTTCCACATTAATGCTTTTTTTTACGTTTGCCTTTTCATCTTTATTTTATTTATATTACATTGCTTTTGCTTTATGTCTACATGTCACAACATACAACTACATATGGTTTTTTTATAATCTATAATTCTATATCTTCAAACGGATCTTAAGAATCTTCAAGTGCACGGAGGAGGAATACTGCCTTCTAACAAGTTTACCCTTTTAGCTGAAATTCGATTGATAATAGAATTAAACTCTTTTTTTTAGGATGTTGAGGATAAAAAATTGACAATTTGATTTTTATCGGCAATGAATCCTATTAAAGGAGTTGACGATGAAACATTTTACTCTAAATTCTCAAAAAAGAATTGGTAACTGATTAATCTGTTTAGAGATATAATATGTCCATGAAACCTTGAACATTGCATAATATTTTAAAAGATTGTCAGAAGCACCCTGGTTGTTGTAAGTAGTAAACTTGACAAAAGCTTCCCTAATCTAGAATGGAGTTGCTTTAATGATCAAACCAAAATAACTAAACCATCTGATCAATTTGGGAGAATGCCATCGAACTTATGTGAAAAATAAAAGAACCACGAATGTTGAAAATTTCTTAAGTAGAATGCTCAATACCATGGTTCTTGATAATCATAATAGCTATATACTAGCTTGGGAGGATATCCTAACGACGTCTTTAATTGATATGTCCTTGATCCCCATTTTGATTGAGTAATGACATGGATAATTGTAACCTTACTATAAGTAATTTTATTTTTATCTCTCTCATCATAGTTATATTCTATCTCTACTGATTTAGTATCTACTAATATGGCTTCATAATACTCTCTCATTTTACTTTGATCTTCCTCATGAAAATTGCCAACTATTAGGGAAAACATGATCAGTTAACCTATAAAAATTTTAACTTTCTAATATATGAAGTTCTTCTAGTTCTAAAACTTTCATAAATAATATTTTTGAATTCAAATGATAAGGAGAAGAATTTTTAGTAGAACGAAAATGTACCATAGGAGAAACGGGAGAAGAAGGAGAAGCTAAAGCTGATGAGTATGGTTGAGGAGGTGCAGGTGGTGAAAAAGTTTTAGGTCTTTAAAGTGGAGGAAATGTAGGTGTTACAGGCAATAAAGATATGGATATGGCCCTAATAGAATGAGGTATAAGTGGATGATTCTGTTGAGAATTTTCTGATGATAATGAAATTTTTGTCAAAACTTTCTTATTAGAACTCATTTGCCTTGTAAGAATTCACGAGAAAGAAAATTAGGTAAACTATTATTTTTTCCTTTGATGAATTCGATTTGGAAATCAAAGTTGCTAAGTAAAGCTTGCCATCTTGCAAAATTTTGTTTTGAAATTAAATTTTTTGACATCTTTTTCTAAAACATATTTTGCTGATAAACAATCAATGCGTAACAAAAATCTTTTCATGTATAAATCATCTTCAAACTTTTTATATATAAAACTATACTTAAAAATTTTTTTTATAGTAGAATAATTCTTTTGAGTTTGATTCCAACTTCCTGAATAGAATCTTACTAATTCTTCTTTGTTTATTTTCTTTCATTTTTTATTTTAAAATATCATCATAACCTATATCAGTAGCATTTATATCAATTATTAAAAAGTTTTTTGGATGCGGTATATTTAAACATGGTATACTTTTAATTTTTTCTTTAATTTCTTTAACTATACTAGTATGTTTTTCTGTCCATGGCTCAGGTTTCTTTTTTAATCTATCATATAAAGGTTTCTATAATTTTCCTAAATTCTTGAAAAAATCATGAACATAATTTAAAAATCCTAAAAATTTTTATAACTGTTTCTTATCTTTTATTTCGTTTGGAAATTTATTAGTATATTCTAAACTTTTATTTATTGGTTTTATAGTGCCTTGATCTATATCATGTCCTGAAAATCTACTTTTAGTTTGAAAGAGTTGTATTTTTGGTGCAGAAACTACAAATCCATTTTGATGAATAAAGTGAAAAAATCTTTTTAAATGTTTGATATGTTGACTTATTGAATTTGAAAAAATTAATACGTCGTTAATATAAACTATTGAAAATTCATGTATTGGTCTTAAAATATAATATTTTGAAATTTTGAATGAGCATTTTTTAAATCAAATGGCATAACATTCCATTCATAATGTCCAAAAGGAACATTAAAATATGTTTTATACCTATCTTGTTTATCTACTTGTATTTGCCAAAATCCTGATTTCATATTAAATTTGGAAAAAATATTTTCATCGTATTACTTCTTTAATAAATCTGTTTCGTATGGTATAGGGTATCTTATCCATTATAAAATTGCATTTAAAGGTTTATAATTTATTACTAATCTAGGTGTACCCTTTTCTATTTCTACTGCATTCATAACATAAAATGTTGAACATAACCAAGGAGACTAAGAAGCTCTTATTCATCCATTATCTTTTAAAGCTTGTATTTCCTTTCAATAGAATTTTTCTAAATCTGGTGTCATTTTGATAGCTTGAGAATTTGTTGGAATTTTCTTTTCATCAAAATCTTTTATATAAGATAGTTTTACCATATTTTGTTTTCTACTCCAAAAAGCATTAGGCATTGGTGCAAAAATTTCTTTTGAAAATACCTTTTCAAATTCTTTAATTTTTTCTCTTATCTCTAGACTATCTAATTGTTCCTTTATTCTTTTTCCTTCTATTTCTTTTATGAGAAATTTAATTTGTTTTTTTTATTTTTTAACAAATTAATTTCTTAAATATTTTTTATTACATGAGTAATATCTCTAGATACTATAGGAAATGTAAATTCGAAAAGAATCTCTTTATCTAAAATCTTTGTCTTAATTCCATTATCTCCTACCTGAAAAGGATATAACATTGTAATAAAGAGTGTTCATAATATAGCTCCAGAATTTAAGTTTTTAACTAACATTAAATGAGTTTTAAAACAATATCCTTTATTGCAAATTTTAACTCTTGATAATTTATAATTAATTATTAATTTTGATCCAGTAGCGGTACCTAATTTTTCAGAGTTTATTTCATAATATTTAGTTGGGATTAAACCTTCCTGAATATAATTTTGATCTGCTCCACTATCTATTAAGGCAAAGGTAGTTAAATGAAAATTATCATTAACATTTATATCTAATTTTACATACTTTTGATAATTTACTTGAGATAAACTATTTATGTATTCATCTTGTGTGTCGCTAATAGTTATACCAGAGGATATTATTCCTTTTAATTTTTATCTACTATTCCTTTTAATTTTTATCTTCTTTAACATAAATACTAAGACTAAGTTTGAAACTTTCTTCTTCTAAACTTTGAACTTTTCCCTTTAATATATTTACTTCTTGTTTTAGTATTTTAATTTCTTCCTGAAGATCTTAAATAGTTGATTTCTTTTTAATTTCAAATTTTTATATACGTCAACTAAATTATAAGATGTAAAATCTCTTTTTTTTATACTAATTATTTCTCTTAATCTAAGTAAATAACACTTTTTTTTTATTTTCAGATCATCTATTTTATCAATAATATCTAATAAGAATTATTTTTCATCACTTATCATATTTCTATTATTACATTGACATGCTCCTAAACAACTATAGGATTCAGAATCAGAATTACTATCTTCACTATTGGTTTCAGATTTTTCACTTATTGCATTTAAATCATCTTCTGAATAATCAATAATTTCTTCATCACTACATGAATCTTCATTAATTATAATTTTAGCTAATTCTTTTTTTAATTCTTCTGAAATATCTAAATTATTTATATGTTTCTTTATCCTAAAGCATATTGAATAATGTCCTTACCTACCACATTTATAACAAATTACTATATCCTTTTCATTAGTCTTAGGATTAAACTTTATATATTTTAGTTTTTTCTTAATGGACTTTTCCTAATTATAATTTCATTTTGGTTTGTATCTCTTTCTTATATATATATATATATACTGTTAGGTTTTATTTTCCTTTTAGTAGCTGATGGTGCTCTAATCTGCTGATAACCATACTGTTCGCAAAATAAACATAATTCTTTCACTATAAGAAAATTTGAAAATCGCAATGGAAAAATAGTAATGGAATTGATTCCATTGCTAAATTAGCAACGGAAAATGAATTTCGTTGTTATTTAGCAATGGAAAATATATTTCGTTGCTAAATTTGGTTAAACTTTCCAGATTTAGCAATGAAAATATATTTGGTTATTTTTCGTTGCTAAAAGTGGAGGAAATTATTAGCGCCAAAATTTAGCAACGAAAATTAGGAACGGATTTACTAAATCGTTGCTAAAAAAGCATCAATAGTTGGCGAAGAAATTTTGGAACGAAAAATAGCAATGAAAAAATTTTCCGTTGCTAATTTAGCAACGAAATTATTTTTCCGTTGCTAAAATTGCAACCAAATTTAAATTCGGTTGCTATTTTAGCAACGAAAATTTAATTCGGTTGGTATTTTTTGTGCCAAGTAAGTGGCATAATTTTGGGTCTAAAAATTCCAACGAAATTATTTTTTCATTGCTAAAATAGCAACCGAATATAAATTCGGATGCTATTTTAGCAACAGAAAAATTTTTCTATTGGTATTTTTCGGCTTATGTGGAATAACTTTAGGACCAAAAATACCAACGGAATTTGAATTTGGTTGCTATTTTACCAACTGAAAAATAGTTCCATTGGTATTTTTGGACCCAAGTGGATAAAAAATTTTGGAATAAAAAATTCCAACGGATTTATTTTTCCATTGCTAAAATAGCAACAGAATTTAAATTCGGTTGCAATTTCAGCAATGGAAATAGATTTTCGTTGCTAAAATAGCAATCGAGTTAATTTTCGTTGGTATTTTTCAGTTTGCCCTAGGTATAAATATAACCTTTTATTTCTTTACCTTGCCCTCGCCGTTCGCCTTGCTCTCAAGTGCCTCACTCATTATAGAAGAGGGGATTGAGACTGTGATAGAGAAGATAAGGGAGAAGATTCACTCTCACGATTCATCGTTGTGCTTTGATTCAGATTCAAAGCCCGAAAAGATACTGTCTTCACCTTCTTTGGTGAAGGTAAAGATTTTTCATTTGTTTGGTAGAGAGACCAGTGCGCCATGTTCTTGGTGGAGGAAAGCGTACGGTTTCTTAACTTGTTAATTGCTTTACTACATTAAGGATATATCTTTCTTCAATATTTTTCGTTTAATTCCTAATCTTTCAAGTTAAAGGGGCTGCGATTTGATTCCTTTATATTTGATTTTGATGCTTTTTAAAAGGGAGAATCGAAATCCTTATTTATGCTTTGACTTATTGTTATTTTTGCCATTTGTAGGATCTCACCTATACATATATAACAGACTATGCTATATATGTCTCGGTCTTCCAATCAGCAAGACCGACTTGTTCAAAGCACAATGGAAATTAAGGAAATCGAAGAGAAGAACACAAACAACAGTGAACCTTCAAAAATCGATTCGAATACAAATCCAAAACCCGAATCGATGAGGACAAAGGTGTCAGAGTTGGACGTCCATCTGTACAGGTGGGGCAAGGGTCCGATTGAGGTGTTCAAGTCCAGCTTGGGAGGGTGGGACCAGAACCAGTTTGAGGTTCGAGATATCCTCAATAAGTATGGCTTTAAATCAATCTATGCTTTCAATCCCGGCTCTAGTCGAGGTGCCCCTGTTAGGTTTTATTCCAAGAATGGAATGTCTTTGCTTAGGTATAGAGATGGATCCGTCGTTTGCATTGATGGCAAACCTAAGGTAATTTCAATTATTAATTTTCTTTTAATTATATATGTTTTGGGGGGATAAATTATATATGTATAGAGTTTAGAGTTCATATTCTATTGTTTACTTTGTTGGGGGTGATCGTGCGAGGCTTTTGATTCTATTGTTTACTTTGTTGGGGGTGATCGTGCAAGGCACCATGCTTGAGAAACCTCAGTACTAGATAGTGCACGCAAAATCGGATTTTGAGGTCAGATTATATGTAGATTCCACATGGATGACTGCACCTATCTCTGCAATCTCCTTCGAAAAGTCTACCTTGGATGGCTTTCACAGGTTAATTTCTTCAATATCAAGATATTCTCTTTTTTATATTGATATTTGCTTGAGATTGAAATGGGTTTTCCTTGGAATTGACTATTGCTTCTTTATCATAAAAGATTAACCCCGTGTCTGACTGCTGATGAAGCTTATAGGTTTCTTCTTGATGTTTGTTTGATAACGAAATGGTTTATTACTACTATCTGTTTAGGAAAAACATAAGAGTTAGAATTTGAAATTGTGCATTACCTGTATTAAAAAATAGGGGACAATTTTATCTTTTATTTAACAAAAAAAAAGGTTACAGTGCTTGAGTTAATACATCGTTATTAGCAGAGGGCAATACTACGTGAGATGGGTTTCTTTATCATGTAGGGAATTTGTTCGGATTTTCTTTATTAGATTTTGGGGGATAAATTATATATGTATAGAGTTTAGAGTTCATAAACTTGTTGATTTCTATCAATTGCCACTCCACAATATTAAGAATCAAAAGCTTTTTGTTGAATTACATATCTCGTACAGTCAAGGACTATAAAGAGGTTTGAAAAATGTGAATTAATGTTGCTCATTGTTGAATTTCTCCAGTCATGAATTTTCAAACCTTTTTTTTCTTTTAAACCAATTCAATGCATTCCCAATAAAGAATGGCAGAATATACATTCTCATGTAGTCCTAGTAGAAGCCCTTCCAATAATGTTAGTGTGTGTGTGCCTCATGAAAGGGCTTGAATTTGTAATCAGTTATTGTTCTTAGTGAACAAAGCCTCTACTTCAGTAGGATCATTTTTATCCAAATTGTTCAAAAATTTTACTTAAATTTCTATCTCATCTAACATTGTTACTTTTACAAATGCATCATAAAATTTCAGGATTCCCTCCACTGTGCTTTATAACTGCTAATGAGCTAGATTCCCTGTCCTCGTGAGTTGTATTTCAATTTTTTTAAGTTAAATTATTCGCTTTTTCTTCTCATCCTTGCTAGATTTATTCGATGTTTACTAAAAACTTGTTAATCTTGTAATTTATCGATCAAAACATACTTACTAGGACCTTTTTTTTTTGCCCAAATGATCATCAAGTAGAAAACAACTAGAAGTACTCACAGAGGAAATGCAGTTCTTTTTAATGACTCTTAATATGCAGCTAGTAATTTTATGGGCGCTTCGTTGCCAATGAAAACTTCAAAAAAGCAAAAGGCAGTCAAGTTTAGTAGGAAAGTGCAGCTACTGTGGCCTTACCTACATCCGAGAAAATTACTGAGTATGAATTCTAAACTCCTTTTTATCCTTTAAACATAATCCTAAGACTACTAGCATGGATATTTTCTTTTCTGATTTTGAGTGTATAAATGATATAGTCATGGACAGGAAAATCATTTTATAATTGTTGTTATTATCATCATTAAGTTTTAATTTCCCTTTTTGATTTTTGACATTTGTTATGCTTTGAATGCTTAGGAAAAGACACAATTTTCTTTTATGGGAGGCAAAGGTGGTCCACTTTAGAAGCAAATGACTTTTAAATTGTCAAATAAGGGGTTTGTTTAAATTTATCTTGTGTTCCATAATATTTTATTATTACTGCTACTTCTTTTACTAGTAAAAAGAAACTCTTTTTGTCTTAGCCTTTTTATATGGCCATGATAGTTGAAAATCCTAAGTTGTATGGAGGTTATATATACTTAAACTTCTAATAGTCTGTTTTATTTTTGAAATTGATTGCTATTTTTTTAGTGCTAAATTACATTAATTTTCTGAATCAGAAATAGTCCACAAAACCATTGCAATTCTCCTAGTAAATTCATTTTTGCTGGCATTTTAGTTTGGATAGGTCAGTACTTATTTAGTGTTGCTTTTATTGCTTCTTTATAGGTATGCTTGTTAGCTTATAATTGCCATGAGTACACTGTATGTGAAATATGTTATTATTTAGTCTAGTTTCAGTTAAAATACATTCTTTTGCAAGTGTACGAAGTACACTGTATGTGAAATACATTCTTTTGCACTTATCTAATGGCTTCTATGCCCTTTCTTCTTTTATATATCTCAGCAAATATTCAGTTCTGGGCCCCTCGAATAGCATGAGATACTAAAACTAATTTCTTGTTTCTTGAAGCATTCATAACCTTTTACTGCACTATTTTTAACATAAGGTTCTATTTACAAATGGTGTTGGCCAGTGGGTGCTATGGCCAAACATATTCTCAGTGCTATTTATCAATACTCCCAATGCCACAAGAGTTCAATTGGAACAGTGCAACAGTTAGTTTACTTCAGTCCTCATTTTTCTAGGGTTACTTAATGACTCAGGTATACTTTTGAATTACAATTATATTTGCATTAACATACAATTGACTTGAGGTCTAAAAGAGTTCGTGCATGTTACGTAGACTTTCATAGCCCCTCTGATCAGACATTCTTCATAATGTATTTTTTTTCTTCTACATGTTTATGCTTTCTTGCATTATTCTTCTTCTAGGAAAATTGTGGTTATGATTACTGTTGTATTTTGATATGATCGTTGGTTATATTACAGATATTCAAGAATGCTAGAAGAATTGTTACCAATAATTGGTATAAATCCTGCTCATTTTTATACAAAGTAAAAAACTGAGCAACAATAGTTCTATGTTTGCATAATAGTTTTATATTGATTAGGAGTGACTACTAATCTATCAGAAAATAACTCAATTGCTAATCTATTTCATATTCTTCTGTATTTTAGTTTTCAATGCTCCCTGATCAAGAGGTACCTAATTTTCTTCTTTTCCTTTTTTAGGTTTTGGATGCATGCCTTCGTGCATTATCTGGATTCAGAGGAACTGAAGATCTAGCTGATAAATTATTAGATACACCATTTATATCTGATTGCATAAGGACAAAGAGAGTATCAGCTGCTCCATCATATGAACAAGAGAGTGCAGTGGACAACAAAGAAGAACCAAAAGCATTTGAGCTAGGATGCAAGCATTGGTCAAAAACAATAGAGAAGCACATGCCTTTGATATTGTTTCACACTTCTTCCATGGTTGGTTGGATTTAGCTTGTCTGTTTTAAATATTTTGTTCAATCAGATGATATTATGATTGGTCTTCATGATATTGTTTATGTCACTGTTCATGCTTAACTTTCTCTCCCGTGTTACAATTGTATGACTTGGTACAATTTGGTTGGTTGGACTGAAAACTGAGCAAGTGATTGCTAAAGCTCATACTAATTTTTCAATCTGGGTTATATCTGTTACTTTTAGCTGAAAGCTTTAATGAACATAATATCATTTAAGCCTAACGTGTATTAAAGCTATATCCAGCAAACTTTAAAAGCAAGTGGCTCTCTGGATTTGTGTTCTCATTAATTATTTCACTCCACTGAATTAATTGCTCCACTGTTCTCAATGCAATATAAGAACTCATTGTGCTTCAAAAAATTTTGATGTAGAGATATTTTGGTACTGCAATTGGGAAAGCAAAGCAAGTTGCATTTTGGAATTTTTTTTCTCTGTAATATATATATATATATATATATATATATATATATATATATATATATATATATATATATATATATGTATGTATGTATGTATGTATGTAGATACATATCTACATACATACATGCATACATACATATATATATATGTGTTTGTGTGTGTGTACATACATGTACGTATATATATACACATATACATATGTGTTTGTGTGCGTGTGTGTGTGTATATATATATATATATATATATATATATATATATATATCCATCATATTCTAATTGATATCTAGTTTCTTCTAAACTTTAAACCTTTCCCTTTAATATATTTACTTCTTGTTTTAATATTTTAATTTCTTCTTCAAAATCTTAAATAGTTAATTATTTTTTAATTTCAAATTTTTTATATAAATTAGCTAAAAAAATCTCTTTTTTTCTTTTGCACTGATTATTTCTTTTAATCTAAGTATTGTTTTTTATTTTTAGATCATCTATTTTTTTTAATAATATCTAATAAAAATTATTTTTTCATCACATATCATATTTATATTATTGCATTGACATGGTCCTAAGAAACTACAGGATTCATAATCAAAATTCCTATCTTTACTATTGGTTTTAAATTTTTCACTTATTGTATTAATTTAAATCATTTTCTTAATAATCAGTAATTTCTTCGTTACTACTAGAATTTTAAGTAATTATAATCTTAGTTATTTCCTTTTTTAATTCTTCTGAAATATCTAAATTAGTTATACATTTCTTTATTCTACAATCTCTTGAATAATGTCCTTGCCTACCACATTTATAACAAATTATTATATCCCTTTTACTAGTCTTAGTTCTAAATTTTCTATATTTTGGTTATTCTTAATGGGCTTTTCCTTATTATAATTTCATTTTTGCTTATATCTTTTTCTTTTATATATGTATTTTATTTTAATTTTTATTTTCCTTTTTGTAGCTGATGGTGCTCTAATCTGTTGATATCTATATTGTTCATAAAATGAACCTAATTTTTTTTCTTCATATTACACTATATTTCTTCAATTTTGCTTTTAATTTTAAATCAGTACAAATTGATAATCCTTTTATATTCACTATATTTATTAATTGTTCATAAGTTATTTCACTATAAGGTATTGTACCATTATTATCTCTTTTTAATCTACTCTTTACTCTTTCTGTAAATAGCTTAGATAATCCTGCTAAAAATCTTTCTTTCCAATAAATATTATTACAATTTATTCTAGTCATTACATTGGTTAAAAATAAATCCTTATATCATTAAAAATCATGTAATTTAGGGCAAGTTAAGTTTTGAAGAATTTCTAAACTTCTTTCTTGATATAAACAAGGATCTCCTACAAAATTTTAGGTAATGGAAAATATTAAAGTACTTATTATGTCATCTTGCTCTGCTTATATTTGAACATTATTCTCTACCTTAACAATCCTTTTGCATACTGTTAATATAAATTTTATATATTTCAGTTACAAAATGATCCCTCCAACCTTTTTATTGTCTAGTAAATCCTGATATTAACATCTAAGTATTGCAGTTTCATTATTTTCTTTTGATTTATAAGCACTAGTTTTCATAGTCATGTCTTGTAATAAATTTAATATTTGATATTCTGATAAACCATCTATATTCCATTCGTATAAAGATCTTCCATCATATTCTAATTGACATCTAGTTTCTTCATATTGAGTATTTGGAGGTGTATGTCTAGGATAATAGTTTTAAGTTTTTTCTCTAGGTGTATATGTGTTAAAATGCAATTTTTTAATTGAAAATTCATCCTCATTATCTGGCTTAAACTATTCTTCTAGGTGTTCTACTTGATGTAGTTTCTATTTTAGACATAGTTTCTTCATCTATTGTCATAATCTATTTATCCTTAATATTTAGTTTTGCTAATTTATCTTCTATTTTTCTTAATACAGGGTCTTCATCTTTTAGCTGAATGATTGTTCCTGGTGAAAATTCGAAAGGTTTAAACAATTGGGTTTCTAATTCAATAGGTTGATTTTCTACTACGTTTTTTGATGTCTGACCTATTTCTGTTTGTGACTTAGGTGTTTGTACTATTTTCTCAACTCTATTTAATTGATTAGCTATAGTATCTAATATTTGATTTGAAAAATTATTTTATAATATTACATGTTGTAAATCTTTTCCTACATCTTTATTTTCTGCTTTTATTTCTTTAAATAGTTTGGCAAAATAAAATCTTTCTTTATTTTTTACTTGAATACATTTTAACAGAGGATTTATCGATATTATTGATTTTTCTTCTAAAGTATTCCATTGTTTACTTATTTTTGAAGATAAATTAATTTCTTTTCGAAACGGATAGTCTATGTTATTATAATAATAGTAATTTTCAAACCACAAAAATAAAGGAATATTAACTTGTTTATCTTCCATATCTTTATACAATAAACTTCTAAAATTACTTAATTCATCTTGAGAACAGTTATTAAAATACCATTCAGCTTTTTTCTTATTATATTCTACTTTTAAATTATTTCTTAAAAATTTTTTATTTATCTGAAAACTAGTTATCTTTAAATTATTAATTAATTTGAGAAAAAACTTCCATTTGAGATCTAGTTAGGCTAACTGAATATTCACTTCCTTTTTCTTCAGTATATAATGGTCTTGGAATACTTGTATTAAAATCTACCCCTTTTAATTCTAAATTTTTTACAAATAATGATTTAGGTATTGAAGGTCTATTGTTTGAATATATAGAAGAACTACTTGAATGATTATTATCTGAGAAAAATCTATTTGAATTGACCAATCACTATGTTCTAATATTCTTGAAATTTTATTGTTAATATTAATTGGTTTAGGTTCACATACCTTTTTTAGTTCCCAATTTTTTGATCTAGTAATCTCATCCCATCTAAGCCGTTTGGGAATTTGAATATTAGAATGGGTTCTGTTTGCTTCAAATAATAAAGTTTCATTTCTTTAAAAAGGTTTTCTAGTTTTAAGACTTATAATTGTGGACATTACTTTATAATATATTCTATATATTACTGCTATTGCTCTAACATTTTTCTTAAAATTTAAATTCTTCGTTTTAATAGCTAAAGTTAACGTATCAAATATATTCGAATCATACAAGCTAATAGTGAATCCTGAAAAACAATAAAAATATACTGTTCTATTAACTAAATTTATTTCTACCATAACAAGTACAGAATTAGAAAAATTAACATGTCTAGCATCTCTTAAGCATATTAAAATAGGAGTATCTAATCCTAATCTGAATAAAGATTTTATTACTATCTGTACTGATCCTATATACACAAATCCAAATTCTTTTCTTCTTATGCTCATTTATTTCTTTTTCTAATAACAATTGAATAGTTTCATGTTCTTGATTAATAGCTATTATTTGTTTTGTTTGTTTCATAGAATAATTATGAAAAAATTCAAAAGTGCCTATCGAATATATTATTCGAATATCTTGTTTAGGTATAGTCCAATAAAAAAATCATTCTCTACTTTTTTTATAATTATTTCTATAGAATTTATTTCATCTAATTCTCTAATATTATCTTTGCTAGTTGAACTAGATCGAAAATCTTTAATCGAAAATATTCTACTTAATCTATCCATCCAAATATATTTAATCAAGCTAAATTCAAAGAGAAGTCATGTTTTATTCAGGAAGTTGGAATCAAACTCAAAAGAATTATTTCATTATCAAAAAAGAGATTTTAAGTATAGTTTCATGTATAAAAAAGTTTGAAAGGGATTTATACATGAAAAGAATTGTTCTACACATTGATTGTTTATCGACAAAATATGTTTTAGAAAAAGATGTCAAAAATTTAATTTCAAAATAGATTTTTGCAAGGTGGCAAGCTTTACTTGTAACTTTGATTTCGAAATCGAATTCATCAAGGGAAAAAATAATAGTTTACCTGATTTTCTTTCTCGTGAATTTTTATAGGAAAATGAGTTCTAATAAGAAAGTTTTGACAAAAACTACATTATCATCAGAAACTTCATTATCATTAGGAAATTATCAACAGAATCATCCACTCATACCTCTTCCTATTAGGATCTTATCCATACCTTTATTCTCTGTAACATTCGTTTCCTCCACTTTAAAAACCTTAAACTTTTTCACCCTCTACACCTCTTCGACCATACTCATAAGCTTTAACTTCTCTTTCTTCTCCTGTTTCTCCTATAGTAAATTCTCCTTCTATTAAAACTTCTTTTCCTTATCATTTGAAATAGAAATATGCTATTTCGGTATAATTCAATCAAACAAATCATTTTCTACTTTTTCAATATTTATTTCTACAGAATTTATTTCATCTAATTCTGTAATATTATCTTCACTAGTTGAACAAGATCTAGAATCTTTAATAGAAAATATTCTACTTAAACTATCCATCAAAATATATTTAATCAAGCTACATTTAAAAAGAAGTCAAGAATGAAATATGTGCGAATCACGGGACCACCCACTTTATCGTATATTCCACTTGTATAAAGATCTTCAATCATATTCTAATTGATATCTAGTTTCTTCATATTGAGTATCTGGAGGTGTAGGTTTAGGATAATAGTTTCGAGTTTTTGATCTAGGTGTATATGTGTTAAAATGCAATTTTTTAATTGAAAATTCATCCTCATTATTTGGCTTAAACTGTTCTTCTATGTGTTCTACTTCTGATGTAGTTTCTATTTCAGATATAGTTTCTTCATCTATTGTCATAATATATTTACCATTAATATTTAGTTTTGCTAATTTCTCTTCTATTTTTCTTAATACAGGGTCTTCATCTTTTAGCTCAATGATTGTTCCTGGTGAAAATTCAAAAGTTTAAATAATGGGGTTTCTAATTCAATTGGTTGATTTTCTACTACTTTTTTCGATGTCTGACCTATTTCTGTTTGTTACTTAGGTGTTTGTACTATTTCCTTAACTCTATTTAATTGATTAGCTATTGTATCTAATATTTGATTTAAAAATTTATTTTTTAATATTACATGTTGTAAGTCTTTTCCTATCTTTATTTTCTATTTTTATTTCTTTAAATGGTTT
>CM075810.1:15805821-16051821 GCA_037975025.1 Excoecaria agallocha | reverse complement strand
ATATAACATGTAGGCATGACATTTAATCATCACTTCATAATCATCATTGTACGTACCTGTAGATTCATTCGCATACAATTGATGCATTCTTATATGCATATTTATCTATACATATAACCATCTTCATCATCAAGTATGAATCAAGTACTATACAAATTATCGATAAGTCTTCATGTAATAAATACATTTAACTTGCAACATGTAAGGTAGATATACATACATCTTTACAACTTGATTGAAACCTTTATTCATATGTATGTTTTTGTATCAAAAACTTGTTAAATTCTCGATAAAAACAGTTTAGTTAATCATTACTATTCATTTGAAACCTTTCTGTGAATTTTGAGTAAAACAGCAAGGGTCACGGTTACTATGAATATTTGACAGCCGTGACATATAAGGACAAATAGGTCACGGTTACTATGAAATTGTTGGTAACCGTGAGATAGGTCACATTTCGGTTCTGTACTAAAAACTGCACTAGGTCACGGTTACTATGAAAATACTAGTAACCGTGTCATATATGTACAAAGGGTCTCACGGTTACTATGAATTCCTTAGTAACCGTGAGATAGGTTACTTTTCTATTCTGCACTAAAAAATGGACTAGGTCACGGTTACTAAGGAAATCCTGGTAACCGTGACATATATTTTGTCCAGAGGCCGATTTACAGATTCAACTTGTATTGCAATTTTGACCTTTAAATCATCATTTTTAGAGAATACTTTCTTCTACAAACTTGTAGCCCTATGTGTCTAGTTTCTAGGAAATCAAAAATCTCTTCAAAATCATTTATATAACTCGAGATATGAAGAAAATACTAAGGACTGTTCATGCTCACAAATTCTGCATTTTTGTCCGAAATTCAAACTGGATTTAGACCAATTTAAAGACAGAATTCGTATATGGTTTCTTCTTATAAAATCTTTGTCTATAGGTCTAGTTTAAGTCCCATTTTGAATCACCTCAATATATATTTTCAAACTCCAGATATTATCAAAACAATACTCATAGGTCAAAAGAACTCAAACCCAGAATTTTATCAAATTCACATGCATGTCTCATCTTATGTTCTCTTTGTTTATTTCTCAAGTTTTCAAGCAAAACACATCATGTTCCAAAAGATCCATTCACAAGCAATATGAGAAACCCTAAATTCCCATACCTTAGCCAAAATCACAAAATCTTTCAATCCTTAGCAATGTCTTTCCCTTTGTTCTTCCTTCTTTCTTCTTCTCCTTAGTTGAAAGTCTTAAACTCTTAATGAACTCACAAGATTTCTCATTAATTCTCTTGAGATGATTTAGAAGGAGTGAAGGAAGGATGAAGGAGATGAATTTTCTGGGTTTTCCTCTCTAATGGCCGACCACCACACACACACTCTCACAATTCTTTAATTTCTCTTTCCTTCCATTAACACACACACCTATATATAGTGCTTTGGCAAATCTCTCTTTAGGTCCTTTAAGAATTTGCATGTCACACTATGACCATGCATCTATTTGCATGTTACAAAGTGACCTCTCCACTAACTTTTCTTCTTAAATTGACCTCTCAATTATTCCTTTATTCACATTTGCCTCTAAAGATGCTGTAATTACAAATCTCCCCCAAATTAATACTTTTTACTTCAATTACATCCTTGAATATTTTTAAACCAACAATAATAATTTAATTATGACCTTATAAAATTCATACCATATAATTTACACATTTATCACATAATTATTAATAACTTAATACTATTTTTGCCTCAATTAATAACTTAACTCTTAATAATTCATCTAATAATGTTCAATTAGACTTTATTAACATGTAATTGCCCTTGAATTCTACTAGGGCCTATTTAGGGTCCTTACATGTATATGCATATATATGTATATATATGTATATGCATATATATGTACATACATATATATGCATATACATACATACATACATACATATATATATATGTATGTATGTATATGCATATATATGCATATACATATATATACATATATGTATATGCATATATATGTACATACATATATATGTACATACATACATACATACATACATACATATATATATGTACATACATACATACATACATACATATATATATATATATACATACATACATACATATATATATATATATACATACATACATACATATATATGTATATATATATATATATATATATACATACATACATACATATATATATATATATACATACATACATATGTATATATATGTATATATATATACATGTGTATATATATATATACATATGTATATATGCACATGTGTGTGTGTGTGTGTGTGTGTGTATATATATGATTGAAAGGAAATTTTCTATGAACTGAGCAACCAAAAACCAACCTTGATAGCTTAAAGTGATTTGCTCATTAACTATCATAAAATTTTAAACAAGTACATGATGAGCTTAAACTAAATCTCACTGATAAACAAGACTCTAAAATAGCTTTAAGTTATTGCATCGAGTATATAGAGTAATTATAACACTTATAGATATAGCTATCACATTTAGTCTATCAGTACTATTTTAAGTGGATATATGTATCACATTTTAGTATTTTAAGTCGATATAAGTATCACATTTTAGTATTATATAATACATTTTAGTATTGTATAGAGGAATCCATGAAGAGTCTCTGAAAAGAACCACCTGTAGAAATTAAAAATTAAGACAAATTCTCGACATGAATTATAACTTTAAAACAAAATTGAACATTGATGTGACCTCATCAATTGCACTAAATTGACAAGTAATATAGTCAAATCCATAAATATCGAATCCTGGGGAACAAAACTAGCAAGAGAATAATTAATTGATTGGAGTTATATGTTAAAAGAATATCAAAATTGTTTGTTAAGTGTGTCATATTTTGCAATATTAACAATTAACATAAAAGTAATGTAAACACAAAGAATGAATTAAACAAAGCAATAAAAATAAAGAATAAGATGGATAAAATAACAATGACTAAAAACGTTGCTCCGGAATCAAATCCTCCTCTTTCCCATGGAAGATTCATTTATACATAACATTCATATATCTCAGATGTGTATAACCCATCTAAACTACTAGTTTCCCATTCCAAAGCCAACTACTCTAACTATCCAACTTCCCATTCCAGAGCCAACTTGAATAGCTAGCATAAACATGGATCATAAGACATATATAAGGATTAGATTCCCATTTCGAAGCAAACCAACCCAGAACCTATTCATTTTCTCTCTTTTCTTGGTTTTACAACATACAACCCCTATATCTAACAACCCCCATTCTAGAATCACCATTAAAACTATATAACATTTGAAGAAAAATAAAGCATGCTTGATGTAGCTATTAAACAAGCATAAATCCATCAACTTGAATAAGATTAACAGCATAAATACTTGAATAACATCTTTACCAAGATAAGCACAAGGGAAAAGAAACATTTGAAATATATATCTAAGTAAAAAAGTTCATTTCCTTAAATGGTTTAAGGGATTCAAGATCCCCAGACAACCATAAAAACTACTCACTAAACATGATGAAAACAACAGAGAAAAGGGAAGAAGAAACACATAAACCCATTAAAGACTGTAGATCTACGTTTAAAGATAATTCCTCTCTTCTTTTTCAAGCTAAACTTGATTGAAAACTGTAACTTTACTTTGTAAACTAAACTATAACTGTATTTTTGATATCAACTATATTGAAATTGTAATTTTTACAAGTAAAACTATGTATACTTAGTATAAAACCCTAGAAGTATGAGAAACTACAAACTAAAAATACATAGAAAAACCTAAACTTTAAAAACCTAAAATGATCTTCTTTTAAGCCAGATAGAATGCAACTTTTATACTTATCTATAGAGGGTGAAGGCGAAGTCAAAGTACTGTAGCAACAACATACGACTGAGACACTTTAGTCTCAGCTGTGCATACCCTTCTAGACTGAATTATCCTGGAGCTCTACACTGGACACAGCGAAGACAATTGGTCTCAACTGAGTCTTTTGGTGAAATGGTGCATTTTGTAAATGTACAAGGCATACAACTAAAACAAATGGTCTCAGCTCGGTACAAGTTAATTTTTCTGCACAAGAGTCAAAATTGCACTATTAAACGCACCAAAACTTCACAAATCTTAATGTAATCCTATTTGGCATAAAAAGAGAAATTTAACACTTTAAACATAAAAAATATGCAAAATGAGATATGACCACAGATAAAAATACATTTTAAATAAATAGTAAGTTAGAGTTATCAAATACCCACGCTAAGCTTTAGCTCACCCTCGAGCAACTGAATAGAACACATTCTCGCTTACCCAAAACCAAAAAAAAATACAAATTCAAATAGAGCTAAATAACACTATAGCAGATTCACTAACTATCATCCTAAATAAAAAAATTCAGCTTAAATCATATTAGCTAGTCTCTCGATGTGTGTGTGCTAGGCTTAATGATAACTCCTGAATTTTAAAACTCCAATGCAATTCAACAGTTGAAAAAAGAATTCATATACAAATTTTGCTCTTAAAACTTAAAAGATACCATAAGCCTCTCCTTTAGCACTGCACATAACTCTAAACAAAGCAAAATCATTAGGTCTTAAATATGTTGCAACGTGGTTGGGGTATGCCTAACAAAGGAAATTAAAAGATATGAAAATTAGAATAGCCATTCATAACTCCACTTACCCTAATAACACTCTAAAAATTTTAGCTTACTCTTTATCCTTACTCGATTCAAAAGTATTGCTAAATGCTAGGCTACCCAGAATGCAGAATATGATTGCTAAAAAATTAAATATCTAAGAGAATGATAACATAAAAAATGCTCATTTGGAAGTGCATCCACTCAATTAAGCTATAGGCCCCAAAGTGCCTTCTTTTAATTCACTAAGCTACCCCACACTTATTATAAGCTATAAATCAAAACTTTATTTCACTTTATTTCATTTTTTATTCTTTTTTCTTCTCTTCTTTCCCTTTTTTCTTTTTTTTTTCTTTTTTTAAGTGGAGGCCTACTAACATTCTCACTAAATGCAATTACATTCTAAAATATTCCTAGACATTTACACAATATCCTAAGTCTAATATTCTCCTTAAAAACTAGCCCTCATCTTTACTCATCTCTCTTTTAGTCACCAAGAAAAAAATTTCTCTTATTCACTCTTATAATGGCTAGTTTTATAAGGGTACGATGAAGGCTTTAAGGCTAGGGAGATTAAATGAGTGTATCAAAAAAATTTTGGTATGCATTTAGCATACCTTAATAGGCTTAAAGGGGCTACGCAAGGGAAAATGCAATAGCAACGAATAGATCAAAAGACTTTTAGAGGCTTATCAATACAATATTGCTTAGATCATTTCAAGCTTTATATTCGAATTACTATGAATGCTTTGAAGGGTGATGAAGAAGGTATTAGTGCTCTAGAATTCCCATTCGATCACCTTTATGCATTTATTTTGTCTAATTTTTCTAAAAATAAGCCTAAAATATGCATTTTTTGGAGATCTACTAGTATTGATCTAATTGAACCTAAACAAAAAGGTAAATAATTAACAACTAGCTACCCTTCGATCATTCAGCTATCCTAAAATAATTTTTTCTCAAACTAAGTTCAAATTATTCACAACGGGAATAAGTAAGGGCAAACTAAACTAAAAAAAATGCTCAAGCATTTAATAACAACCGAAGATAATAAATGATAAAATTGAAATAGTGAAACACAAGTAAAAATAAAACTATAAAATAATTAAAAGTTGTAAAGTAAACTCAAATGAACCAAATGCTATAAAAAAAAAAGATAAACATAAACTAAAGAAAATATAGTTAAAACTATAAAAGAAAGATAAATAGACACAACCTTAAAACACAAAACACAATATTTCATAACTAAAAATTATGAGAAGTTCAAATATACTAAACAAACTACTAATAATAAAATGAACATAAGAGTTAAAACTACTTTAAAACTACTATGGTGGTAAAGTAAGTAAGTAAAATATCTAATAATTCCAAAACAAGTTTAACGATTCATCTTCATAAAATACCTTTACCCTACACTTAAGATTTTTGCTAGCCTCATCAAAATACAAACAAAACATTCACAAAAATTTAGGGGTTGAGGAAAAATCCCTAAAAAATTCACTCTAACGAAGGTGAATGAGGAAAGTGATGGTCAAAGCAAGACTGTATCATCCCAAGAGCAACTATGATCTCATCCATCCGCTCAGTCATAGGGTCCATATGGCTTGTAATAGATGTGTAATACTTATAGGATAGGGTGATAACTGCTACCTTCGCCTGCTGGAGCTATGTTCCCTATTTGTTCACCGCCTCCTTATAAGATGCTCTGTTGGACATCACTGTATAATCCTGCCTTAGAAATCTTGGTCGTCTATGAGAATGACCATCTTCTTTAACATCTTTATATCAAAGACAATGGGGTTGCCTATAACTTTACCCAAGCTTGTGTAATTGACCGCCCTAGCCAAGGTGGTAACTATGCCTCCAAAGGCAATTTTTGTTGACCTTTTCTTATAAGTCCGTAAATTATCAATCTTGGCAGTAATAAATATATCTCAATTGAGTCTAATGGAATTTTTCATTGTATAAAGTATGGTAGCCTCATTCATTTTCACATTACCAACATGGTGGCTGAAAATTGCCAAAGATAGATACCGATGCACGATCCTCAAAGGGTAGTTCTTCAAATGATGGGCCTTGGTATTAGTCTCATAAAAAATCATAGGCTTTTCCTCATCATAAATCCCATTCCATACTTCTTATCTGTTCAAATTATCAATGCCTCTTGCAGCATAGGGGTCAAATCCTAAAATAATAGAGAATTTGTTGAAGCTCATTTAGTGGAAGTCCCATTTAACCAGAACCCAACATGCCCTTCATCAATATGATTGTCCCTTCCTATACAAATCCTAACTATGGTTAAGAAATCTCTCATCAGGTGGGGGTGGACTGTCTCCCTTCTACCTATGAACTCTACCCATCCTACATTGGTAATCATCCGTTCCAACTCATATTTCATATTGATTTCTTCAATCAGCTCTATGTCAATGTAAGGTGTAGCAAAATATTCTTGTTTTGTAAATGTAGGCCAATCCTCCTTGAATTCAATAGGGACCTAGCCTAGGACTTTGGATTTCTTTGATTTTTGGGGGGTTAAGGATGAAGATCATGCCTCTGTTCTAGTGTGTTTAGGTGTCATAGTAAGAGTAGACAAATTTCTTTAAGTTTTACTAACAATAACATAGAAAACATCAAATCTAATCACACAAAGTAAGAGAAGGAAACCTACGTGTAAAGCACAATAATTGAAGCAATAGGAAATGAAAGCTTTTTAATGTAACACAAGTGGTTAAACATGCTTTAAGCAACACACACACACACAAAATGTTCAAGAGCAAATTAAACAATGAACAACTATAATACATAAAAAATTATTCGATGCATCCCATAATAAACACCTTAACCAATCCTATTTAAGTGATACAATTAACACCAAATTACTATGCTTTATGCCTAGTTGCTAACAAAAACAAAATGAGTAATAACACAAAGGAGGTAGTCTCCTAAAAAAAAGCCACCAAAAATAGATAAAACATGGAAAGAGCATTTAAAAGCATGGCATAAACTTGACTTAAATATAATTTTTAATCTAAAGGTAAGCTATTATAGGCATTGAGTAGACAATTGTGAAAGATAGTATTGAATAAACTTTAAGGCACAAACATCACACTATAACAACTAAAGACGTTGCTCTTAAAAAAAATTATGCACACATAATATATAAGGCTAGTTAAAATGATAGTTTTCACTTTTTTATGTAATTTTACGAGTACAGGGTAGGCATAAATAACAATTGCAATATAAATACATCTTTCTCAAGTTAAGCACATGCAAACTATTTACTCAAGTGTCTAAAGTAACAATTATTAAAAATACCTCAAGGAAAAGAAGCAAAATAGAAGAAGTCTAATTTATACCTAACTCTAATCATGTAAAGTGTGCTTTAACCACTCAAAGCATATTTCATAAATATAAAAACATTAAATGCTAACAAAAAGGAAATTATTACTCTAAAGCAAAATATGGAAAACTAAAACACAAGTAGAGATTAAATTTAAAATAACGAAAGTTGGATTACTTACTTATTGGAGATGCCTGACAAGATGAAAATACATTATGAATGGAGGAAATGGTTTGGAAATGCCGGACTTCACTAGTGAGGAGAAGAAAAATATGGAAGAACGTGAAAAGATATGACTATTGGGGTGTATTTATAGATGGAGATGACAAAGTGCCCTAGGGTCTTGGTCGAATCACACACAAGACTCAAAATGCCCAACATTGATTTTAAGACATGGCTGGGATAAAATGGTGTCAGTCATGTGACCCAACTATTCTAAAAAATCCCAATTGCACATGGCAGAGACAAAATGGTCTCAACTGTGTGACCCATTATGTACAAAAATAATTTACACATAATAGTGATGGGATATCACATGGAAAATACACGAAGGTCATGCAGTGGAAAAATAAAAAATATAGATCATTTATGCCACGCAATATACGGCATAGAATCGAAACATGCAATTTTAGGTTTTTTAAAACTTACAAGTTTGGATGCTCTTTAAAACTTGAATTTTGCAATGGCAAATATAAAAGATGAACTTATATACTTTAGATCTGGAACACCAATACCAAGGAGCTACCTTTATGCCACTCCTATCTATTCTCACACACACACTTGCAAAGATGGCTTAAAATTGAGAGTGCTAGCTCTATGTTTGAATATTTAGCAATGGGAATGGATTGAAGCCACAAGATCTGATCTTGTTCTTCTTTTAGGTTGTTTTTCTGCCCAAGAATACAAGAGAACAAGAAAGAATTATTTCCCCTTGTGTATTTCGGCCAAGAGAGAGAGAGCAAAAAACAGCTAGGGTTAGTCTTCCTTTTAATTCATTAATATATATCGCTTGTTTAGGTCAAGTGTGAATGCCGAAATTTAGTATCTTTAGGTAGTAAATTCAGCCTCCATCACTTCCTAATTAAGTGACATATATTAATTCAAATTCCTTTAAATTTTAAATTCAAATTAATTTAAAATAAACATAAGACATTTAATCAAAACAAATCACTTATTTAGGATATACATGTGCCAAAATTCATGATGATTTTATCTTTGAATTTCGGCCACTCTCTTTGCTATTTAAGTGTTTTATTTTGATTCAAATTTTATTAGGATTTAATACTTAATTAACTTAATTAATCCAAGATAATTAATTAATTGAAATTAAATCTACATAGGCCAAAATTCTCTCTCTTATGGACCAAGGACCATTTAGCAATTTTAATACCAATTACATACATTAATTTGACTTTAAATAAAAGCCCAAATTAATGCCTAATATTCTATTTAAATATTTTAAGCCTAATGCTTTGTGTGCGATCCTATAGATCCATTTAATATTGGCAATGAATTAATGAATTAATTCAAAGGCTATATATATTCTCTAGTAAGATATTATAGCATTCCAAATTAAATGAAAATGCAAATGGCATTTAGTGACCTAATGCAATTTTACATAATTCCTTACCCTTAAATATCGAAATTAATATAAGGCATGGAACTATTCATCCTTTTATATACTAATTCTTTTTCTTGATATTCTAGTAATACTGAACTCTCAGATAAATAATGATTGCTCATTATTTCATCTCGGTATGGCCATACACTTCTCAGTTCACTGATCGAGTGGCCGATGATATTTTCTCTCTTATTGAGAGGGGTAATCCCTTTACTTCTCTCATGCTCTCTAACATAAATTAGTGCATACCCATACTTGTCACCCTATTACGAGTACGTTAGGTGTATGTCAAAGTACACAATAATTCATAAAGAGTTTCATAGAGATTTTAGGTCTAAGAACTCCGATGCAAAACTTGCACATGAGAAACACTTATGACTAGTACCATACAGTGTTCTCATGAACGGATCGAATCCAGATACCATGTTCTAAACATGTATCTATGATCTCTAATTGACACTCTTGTCCTTATGATCTATAAGACAGAACTCATCTTTTCAGAGAGAGCATACTAGTCTTAATTCATTTGTTATTCCTATAATAATGACTGACTAGGGATATTTAGAATGAAGTTTCTATTATTTCAAGGTCTTACAACCATGTGCCTCACACATGATAACTTAAACTGAAACAACATTCTTGGATAGTTCTATCAATTGATATGCACAGGAATACAATATATAAAACAAATGCCTCATTTATTAATTTAAGTGTTTTATAACAATGCATTGGGGCTAGGGCTTACACTAACAAGTAGAGATCAATGGTTTCAGCTGTGTGACCTAAACTATAAACACCCATATGCAATTGCACCTAGTTAAGACCAAATGGTCTCGACTGAGTGACCCATTCTGGACTGAATTCTCATTATGCACTTAACTGAGATAAATGGTCTCGATCGAGTGATACCATTTGTATTCTAACTAAGATCTTGCACAAGACAGAGACTAAATGGTCTCAATTGAGTGCTCTATTATGGAACTCAAATAATAAATGGGACATAACTGAGACAAAATGGTCTCAGCTGAGTCCAACATAATTTTTACACACTTTGAAAAATTTCACACCTCTTCGTACACACTAACATTACAATATTGAGCAGGCATATATATAATAAATATCACCACTTATTAATGCTAAAGACAAAATCACAAAATAGCCATTTAAACAACAATTTAAAACATAATTAAAAGAAAAAATGTTTTTTTTAGGGTTAAAAGAAGTTTTGGATTTAACAAGTCACCAGCTCAACTTTGAATGCTCTTATGGCATATCCTCTAACATTATGACTACAGAAGCAACTTTAAACTTGGATTTGAAGTATGGCTTGAGACAGTGACCATTAATCGTAAATTCTATGCCATCATTCTGGTGTTTGACAGTGATAACTATATATTGAGTGACATCTACAACTTCATAAGGACCTTTCCATCTTGACTTAAGCTTTCCTAGAAATTGTCGAAGATGACTATCATACACCAACACTTTTATTCTCGAGACAAATTCCTTAGGCTCCAGCTTATGGTCATTCCATTTCTTTATCGTGTGTTTATAGCTCTTCGCATTGTCGTATTCTCATAAATGGAATGCATCCAATTCTTTTACCTATAAAAGATATTTTTCTCTAGCACTTTTTAGATCAAAGTTTAGAAATTTATTTGCCTAAAAAGCATTATTGTAACACCCTCTGTAACATACCCTATTAACTATATCCAATTAGTCATATTGATCATTCTTTTCATCACTAACATACCTGTATATTATTATTCATATGGTCATTATGTTACCATTACTCATGTCATGTTATATCATATATTCATATGGGTATTACTATAACAATTCACATGCTATATCTCATATTTAGCATCATGTAAACCATGTTATGTATGTCTTACTTTAGGTTCTATGTGCATGCATATACTTGCTTAGTCATATCGTGAATTGGTTATAATTCAATAGACACATATTAAATACATCCTTATATGCCTAATAGCATTAACACAAAATATCCCTACATAAACTCTTATCAATCTTATGTTGTCCTTTCTTGATGCAGAGGTCGTCCTACTGCAAAAGTCTTATCTGTAGAACCTATACAGATAAAACACATGTGTTAGACTATAAAGCTTAATGGGGAAACATAAGACATGTGGATGGCCTCTTACAAAGATCGTAAAAAATGCTATCACATACAAGCATAACTTTAAGCATATAACTAATCATTTAAACCATATTCACATAGATCTTCAGGGACTATATTATCTTTTATTTACACTTTTAACCAATATCAGGTACTTATGGATATTCCATTGCTTATCGGCTTTATACTTATAACAATATTCATATGACCTCGAAAATCTTATACATAAAGTTTACTTTTTTTTAATTCCTTTATATTATTCTTAACTAATCGTCTCGACATATAAGTCTTTCTTACTTATAAAATAGTATCAATTGCCAAACACTCTTTAACTATGCCATTTGTTTACCACTTATTTAGTCTCACACATATTCATATACTTTAACTATTTTTAAGACATGGCAATATCAATCCACATTCATAAAAACCATCTTATAATCATAAGACTTTAAGTTAATAAACTACCTCTTTAAATATATAATAAATGCAATTAATTTCCATTTCTTATACATATATATAGCGTATTTCACAAATAAGACATGTTTCCATCCGTTTGAGTACTTACTATTATTATTAAGCTATCATATCATTACCTTGAGTACTATACAAACTCTTTAAAGCATTGCAATACTACCCTTGCACTTCTATCTCCACATAAATCAAATTCACTTGTTATGAGTCCATAACTTATTTATATTGTCATGTAATAAGTCATGCATACCACTTATATCAATTACACAATATTCAGCAAGTAACATGTAGTTATGGTGTTATACATCAATCGATATACTTTGGCAAAACATCACATACTATTTTGTATATCATGCATTCCTAGGTATAGGAAACACTTTAAAGCCATCTTAAGGATTTTCATATATACAATAACCAAATACTCTTTCACTCTAAGTTCATATGCATGACTTCTTGGAGTTGTCCAACTATGTGATTTTAAAATGCCAAGTACTCATATTTATAATGTAGCCTCATACATCTATCATGTATTTCATATACTGTAATTTTAGCCATAACTATGATTAAAATGATTCATATTACTTAAACGATGACATTAGAGCATTTTTGCTTTTAGTTCAATTATTGTAATTATATTAGATAGCATGTTTAAGTTTTAAAGGTGCATAACGAGAAAGGTGGATACTCAAAGGTATCAAAACGGTGGATATTAGAAGATATCGAATCTATATATCCAAACATAATTGAATGATGGTCCATATGAGGATAAACTATAGGCCCAAATAGGGTCAAATTATAGCATTTGCAATTATCCCTGTGGGTGCATATCTATCCACAAATGAACTCTATTTGCAAGCAATATCGTGTTCATGTTCATTTCATATATCAAAAGTGTACTTAAATTATTCCATTTGCACGTGTACATAATCATGTAAAAATATACCTTCTTTAGTGCATAAACATATATGCATAATTCATATAATAATTTATAAAATTTTACTCAAGTAATCAATAGAAAACTATACAATATTTAGTGTATATAATTGTATACACCATCTCGTAAAAATGCCATCATATACTTTGTCATATTATCTATAATCAAATATACTTCCATGTATTCATTTACTTTTAGCATGCTAACATTTGACATCATATATGCATAGCCATACTATTTCAATCAAGTAATATCCTTGTGACTATACATTTGATATACTAACATATAAACATGTATATAATATCATGACGTATCAAAAGATACATATACGTGCTTTTACTATACATGTATCACAATCTCTAGTATGTAAACAAATATATATATATATATATATATATATATATATATACACACACACACAGTTTAACATATATACATATCATACAACTATAACATATAAGCATAATTATGTTAGATCAATAAAGTGAATAATAACATACCTTTATCATACATATACTTCTATAAGTATTCACCCTTATAGATTACAATGTGTTATTATTTTATATGTTCCATTAACTTATCTCTCTCTCTTTATTGTGTTACTTTTTCATAAGAAAAGTGCTAAGATGCTTAAGATTCTTTTTACATATAGACAAAAATGATATTCTAAAGATGCTTGAATTCATTAAAGATACTTAAGGGTATTCCAAAGATACATACAAAAATTGTGGTAAATTCTTACAATAATTATGCATAGAGATAGATTTCCAAGCTTGTCTTTAAAGCTATTTTTGACCTACCAAAAGCCATTTCTGATCCAAATGATCTTCTACAAACATGATCCTATATCTTTCTAGTTTTAAAAACATTAAAAATTACATTAATATCGTTTCTAAATTTTATGATATTGCAAAAACATGAAGAACTATTCTTGGAAATAGTGTTGCTATCAATTACGGATTCAAACCACATTTTGACCCATTTAAGTGTAGAATTAAACTATACTTTCTTCATATAACTTGTAGAAATATAAGTCTAGTTTAACTAGAAATTAAATTCATAGAATGTCAACCTCTATAACAATAGATATAATCAAATTACTAAAATATGTTCTTGTTCTGTAAACAATAGTTTACTGTACCCCATTCAGTTTTTATCATCACTTAGAAAATTCATATAGTAGAATAGCTATAGAATTTAAAAATAATTCATTCACAACAATTGTTCTCCTATGAATCTATTTTAACCAAAATTTTTTCTCAGAGGATTTTGACTTCTCTATGAAAATTTATAGCAAAAATACAATAACATGATCCTAACAACTAGGTAGCAGCTGAAAACAAACTTCAAGTTTATTTCAAGGACACTTAGAGGTAGATTCAAACTCCAGTTTCTCATACAAAATTAAAGGTCCATGTCTTAAGTTTAGTTACCACTTAGAATTACCCAAATCAGAGTTATAAAACTTGAAATATTCTTAAAATAAATAAATTTATTCCTAATGAACCAACCCAGATTTCTACTTCTTAAATCTTCAACAAATCATAACATACAATATATATATATATATATATATATAACACTTATATATTCATGTTTATGATGTTATATATGCTATATTGAATTGAACAATATTAGCTATGCAATTATTATTATTATTTCCTATTTAGAATGTTATATATGTTATATTCTCATTCTTTCACATTTAAACTTTAGTTATCATCAACAATAGCAATTATCAACTTATCCATCTGAATCTTCATCTACTTATTATTTTACTAGAGGGGGCCCACTGATTTTAACCTTTATTTGCTCCATCATCCCTTGTATCTAGTCATGTAGCCCAAATTAAGAGCCACTTGAAGAAGAAAAATATTATAAGATTCTCTTAAATCCTAATGAAAACAAGTTGGATGAGATTCTAAGAAAAAGGATCATTTTCGATCAAGTCTACCCAAGTTGGTATCATAACTATATATTTGACAAAAATAACACACTTTTATCATCTATATTAAACTTACTGCTACTATTTTCTTTTATTTCAATGTTAAAAAAATCCACAATTTCTAAACCTATTAAAACATATATTTGAATTTTCAAAAAAAATTCATTCACCAAGGTCAATAAATAAAACAATTATACAAAATCTTATGGTAGAGAGCCTACAATGATGAAAAGTAAATCCTAATCATACATAACATAAGGTTATTTGATACCCATGCTCAGATTAAGCTATTAAATGAAGAAAAAGAAGAAAATAATCAATTCATAACTTAATACCTTGATTATTCGATCAACAGAACCAGAACAAAAACATGCATTACTTGGATCCAATGCAATGGGTCTCACCCATCTCAAATTGCCACTAGTGACCTGCACAATCACAAATTCTTATTAACAAGAGCTAGAAGATAAAAAAACAAATAATTAAATGAGAGAAACAAATTTGCATGATTATAAGTTCCAAAATTAGTAAAGAAAGGTCATAAAATAAGCAAAAGTGATGTAGAGAAAAAAATTATCACACAAAGTTACTCACTGTTGAAAATAGAGGAGAGCTTTATCTTCTAACCGGGCAGCAATGGTAATGCAGATGGTTTTTACACTTATAGAATTAGAGTGAGAAAAAAAAGGATATGATAAGTGATCAAAAGATTAGGTAAGAGATGGAAATTGGATTTTTTTTTCCAAAAAACAACCTGTTCCTACCAATTATTTTCACAATTTTTGAAAATTGTTTTTCTTGAAAGATCCTTCTAGTTTCCTTATTTTAGGTGATTTCCTTTCTCACCATAGATAAAAACTAAAGAGAAGATATACATTGCTTGTTTAACATTGTCATTTTTAAAGGTGGCTTCTAACAAATAGAATTTTTTAATTTAAATTAAAATATTTTATTTTAATAAATAATATAATATATTTTAAATTATTAATTAATTAAATTTCATAAATAATTTAATTATTTTTATCAAAAAATAGAGGATAAACTATTTTTGGTCCTTATAAAATTTATTGGGGATCAAATTATATTGTGTCACATAAAATAATTTATTTATAACATAATTTAATTATCATATATCTTTATTACAGTCTATTGTGACAAAATATTATTGTCGCATAAATTGATTGTATTGGTAAAAAACTTATATATATTTCTTCACAATATATTTATTTTTTTGATATATTTATTTGTCATAAATTCAATTAATTTTTGTGACATAATTTATTAATGATGACAAAATTGTATTTTGCCGTAATATATTTATTTTTGTGACATGTTTATTTGTCATAAAAATAATTATTATGATGAAAGAATTTTATCGTCACTAATTCATTAAATTGTGATAAAAAAATAATTCATATCATAAAAGAAAGTATTTCTTGACGAATTTAAATGTCGAATATAGTTATTTTTTATCGCAAAATTTTTCTTCCAAAAGAAAAAGGATGAAATTTCCCTCCGTATCAAAAGTGATGAAATTGTATCTCATCACAATATATTTATTTTTGTTACATATTTGTTTGTCATAAATATAGTTATTTTTTATGACATAATTTATTTATCCTTTATTAACATTATAGCAAATTATGACAAAATATTATTATTTTCATAAATTAGTTGTACTGGTGATGAAATTGTATTTCACCAAATATATTCATTTTATGATACATTAATTTGTCATAAATGAAATTATTGTGATTAAATAATTTTATAATCACTAATTCATTAAATTATGAAAAAAAAATAATTCAGGTCACAAAAAATAAGTATTTTATGATGAATTTATGTGGCACAAATAGTTATTTTTTGTCGTTAAATTTTTCCTTCCAAAAGAAAAAGATTGTAAATTTTTCATCCATATTAGAGGTGATGAAATTGTACTTTGTCACAATATAGTCATTTTTTGTGACATATTTTTTTATCATAAATAAAATTATTTTTGAAACTAAAATTTTTAAAAAAAATAGAATTTTTTTAATCTTGATATCTTATTTGTGATGAAATAATTTTATCGTCACTAAATTATTCTAATTATGACAAAACCAATTCATCACAAAAAAAATAAATATTTTGTGACAAATTTATGTATTGCAATAAGTAATTATTTTGTTATTAAAATTTTTTCCCTATAAAAAAAGTAGAAAATTTTCCCTCCTAAACATACCATGATGAAAAATATTTTTCGTCGCAAAATTAACCTATTAGTGATGAAAAATGTAAACATAAATTGATGTAAGATAATTTTGTCACGGTAATAAATAATATGGTGACTTTTTAACAAATTCATCGTGCATGGTAAGTTATAATTAGTGACAAAATTTATACGCCTCTAAAACATTTGTCACTTTTTTCATTCATAATATAAAAATGCTTGCTTTACCTAATTTTTGATATTGTAAAGCCATGATTATTATTTAATCCGTTTTCATTAATTCTGTATTGCCATGAATATGTAGGATTTGCTTAATATGTTAGAATGGCATGTTCTAAAATTTTTTTTATGTTCTAGAATTTTATTTTCTCCATTAATGTTTGATAGATTTCTCAATTTGAATTTTTTTTGTGTTAATTTACTGTGTTAACATGATTTGTACATGTTTTTAAATGTTATAGTCAGTTTTGATATGTTTTAGGACTTAAAATATGCTTGTCTAAGCTTAAAATAAATTTTTATTTTTATTTTTTTCATGTATTTTATCTGTTTTTCATGTGACAGACAGGAAAAAACTCCGACAGATGGCTATCAGTCACAATGACAGATAGCCACATCATGAAGTCTTCTTTTTATCTCATTTCCAATTCTATTCATGCATGTTCTACATACTGTTTGTTTATTTTATTTGTAGAAATGCATATTTATTTTGTTATTTTATTTTACTCATTGATACTAATTGTTTTTGTTTTTATTGATGTTTTTGTTTGAGCTAATACCTGTATATGCATTATGAGGCCTATATCTCGAGATTGGGGATCTTGAGGAATAATCCTAAACGATTCCATTTATGTCCCTTTCACCCTTCTTATTTCTTTGCATTTATTTATGTTTCAAATATTTATTTGACTATTTATTTATTTGTTTGTTTTATTATTTATTTTTGATGTATTTATTTTAAGGATGTAATAACTTAGTAATAAATTATTTTTCTTATGTTAATATAAAATTCAACATAAAATCATTTTACTTAATTAAATTTGATTTTCCTTAATAAAAATGGACTGATGTCAAAATTTTACTCCAAAATCACATAATAAAAAAAGAGTTCTCTTTTTATCAAAATTGGGATCACTCATCCCACTTTTTTTAAAAATTGATAAGGACTTATTATCCCTTTTTTGTAAAATATGCATGAGGGAACCAAAGTTCCCAACTTAAATCAATGCCATATTTATGTATGATATTTTTATATTTTATTGAATGATTTGCTCATGTAATAGTTAAGTAGTTTTTTTATTCATTTTTTTTATTTGCCATTTCATTATGTGAATAATTTGTTTATTTCCGCTTATGCATCATGTGAGATGGGAGATAATGGACTAATACTAAAAACTCATTTATAAAAATACCTAACTAGGGTATAAGTAAGAGTGATGTCCCGAACACCATCTCTGTTTGGGCATCAAAGGTTATTTTTGCTTTTTCAATGTTATGTTAGGTTGTGACTCTATAATACCCACCTTTTGGACTTACTTAGATGCCATCGTAGGTTGATCATCAATAATAGAATTGTTGAATCCCTCTTTTATTATGAAGTGACCAATTTATGAATTTTATAAGTCTCATCCGATTTTAGACCTAAAAATAGGCCTCTAAGATCGATCTAAACATGAGCAGGATACGGAGCGCATCATAACAGGCATCACATCAAGAGTGATAGCATTTTTCAATAGTAAAACCTTAAATTTTGCAATTAAAACCTCATTGTAGCATTCTAAAAATGTAAAAGGGACAAGATCGATAAAAAAACCCTTTAAAAACCTATGAAAACCAAAGATAAGGATCGGTACTTCCATTCTTCATCTTTAACATGACTAACAATTTCCTCATTGGGTAACTTCGATTTAGGCTACCTCAAAACTCGATGTTTACAATTTTTGAGTAAAATAGATACTCAAAATGCATAACCCTATTGTGGGAAAAGTTTATATGCTAGTTGTGACCCCTAGCTTTATAACCTTATCAAATCATTATGGAGTAAAAATAAATTTATATAATTGACCCTCATAGCAGGTAGGTTTTATATGCCAACCATAGCCTAACAAAATTCCCATAATTTGATAGATTGAAGCCTGAACCTACTTCTAAAATTTTCACTCTCACTTCAAAAATAATTAAGAAATAATTAAGCATAAATTTTAGCCACATTTGTTCAACTAAAATACAAAAACTAAAACTAAACTAAATGACTAAAATAAAAACACTATACATAAAAGATCAAAAGTTGGAAATAGTTTTGATTTTTAAAGTCTCAGCTAGACTTTTGCAGCACCTGTCACTCATTAGGCAAAGTCATAACCATCGATGCAACCTCAAACATATTTTTGAAATATGACTTTAAATGATGTCCATTAACTTTGAATTCTTTATCATTGCTCGGATTTTTGATCATGACCACTCCATATGTTGTTGCATTGATAATCACATAAGGCCCTTTCCACCTCAACTTCAATATGCTCAAGAATAACCTCAATCTACTGTTATAAAGTAACACTTTCATACCTAGAACAAATTTCTTTCTCACCAACTTTCAATCATACCATTGTTTAGTTTTCTTTTATACCTCTTCGCTTGATGACAAGCCTAAAAACATATTTCCTCCAGCTTATTCATATACAAAATCCTATTTTCATTTGCATTTTCATATCATAATTAAGAAACTCAGTCACATAATATACTTTATACTCAAATTCAATAGGTGTAGACACTATGACCTGAGGCAGCCTAGATCAGGGTTATCCAATGATGATGATATAATATATTACTAACAGAAGGTTCGGATCCTAAGGCTCTAATCATGAATTTCGAACATTTTTTCAAAAGAATTTTGTGGATTTCCAAATGTTTGCAAATGATTTTAAGTGTCTTAGCAAAATGTGTATAAAAACCAAAGTTAGGACCTTCAATGGTGACATATAATTGTCTGTCATCAAAGGTTGCCCATCGGTGGGTCATCATCTTTTGTATGGTCTAAATAAAAGGCATTTTAGGAAAATTATGGGTTAGTGATGAGGGACAATCGCTTCTCATCGAGGGATGCCCGTCCTTAGCTCGAAACCCAGAATTTTCCATATTTTTTGGATTTTGAAAAAAGCAATTTTGATTTTAGGGAGATTTCTTTCGGGTTTGGAGGATTTGATTTCCAAATTTCACGCCATTTATTCATCTCCTGTCATATTTGTATATTTTATTATGCTATTTCAATGTTGTATAATATGATTTTGTATTTAGACTTTTGCTATTGATGTGTAAAATAAATTTGTAATTATTTTACTATGTTATTTATAAATACTAATTCATTTTTTAGTTATTTTCTTCAAGTGCTTGATGCCTTTGCAGATTTAAAGGATTTATGATTTTTTACATGGGAGGTCATGCTCCTAAATTGGTCACCTCCTTTACTCCCTGGTTATCTCAGTTATTTCATTTATTTACTCAATTGTTATAGCTTTGTTTTTGCCATTATTTGCTATTTTATTTTAGATGAATTATTTTTTGGGATTGTAATAGTTAGTAAAAAAATGATTTTTCAAGTACATTAAGAGGAAAAGACACCTAAAATGTTTTTTATCAAATTAATTAGGTTTTTCTCCAAAATACAGACCAATGTTTGATTTTTAGCCTAAATTCACACAACATAATAAAAATTTTTCTTTTTGTAAACATGCATAAGGGAACCAATGTTCTTAAAATAACCAAATAGCCCATTTTATGTATGTATTTTGCTTTTATATTATCTTTTGTTAAGGATGATTTGCTTATATAATAACTTAAGTAGGACTTTTATTTATTTATTGCTTTCTATTTGATTGGGATGTTTTATTTAATTTTGTCACTTGCATCATGTGAGAAAGGAGAAGGGATTAATTTTGAAACTCAATTATAAATTAAACACCTAACTAAGGTGCCTAATAAGAGGGATGTCCCAAACATCGTTCTCTATTTGGACATCAAAAGATCAAGATTTATTTTCCAATGTTATATTAGGTGGCAACTCCAATGACACCTACCTCTTTTGGGCCCATTAGTAGATGCCTTCATGGGTTGACTACTAATAATAATTTAGGCTTGACCTCTTTTTATTGCAAAGTGGCCAATCTATGAGTTAAGTGAGACTCTTTCGATCTAGAACCCTAAAAACGAGCCTTCAAAGGCAAACTTGAAAACTAGCACAGATTCGACGTGCCTCATAGTGGTGACTCCACTGAGGACCAAAGAGATCTCATTCCATAAAGTATTTTGGTTAAGTTCTTTATAATTGAGTTTTGTTATTAATCATATCTCCTTTCTAAATTGCATTTTTTGCATTCATTTTAGAGCTTTAGAATTAATCTAGGTGTCCCTTTTTAGCTCTGGTGCTATCCTAAAGCATACCCTACTTTCACTTAATGCAGGGAGGTGTCAAGAAGACCTACCAGCCCAAGTTTAATACCAAATGGTATATAAAATTGTGACCCTTCGATTGTTATGCTCGTGATGAACTAAATCTATTGGCGAAGACCATCCTTGGGTAGCCCTAAAGTTTCATCACCTTTAACTTAAGCCCATGTAATGACAATGACAACTTCCTCTAAGCTATATAACCATAATAATATTTTGCTTGCTATCTGGACCTTTATGTATGGACCAAACTCAAACAAATTAAGAGGATACTAATCAAAGGCTGCCTTACCCGACAGGCCTAATCCGATCTGTATGAGTTAGTCAAAATATATAATGGTCAAAACCCATACGCATGTGCTTTTAATTAGAGAGGTTATGCTGCCAACTTTTTACCATACACTATATGCATCCATTGGGTACCCTATTGATCCATAGGCTAAGCTCACCTAGGAAAAAGATTGCACGACCTCTTGTGTAGGAGTAATAAGGTTGAAAGGCTATTATTATGCTTACATGTGGTTGTAATTGAATCCTAACCAAACCATGCATTGCATTCATGCATTATGTATATACCATGTTTATGCATCATTTCTAACATTTGACTTTTTCAATCATCATATACTTATCTAGGTGGTCTAGAGTGTTAGATGGGCATATAGTTTGAAGATCTATATCCAGCTTGCTAAGACCAAACCTACGTTAAAATTTAAGTTTAGAGGTTAGCTTAGAGTGGGGTTCAAACCAGTTATCAAGTTACAAAATAGACTTAGAAATAGAGAATGAGACTGAAAAGGGGAATGAGATTGGGAGAGTGACTAATGACACCACTATTAGGTTTCCATTCCTAAAAGAAAGATTAAATGTTACTCCTACTAGGCCTTTGACTGTGAGGAATGACTTGGACCAAAGATTAGATAGGCATTTATAGGAGTTTAAGGAAAAGATATTGGTTGTGATTAATGGATGGTGGCTTCTATAGCACCTAATGTTAGAACTTAGCCTGTAGGATCTGCTCGTGAGATAGCGGAGATGAAGAACATTGGGAATGATGCCGCAGTTGATGCTACTATACTTCAAGATCCACCTAGAAAGAAAAAAAAAAGGCATGATCCTGAGAATGATTTCATAAAAGAAGAGGATGATGAATATGTCCCTCTAGTAATGAACATAAAGATTAGAGGTCCTAATGTTGAGGATCCGTTTTAAGAAAATGGAAGAGAAGATCAAAGCCATATCCAGGTTGTTATTCACTGGTAAAGCAATAAACCCTAAATATAGGGATTTAGATGGAGATGAATCATTGCTTTAAAGGTTCAAGATGCTCGATCTACCAAGGTTTGATGGTACTCCAGATCCCTCAATGCATATCAAGTAGTACACATTGATCATAAAGGGGACTACTTTATCTAAGAAACAAAACATAGAGTACTTCAGCTTGAGTTTGACTGGGCCTACTATATGTTAGTATCACGAATTGGATAAGCAAAATAAAGAGGATTAGGATTTGCTGAAAGAAGAGTTCTTTAAGCAATATAACTGTAGCATGGAGATGAAAGTCACCTTAAAGGCCTTTGAGTTACTCTAACAGAAGTATGATAAGTCATTCTATGAATATCTTACTAGATGGAGGAACAAGGTGACAGAGATGAAAAGGAAACTTAAAACTACTAATCAAATTAGGCTATTTATCTAGAATGCAAGTCCATACTTGAGAGATGGTTTAAAGATGAAGGGTCTAAAGGAATGAAAGTCCTTGAAGGATATAGCCATAGAAGCTGAAGGAGAGTACATAGCCAAAAATGCTAATAGCAAGAATGTAAGGAGGAATTTCGGTAATTATAAGGCTGTTACGAACAGTAGTAGGCAGAACAAAGTTGAAAAGCTTGTAGAGGTGTCTTCTACAGAGGCTAGTCAGACGCACTATTCTGACCTAGTTAAATCATTATCATAGGTTTTGAATTGGTTGGTTAAATAAAGGAAGCTCCAACATTTACCGTCGAGGCCTGCAAAGAGTCAGTGGTTACCTACCATAAAGAAGACCAATATTGTGCTTACAGTCAGCACACAAGACACCTAACTAATTATTAATGCACTCAAAGGAATAAGATTTAGGATTTGATAGATAGCAAGTAGATTTCAGATCCTGAGAAGAAGAAGAACAACAACAACAACAAGAAAAAGAAGAAAAAGAACAAGAACAAGAACAAGAAGAACAAGAACAAGAACAAGAAGAACAAGAAGAAGAAGGGTGGTTATAATGTCATGCCTCCTCTGGCATACATGATTGGATCAAGACTATTCGAGTGGTATGTGATGAAGGATTTGTATGGGAATGAGTATCTAGTCGTTACTCACCCTACCCCTAAAGTAATAGAGCCAGTTAAAGAAAATCGACTAATTTCTATAATTGATTATTGGGATACTCTCACTGAGAGTGAGGACGAAAAGACTTTGGTGCCTATTGATATCTGGAGTTCAGCCAGTGAGTGTGCGGAGGAAGTAAAGGAAGAAACAAGGTGAAGGCGATCACAAGAAGTGGAAAGATGGCCCTTGAGGTTAAAAGGTAGTCAACTCCTACTGCAGTGCCTACAGAAAAAGAGGTTGAGGATGATCAAATAATCAATCAGTTGAAAAAGACAAAAGCTTAGATAGGTATCTAGAATTTATTGAGGTAGTCCCTTTCTCACAGGTAGAAACTAGTTGAGGTTTTAAGCGAGTTTACTATAGCTACTACTATTTCACCCTTAAAGTTGTTGGACTTGGTTAAGGAAGGAACTGGTGAAAATATGGTGTACTTTGATGCTGATTTACCTGCAGAAGGAAGGGACCATAATCATCCTCTTTAATGGCAAACACATGGCCTGTGTGATGATGGATGATGGCTCCTCGATTAATGTATGCCCCTTGGTAGTAGTCTAGCCTTTGGATTGAGCAATAGCATGCTAAGTAAGTCTATCTGAACTATCTCTACCTATGATAACTCTATTCCAGTTAATTTCTCCATGCTTTTTAGACAACCATAGTTTCATAAATTGGGTGGAGTGCCATCTACACTGCATAAATGACTAAGATTCCCTTTAAAGTCCAGGTGGTCTATAAAACTCACATACCATTGTATTGTATGTACAGTGGTCGGATGTCAAATCGGTAACACTTTTGAGTTGCACTACACTAAACAGTCCCGCAAATTTCTTTTTTTCAAAGCATAAATAACATTCATAACCATTCATCATAATAGTAGTTTAAATATAATTATAACTAAATATGACACTTGTACGAACCTATTAATTACATACCTATCTATATATAATTTTGATACATCCAATTAGCACACATATACATGCCATATCTATCTTATTCCCTTGCTTTCCCCACTTTTCTCAATCTTCTTCAAAGCCTCGACCACTTTAATTTTTTTTACTTCTATAACCTATGCGTAATAACATGCTAAGCGCTGAGAAATTAAATGTTCAGTGGTGGATACAAATCCCGAACTTTTCATTCTATTATCATACAAGTACACGCACAAGAAATCTTATTCCCTTTGCAACATAGGTGTTAACAATATTATCACTTGTCATTGTATTCAATACTAAAAATTATCTTTACCAAATTTTAACATTATCTTAGCATTGTTACTCATACTAATATTAGGATTGTCATATTACTATGTTAACATTAAAATTTGAGCACTAACATTAACCAAATTAAAATCCATTCTACATTATTCCACTTTAGTTTATAGTCCTTCGCATGGTGTACATTCATTTTTGCTATAATATTTATAATTAACTCTAAATAAATCTATATATATATATATATATATATATTTCATCAATCTGTACCACATACAATTATCTATATATATATATATATATATATATATATATATTTCATCAATATGTACCACATACAATTATCTTATACTACATTCCCTCATCTAATGCTACCTTGACACTATGTGTTCGCTTATAAATTTTTATTTATACTATTATTATTCTTAATTTTTATACATTGATTTTATTTGACCTTTAATAGACAATTACATTCTTTTTATAACTAATTCCTTCTCTATAATTAGGTCTACATTTAATAGTCGTATAAACATGTATACTCTAACTATTATTTTACTAAACTTTACAATTCTATTAGAATTACTAACATTACTTTTGTTTTTATCAATTTACCAACTTACTATATATTTCCCCTTATCTTAATTTACATTATAATTTAACCATCTCATAAAACACTTAATTCTTTACATATATTCACATCAATTATATTTTACATAATATTATTTCTATTGTTATTATTACTAGCATTATTATTTCTCTTATTATGTTCACTTAACCATCAAATCCACACTATCCTTAAATCACCTATGTTGACCACGTTTTCATTCAAATTGCAATTAAGTCCTTCCACTAGCTTTGTTATGGTCAATTTATAATTTAGTCACCTGACTTCTCAACATTCACAGTTTTATCCTTGAAAAATCATCTTATTTATAGTTATGCCACTAGTTATTCAAATTCCACACTTAAATTATAAAATGTCCAATAATTATTCTAATTTACTAAATAATTAATCATCTTACAATTCAACTCAATTAGATATATACAATTTTCATAATATATATTCCACATCTATATCATTAAATTTTTTTCATTTAATTACACAATACATTAACTTTATATTTCCTTATAGTTACACTTAATAGCCAATTATCATATCAATTTACAATTAAGTCTTTAAACATTATTCTTATTACGACAAATACATATTGATCCTTAAACTTTCATTTAGTTTCACTTTTATCATTTATCTCTATTTAATTACATTAATGCCATTAACTAATTTTATTTTCCCACTTAATTGCTTATTAAGCTTGTGAATTACCTTTTTATCTTTATTTTACTGTTTCTATGCTAATTTACACTATAGTCCCTATTCAAACACCAAATCACTTACTTTACTAATTAATTACTTATTTTCTTTCATTTAACATTTATTCTCGTTATTTTGATTAATTACCATAATAGCCCTAAACTTTTTAATTTCTTCCAATTAAGTCCATTTTTACTCTATTTTTTTAATTTCCTTCCTTTAATCACTTTTATTTCATATATTTTTTCTTTTAATCATTTTAACCCTAATATCGATCCGGTATAAATCTTCGAATCGAATATATGGGATCAATACATTTTACAGTGATCCTGAAGGATTACCCATATATTTACATTTACATTTCATTTAACATTTCAACATTTTAGTAGACCGTCATTGGTTTACTGATGCGAGTCGTCATGCTCACAACTGCGGTATAGATATCCCTATGGCTAGTCAATTATATTATCAACTAGATTTAACTACCAGATTACTAAAGGCAATTATAACATTCATACTTTTATCAATCCATCATGTATATAACCATAACCATTGCACAATAACGTTCCATAACCATACATAAATACAACCATCCTTATGCCTTACATATATTCACATATGTTTCTCCACTTTAACTTCGATTTTATTTCTTTATTTTAGGTATAATATATGTTATTATTTTTATATCATGTATAATCTTACACATTCATTCCTATGTACAACTATTGATGCATTTTAAATAAATATATTTCAAATTATTTACTTGAAATGTAACCTTTCACAAAGCTAACAATGTGCTCAATTTAATTTTATATCCTCATTAGCTCAATACACACTTAATTTAATTCTATTTTTATTCTTATAGCATTATATACATATTACTATAATAATTCAAATTTGCTCATGTATTTATTCCACCATCACCCAGTATTACTATCTTTAGAATTGGTGTCACTATTGTCATTTTTATTACCCTTATATTAATATCACTAATATTAACACTCATATTATTAACATTAACATTATTATTTATATAATTATTTTTTATCAATATAAACATAAAATTCATTTATTCATGGTCCATATAAGCTTCACTTTGCATGCATTTTCAATTTCCCATGCAACTTTTATTACTTAATCACTTTTTCTTTATTTTCCTATATATATATCATTGTTAGTATGGCCATTACCTTTATAATTAGTTACATAAATTTTATTTTCATTGTCCTTATTATTTATTTATTAAACTTAATAAAAACTCCAAATTCAATTATTTATCTCCTTTTTCATTTTTTCCATTCATTTCAATCTTTATATCATCAATTATTTATTTCAAACTTCCATATGCTAGTGTTTCATTTAAGATACACATTTTTTATAATTTTTATTTTAGATATATTATACTTTCATATTAAAATATCTTTAAATAAATTCTAAAAATTACTAATAAATTTGTATATTTATTCTAAAGTGTTATGTCTATTAGATTTTCAATTATTTCATTTTTTAGCCAAAACTCTATTCGGCCATCATGTTTTAATTTCACATTCTATTCTTTTTCCACTAATTTTACTTTCATATCATTTGTTCTTTATTTGTAACCTCATTAATACAATTACTTCTTTTAAAATTATCATATTCCCTTATTTCACTCAAATCATAATATAATATATTCCTAAATTATATTCATTTAAAGTCTAACAATTCAAAATAAATTAATATGAACTCCACTTTAACTCTACATTCATTTTATACTTTATACCCATAAAGTTAGCAAAATACACAATATGATCTCATACAAAAGCAGTCGGCCATAGCTTTATTCACATCTTTAAATTATTTTTTTATTTTTTATTTTTTTCTTTTTATCATTTATCCCATTATCTAACATGCCAATTAACATATATCCAACCTTATTTTACTTTAATCATTAAATTAATCTAAATTAAATCCTAAAATCCTATTCAGCCCTAACTAAGATTTCCACCGTAATTTGGTTCTTCCAATTCTAATCACGTAAATCTTTATTTTAAAATTCCATCTTCATAATTTATTAACTTAAATTAAATTATACATGCAAATTCATTCAAACACACCATAAACATAAGCTTAAATCTACATAAGGTAAATAGAAATTAAGGGATATTGTATCCACTAAACTTGAATTCTTGTTCTTTAATATCTATTCCTTATTTTCTTTATGTTCTCTGTTTAAAATCACTTCCTCCTTGTTAAGACCCATTATGGCCAAATATGGAGCCTAGGGTTTCCCTTAAATTATCCTTTCAATAATCCATTTAGCCATATAATCATGCTTACTACCCTCAAATCTACCTATAAAATTAATTAATTTCCATTAAAATCACTTCAATTTTTAGAGTAATACTTTATTTCCTCCTTCACTTGAACTCTTAAAATGATTATCTAGATAATTAAGATATGAAAATAACTTGAGGTGATTATTTAGAGTGGATTTTATGGAAAGGAAATGAAGAAAAATCTTGAATTCTCTTTAGCTGTGTAGTTCACCATTATAAAGAAGAAGAAAATTGAAGAATTTTCTAGTCATAGATTTTTCCAGCCTTCTATATGCCCCTTAAATGGACTTGGGCTTCCTTCAACCAATTGGGCCAAACCAATTGAACCGAAATCCATTAATTAGCTATTATGTAATCCTAATTTATTTCTCTCACTTTTCAAGCTTAATTCTTCATAAAAAATTATTCCATAATTCTTAGAATATATAATTTAACCTCCATAAAAATTTTTAGCTCAATCAAAATCCATTTTTTATCCGGTTCACTAAAATTGATCCGATTAGCCAATTTTTGATGTTATCGTAAAATTCCTTTCTCATCACCAAATGATTTTACATATAATTTAAGGTAGATCTAAAAATTTTTGTAATTTTTAGAGGTCATTTGCTATTTTTAGAGTTTCAATCAAACTTTCGATCAGCCCACATATTATTTAAATCAAAACCATAACTTTTTCTTTATTTTGACTTTTGAGGGCATATTCGACCTCAATTTCATTTCAAATTACACCCTTAGACTAATCACGGCTAGTATTTCTCAAATATTTAATAAAATAATTTTTACCCTAGGATGTCATCCATCACTACCTTTTCTAACGCGTACACATTTAACCTTATACTTCCAATAAATTCCAGTGTAGTATTCTCAATATAATTGCATCCAAAATACCTTTTTTATGGGTCATCAACTATTAAGCCCTTACTATTATCCTTATGGCCTGAGAAATACTATTCATAATAGTTACGATTTTTGAGCCATTATATAGTCACTATCAAAGCTACAAGGGAGAATCAAGTGTCCATCCTCGAGATAGCCAAGCAACTATTCAAAGGGTATCATATGGTAGTTATTAGTGATGAAGAGAAGTAAGGTAGCTTTCCTAACAGCGCCCAAGTCATCAATATGTTAAAGAAGATAAATTTTCTGTCAGGTGTTGATTTGGGCAAGAATTTCCAAGGGACAGAAAGATAAGAAGGGGTTAGGCTTTATAGATTCCAGTAAGAATGAGAAGGAAGCAATGAAAGGGTTTCCTCATATTTCTCAGAGTTTCATGCTAGCTTCAGGTCTTTACTTGTACTATGTAGAGAATGAGCCTCAAATGATAAGAGGTGAGCTGGTACTAGGATTTGAGCTATTTAATGATGTATTCGATTGGAAATAGGGCATTAGCAAGCTAGTTAAAGGTTTTTAGGGTGAAAAGATCTTGTTGCACCATTCTGCTTGGGAAAAAGAAGTGCCATAAGAGGTTATGATAATGAAGTTACTCGCCACCCAACTGAAAGGTAAAGAGAAGATAGGAGCTAAAGAACCACCTAAGGTTGATCTAGAAAGTGGAGAGACATCTGATGCTGACAAGATTGGAGGAGATGGTTTTATTAATATTATTTATATTCCTAAGCTTTTTTATAAGAACAATGTTTGCTCTTTTGATTACATTAATAAGATGAATAATTTTGCTTACTTGTGTGATGTTTCTTCTAATTTCAATATGCATTATCATGATCATAAAACTATTATATTTAACATTAACTTCACTAACACATGTTTATTTAATATCGAAACAAAAGAAAATCTAAAAGAAATTTTACTGGCATTAGATATAACTCCTGAAAAGAGAGAAAATTTTGAGAAAATATTAAAAAAAAAGTATAATAAAGCCTTTTCCATAACCTATAAAGACATTCCAAGAATAGAACAAAAAGTTGTTGAACATGCCATTCCAATATATCCTAGGTAGTTGAACAAAAACTTAAGAGGCTTAAGCCAAAATAGGCTGAGAGGGTTAAGAACGAGATCAAAAAGCAAATAGAGGATAAATTCTTAGTGAAATTCCAATACCCTACGTGGATAGCAAATATAGTCCTTATGGAAAAAGAAATATGGAAGAGTCAGAGTTTGTGTAGACTATAAAGATCTAAATAAGGCTTATCTTAAAGATGATTTCCTTTTACTTTATATAGATGTTCTAGTTGATAGTTCAATAGCTTGTGTGATGTACAATTTTATGGATGGGTACACTGGATATAACCAAATTTTGAATAAAATAATGGATAGAATCAACATAGTTTTCATAACTGAATAGGGTACATATGTCTATCAAGTCATATATTTTGAACTTAAAAATATGGGTGCTACCGACCAGAGGATGGCAACAAAGATTTTAGATGACTTGATCCATAAAGAAGTGGAGGTGTATATAGATGATATGATGATTAAATTGATCAATAGATAAGGTCATTTTGAGGCATTAGAGAAGTTTTTCGAGAAGATCTGTAAGTATAACCTTTACTTTATCCTTAAAAAGTATATCTTCGAAGTTACTTCAGGTAAACTATTAGGCCATATGATAAGCCAGAGAGGTATAAAAGTATATTCTTACAAGGTAAAAGCCATTAGGGAGATGCCAATACCCCAGAAAGAGAAAAAAGTTGGAGGATTATTGGGTAAGATTTAATATATAAGTAGGTTCATTGCCAAGTTGATGTCAATCTATGAACCAATATTCAAGCTGCTTAGGAAGGATCGGCCCGTGGTTTGAAATAAAGATTGTCAAAAAGCATTTGATACTATTAGGGAATATTTTCAACATCCACCGGTATTGAGACCACCTCAAGCAAGCAAACCTCTGATTCTATATTTAGCAATAAAAAATGGTTTGGTAGGGGCCACAATGGCATAAGAGGATGACTTTGGGGTTAAGTATACGGTGTACTATCTCAATAAGAAGTTCCTCCCTTATGAGGTGAGTATATAAAAGTTGAAAAGATGTATCTAGCGATAATATGGGCATCAAAGAATCTAAGACACTACTTCTATTCTTACAGAATATAAGTCATGACAAAAGAGAATCCTCTTAGATATTTGCAAGAAGTGCCTTCACTATTAAAAAATTGGAAAGGTGGTTGATTCTCCTACAAGAGTTATACATAGAGTATATCACTAAAAAAACCATCAAAATGAGAGCAACGGTAGAGTTCTTAACCAACCAGCCATTAGAGCATGAATAGATGATTTATAAATTGCCCGATGAAAATGTTACAGCCATAATAATTCAAGGTTGATAGATATACTTTGATGGAGCTATGAATAGCAAAGGAGCAGGAGTAAGAGTGATTTTGGCCACCCCAAAAAGATAGAAGTTACCACTAACTAAGAAACTAAGGTACAAAGCCACAAACAATGAAGTAGAGTATGAAGCTTGCATTTTTAGGTTAAAAACCTTGTTGGCTATAGAAGCAAAGTATGCATAAGTATTTGGGGATTCAGCTCTAGTGGTTTATCAAGTAAGAGGTGAATGGTCAGTAAAAGAAGAGCATTTGATGCCCTATCTTAAGTGCCTAAAGGTTTTTAGCAGTCAGTTTGAGATTTTTACATTTGAATATATGCCTAGAGAAGAAAACTAGTTGGCAGATGTTATGGCTACCTTAATGTCAATATGGGATAATCCAAAAGAGGTAGTTATGAAGCCTGTGTTGATATCGATTTCTAACAAACCATGCTTTAAAAAGGAGCAGATTATGGATATTGAGGTGGGTGATGGAAAGCCTTGGTACTTTGACATCCTAAATTATCTAAAAAAGTCAGTGTTACCTGAAGAAGCAATTTAAAAGGATCAGAGATTTATTCGTAAGTTGTCCATATAAGTTATTACTGTAAGAGGAGTTCTTTACAAGAGATAGTCTAACGGGATTCAGCTAATATGTTTGGATGAAAAGGAAGCTAAGAAGGTCATGGAAGAAGTGTATGCAGGAATGTGTGAAGCTCATATGAACATTTTAGCCTTAGTGAAGAAGATTATAAGATAAGGTTTCTTTTCACTCACAATGGACATCGATTGTTCCCATTATGTTAAAAAATGCCAGTTATGCCAATAGTATATGGACATAAGGCATTTACCTATCTCGGGGATATGCAACCTTACCTCACCGTGGCCATTCGCTACATGAGGAATAGACATTATATGGATGATCCATTCATCTACCTCAAATGGACATAGATTTATAATAGTGACTATTGATTACTTTACCAAGTGGGTGGAAGCAAAATCTTTCAAAAAGGTAGATGCACGGGATATGGCTAAATTCATCAAGAAGAATATGGTATGCAAATATGGCTTACCTCATCATGTGGTGTCAGACAATGGGCTACAATTTTCAGGTGAAATAGGATAAATTCTCATCAAGTATAGGATTCAACGTCACAAGTCTTCTCCTTATAGACCTAAAGCAAATGGAGCGATTGAAGCAGCTAATAAAAATGTAAAAAGGATTCTGGCTAAGATGGTTTGAACTTACATGGATTAGCCTGATAAGCTACCTTTCGCACTATAAGATTATAGGACCACAGCTAGAACCTCAACATGGGCCACTCCATTTTCCTTAGTCTATGGAACAAAAGCAATACTGCCAGTAGAAATTTAGCATAAGTCTCTAAAGGTTATTTTGGAAGCTGAGATACCAAAAGTAAAATGGGCTAGATAGAGACTATTGTAGCTTAATATGCTTGATGGGAATAAAATGAGGGCATATTACCACAATTAAGTTTATCAAAAATGGTTTGCTCGTTCATTTGGGAAGAAAGTTAGGAAAGACCCGTTGAAAGAAGTAGATTTAGTGTTCAAACAGATGAGGCCAAGGATCTCAAATATTCGAGGTAAATTTTGGCCTATATAAAAAGGATCTTCTGTATTTAAAAAGTTGTTATCAAAAGGTGCTGCTATTTTATCATAAAATGATGTCAATAAGTTTAGAGAACCCGTTAATATTTATAGATTGAAAAGGTTTCATGGTTAAAGACTAAAAGAGAAAAAGAAGAGAATAAATGCCCCGCAGGTCCAAAATTGGAAAAAATGGTAGCCTTGCTAAAATTAGGTGCCTCGCCAATGTGAAAACCAAAAAAAAGGCATCATAGGAAAAAATTAAAGGCTGAGAGAAAATAGTAAATCAAGAAAACCCGAGAGGGCTTACTGATGATGGGAGTTATGATGCTTGTAAAATTTCATTTCAAGATTGAATAATATGTGTCATTGAGATAAGGTCAAATGCTAATTATGTGTACCAAAATCATAAATAAATGTCATGCATGTATTCATAAAAGTCATATGAGTATTTGAAAATAGTATTTTTCTATCACATGTTCAATAAAAGCAAAAACATTATTTATGAAAATGTCTAATCTAATATATCAATATCATAACTCTCTCTCCATCCAGATGCCTCAAGTGGGAAAGTATGTTTTCAAAAACTGGACCAGTGACCTATTGCTTATATGAGTTAAAGATGATGAAGTCACAAGTACCAATTTCAGGAATGGTAGTCCTCACCAAAAGCTAAGCCCAATTCATCTAATAGTACTCTATCAAGAAGTGAGCAGAAATAATGCCTCTATAGAAGCCCAGTGGATGCCGAACAATATCCTATCTACCCCTGAACTGGTAAACATAATAGGTAGTGATATAAAAAGTATCTCAATAAAGTCCATAAAGAGTAACACATCCTAACTATCCATCCCTAACTACAGAAATAATTGGCAATTAGGAACACCTAAACCTAATGTCAGCATTTGTTAAATAGCCCAGCCAATCAACTACATCCTGGATAGATTGACACTCATACTGCAGGCATCAAACTATGATATAGCTCGTAGGATAGTGCCTGTATCTCTAACTTAAGGAGGAGGCTTTAACAATAACGGCAGCTTCTCCCGAAGCCAAACCTAAAAAAAGCCGCTAGGGTGATTTGGATCCACCTCAGGCAAAAATAAGGCATAAGAATATGTAAAAATCTGAAAGGAGACGTGTTTTAACAAAAAAAATGCTAGTATGAAAACCCACAAGGGGCATACTACCTTAAAAATTAAGGATAACCTGAAGAGGTAAAAGGCTACCAGTAATGAGAGAGTCAAGGTTATGGTGAACTACATCAAAGCTCATGATGGTCTCTATTACGATTGCAGGAATTGGGTTACATCCTTGGTATCTACCATCTATTATGTTAAACAGTTCATAATTTACAGTTATGAGATCACAAGCATGCACCAACAGGCATCAATTGAAGCAACAAAGTAGTACCATACCAAAATAAAATGTAGGAATATCATAAAAGTCGATCAAGACATCAATTAGTGGCTCCAACTAAAATGTCTTCCCTATAAGGTACTAAATCCCTAGCCTTAGAAGGAAGGATACCTATGGTACGAACCACCTCTCTAGGATAGCTAACCATAAGAGAGGGTAAGCACGGTGAACATCGAGATCAAATCTAACATCCACCATGGCAACAAACTCTTTAAGTAAAGGACATAACTCTTGATGAGTGAATATGAATACATAAAGCCTTAAATCCCAGTACCAGGTAGCAGCAAGCAGTAGATTTCTATCTAAGGATACCCTTTTTAAGAATCTCAAGCTAAAGTATGAAACAATTGATGGTTTTTCTAGGTTCTTAAGTCATTTAATAGCCAATGTAATTTTGCAAATCCAGTTGTCATTGTAACAAAATTTTTTATGCAGTCTAAGTATAGAAATAATGAAGAAAAACTAAAAGAAAAATAGATAAAAAAAAGAAAAAAAAGGAGAGAGAAAAATACTTGATAGAAACTTCCTGGAAAGTGAAAGGTTTAAAGCATGAAAATCAAGAAAGTCAAGCACTATTTATAGAAAGTGATAAAAGACCCTCGTCCCTCACTATGAATGAGCCACTGGTTACCCGTCCCTCACCTCTGGAATGCCAAAAGTCACTTATTTACATGTCCCATGCATTGCACGTACATATTATTAAATTTTCCTTTATTTGCATTTTGTAAGGAGTCTAAAAGATTTATGACCCAGATAGTTAACTTTAGAAGGCTTGGAATGCAAAAAGTCATATATTTCGAGAGGCATAACAAATTTTAGAAGGTGTTTTGGACTTTTGAATATTTATGTCTATTAAAAGGTGATAAAACCTATAAATATTGTAAAATAATATTATAGCTCATACAAGGATGAGAATGATGTAAATTAATTTTAGATAAAAATAGAATGAAAAATTGATGAAAACGATCAAAAATTGAAGAAAATGAAGTTACAATGTGAAAATTAGGAGACAATTAAAATTAAAGGGCATTTTGGTCATTTTAGCCTAAGGGATGGGATGTACTATCATCTCGTTCATCGCTGATGATGGATGTGTTTTCTGTCCCTTTCTTGATTCTGGCCATATAAGGGTTGTCTTCTTCATTTTTTGATAAAATCTCCGTAACTTCCATTTTCAAAGCTTTTTTTCAATTTTTTGAGTGTTTCCCTCTCATTCGGCATCTATTTTTCAAGCTATTTACATTTATGGCCTTTTGGGAGCGAGACTCACTTCAGGAAGCATCTTTCTTCATTGTGTTTCCCTTTTCTCTTTCTTCTTTAACAAGTACATATCATTTAATTATTTTTGTTATTTAATTTTAGTTTTATCCCATCCTTTTTATCTTCCTCCCTTAGTTTAGGCTATAAAACTTTAGCTTTAGGCATGATGGATGTGAGCACTCATTATTTTCTTTTTCTATCTTTTTATCTTACTAAAAGCCAATAATGCCTTGGAGTTTAAGTTATGCAATTTAATTGCCAAATTTTCTTTAAATGGCACTGTATATAATTGAAAGCCTTATGTATGAGCACATACAACTATAATTTCCTCGTTTTTTGCAATAATGTGTATGCAACCTTTATGTTTTAGTAGCACTTTTGTATTGTAATTGTACCATGCAAGCAATGATTTAAATTTATGTTATTTGGTGGCAATGATGGTCTATAGCTTGTTGTGTTGTTTTAAATGAGTACAGGAGGCAATGTCATTCCTAGCTGAAATGTTACCCAAATTTCATTAAATTTTTCGTAAAACATGTATTATCTTAATTTGCTTTGTTTGATGGCCTATGGCTTGCTCATGCATTATAAATGAGTTCTTATGCAGGGAAGTCTATTCCTAGCTGGGATGCTGCCAAATTTTTTTCTTTCACAAAAAATGATAAAATTCAAGTGTTAATAATTATAATGATAGCCTGTGTATTGTTTATTAAATCTTCTCTTGTGCAAGGGGCAATCACATTCCTAGCCACAATGCTACCCATTCTTTTACTTAAAATTCTCATAAAGCATATAGTGCATGTCAAATGTTCCTAATATAGAACAGCTATAAGCATTTAGTTCAATATAGTTTTGACATTTTGACTTGATTGCGACTTAAGCTAAACCTCATACTAACATATGACTTTTTGCAGGATGCCTTGTAAGATAGCACATCCCCAGTCAGTATTAGCTTGCATAATACTCGAAAAGGCTGCGAGATATCGAGCTCTAGGTCGGGTTCAGTATAGGTCAAGCAGGTTCATGATCAGATAATTTTTTATGACTTTGAGGTTATTAGGTTGACAGACTCCTAGCTAAAGGAGGCAGGATGGATTTCTTTGCTCTAGCTTTTAAAACTTATCCAGATCTCACCACAGAGGTCCTTGCTACTTTGAGATATAAAGGATACTGGTGTTCAGATATGTAGGAGAGGGTCATCCAATTTTGGGCCTTGGACATTCATCACAGCATCACAAGGCGCCAATTTATAAAGGCTATAGGACTTCCCAGTGGATTAGGTACAGGCATATTGCCCAAGCTTATAGATAGAGATAAAAGGAGGGTTGTAACATTACCAGGGGCTGTCTATAACTCAGGAAAGACGAAGAGAATGATGCTGGCTTTTTAGATATACAGGTACCTCCAAAGGTCTTATCTATCTCATAGCTGGGATGTAATAGCCCAAAATACCGGCTTAATCTTGAATAGTATTTTTCATAGCTGACCAATACACCCAGTGGTGAAAAATATTTTATTTGACTATCGAAAAATATTAGTCACGGTGAGCCCAAGGTTGAAATTTGAGGTCAAAATGAGGTCAAATAGGCCTCTAAAGTCAAAAATAAGAAAACTATATGGTTTCGGTTCAAATAGTACCCTAAATGACCAACGATTTGACTGGATTTTAAAAATAGCAAATGATTTCTAAAAATTTTCAAAATTTTTGAATCTACATAAAATAAGATATAGAACATTTTGGTGTAAAAAAAATAAATTTTATGGTAACACTGAAAATGGTTAAATCGGATCAATTTGAGTGAACTAAATCGAAATTAGACTCTGATTGAGCTAAAATTTTTTAAAGGATTAATTTATTATTTTAATAATTATGGAATTGATTTTGAGTGAATTTAGAGTTGGAAAGAGTGAGAAATAATTTAGAGTGCATAAATTGGTCTTAAAAATCGAATTGGGCTTAAATTAGGCCTAACCACTTTGGTTGGACTGACCTAGCAAAAAAACTAGGCTATTTAAACCCTAAAGTTATAGAAATTAGAAAAAGCAACACCTCATTCAACTTGTCTTCTTGGCCAAACCCTATTTCCCTTAAAATCCACCATTTTTCTTCATTTTTTCTTTAATTTCTCTCTAAAATTCAGCCTCCTAAATAATATTTAGCACTCCTACCATATATTTACAGCCTCCAGCATTCAAAATAAGTGAAATAAGTGACTGAAATCAAGGAATTTAAGGGAAGGTGTGATTTTATGTTAAGAGAAATTATTAAAAAAATCAATTTTGGATTCTAGGATGTAATTTAGGATATGCAGGTTGTGTTTATGCATTTATACTATAAAAAGAAAGAACATTTCTCATGGTTTTGCTTTGTGGAATTTTTAGCCTATGTAGGAAACAAAGAGGAAGAAATTTCTACAAAATCTAAGGGTAAAGAAAAGGAAGCTTAGTAGGTGGAGAACAAGTTTGTAAGGTTAGTGGGTATGAAATCTAACCTTTTCCATCTAAATTAAATTGATTTAGGTTATATTTATAATATGTAAGTGTGTTAAATGCATGCAAAATTGAATTAATAGGTATAGACATGCTCAGGAGGGTTGAATTAGTGGATTGGAATGTTTAAAATAAAAAGAAAATAAAAAAGAAGGGAGTGATGTATGATAGGCTGAATGGTATGTTAGGGAAAAACATAAGTTATTTGGTTAATAAATGTAAATAAATTGTACAGTTATGAGAATTAATGAGATATAAAGCTAAATAAATATCAAATGAATGGAAAATAAGAATGGAAAGTAGAGATTATAAGTGGCCGAATAGGGTAGCTAGAGAAATTTTTTTTGTAATTGAACATTAAATGCAAATTAATGATAAAATTAGGTAAATGAGGATATATTGAAGCTTAATAAATGAAAATGGTATAAAGAATAAAAATAGAGAAAGTTATTTATGGTGAAGCTAAATAGTGTTCAACTGTAATGTAGGTTTATAGAATTAACTAATGAAAGATAATAGTATAATTATGAAAATTAAGGCTTAATAAAGATAAATAAATGATAATTAGGAAAGAAATTGAAATGATGGATAATGATTGTGAAGTAATCAAATGATTTACTTAAGTGAATTCATGAATAAGTTGTGTTAATGTTAAGTGTTATGTTATGATATAAAAATAGAATAAAAATTGAGTGTAATTTAAATATATAAGAACTTTTAGATTTTATTTGAGTAATAAATTAAATCGTGATTATACTATGTACATAATGTAGAATTTTATGGCATAATGTGCTAATGTGAGAATTTAATAAAATTAAAGTTTGTAACGTATCATAGGTGATTTTAGAATGTAAATTATTGGAAAAGTATAAGATTGAAAATAGCAATAAAAATGTTGGCCAAGTGATTAATAATTGTAAATTTAATTGAAAAAACTAATTCACTGCCCTTAGTAATAGTCTGGTAGGCAATCTAGTATGAGATATAGTTTGCTAGTCATAGGGATACCTTACTGCTGTGTAAGTCATGGCGACTCACTACAGTAGGCCAATAACAGTCTATTAAATGAAATGTTAAATGTTAAAGTGTGAATGAAATGGAAATGTTCGAGTGACCCACTAGGTCACTCTTAAGCGTTGTGGATCTGTGGGATATATGTCCTGTGTATCCAAACTGAAAATTCCTACCAGAATGATACTAGGAGCAATATGGTGAAAAGAGTGAAATTGAGATTAAAAATGACTAAAGGTAAAAATGAGGTGATTAATGTAGTAAAGTAAAAAATGGAAATTAATAGTGACATTATGGTAAAAAAGTACAAATGAAGGGCAAAGTCATAAATAAATGAAAGTTTAGGGATTAAAGTGTGAAAATGTAATAATGCGACTAATGTAAAGACTAAACTATAATTAGAGTATTAATGTAAGATATAAGTGCAAATACTAAGAATTTATTGATCTAATGACTAAATAAGTTAATTAAGATAATACTATAAGTAACTAAAGTAATTGCTAAGAAATTTTAAGTTAAGTGCTTTAAATGGACATTTAAGAAAAAAAATAGTAAGAAATAATACCAATAGTAATAAAAGAAAGAGCGTGCACATATCAATTACCAACAATAATAAATTAAACATTGAAATGGAGAACATGTGGTAACAAAAGAAAAAAAATATTGGCATATATAAATAAATAATGAACAACTAAAAGATTAATTAATTGATCAAGTATAGTAACTAAGTATATGCGTATATAAAGATAAAAGGGCATAGTAATGGATACATAATATGCTAGGTAATCAACTATACTTGTGTGTAAATATATATAGATGGAAATTTTTAGACTTGTAACCACCACTGAGCATATTTAATGCTCATCACGTAGTCAATTTATTGCATGTAGGTACCTCTAAGCAACAAATGGGAGCAAGCATCCATCAATTTAGAGGGTGTCAGACCAATGACATTTTACTAGTGTTACTTTTTGTAATATAGTTAATATGGCATGTATATATAAATATGAGGAAAACTTATGGATATGTAAGGACTCAAGTATTTCATTTTGAACAAGTTATGTCATAATTTGGATGGATATTATTAATGAATGTGGAAATGATGAGAATGCTTGAATGGATGGATGTTTGAAATTGCAGGAGAGGTAGTACAATATTTAAGACATTATACTGCCAAGATTTTTTAAATAAATATAAAAAAATTGGATAGTTATAAGTCATCAACGATGTAGCAATATGGGATATTTTTCAACATACAATGGGTATAATTTGTAATAACCAAACGTGTGAATATGACTTATGTATACAATAACGTATAAGAGTGTTACAATTTTTATTGGTATCAGAGCGCAGTTTAGGCGATTCTAATATCGGAAGTGGATAATTAGATGGAATTTAATGCATATACATACCAATTGATGAATGATTAGTGTTATAAGACTAATGTATGCTTGCTCTATTTGTCTTATAGTGAGCAATGGCTTTTGATCTGAGTCGTAGAGAAGAAAAAGTTGAAAGTAGAGCTTCATTTAGTGCTAGGCAAGCTGAGGCTCCACAACCATAGACATCTCCCTCAGTTATTCTGCCATTAATACTGGCCTAGCCAGACTTTTTAAATTTAATGGTAAATGATATACATCAGAGGTTACAAGCTGAGCAAGCGCAACCAGTCCAGCTTCTAGCACCTAAGCAATTACCAGCTCTTCCTAAGAAGAAGCCTTTATTGGAGCAGTTAAAAAGGTTGGGTGCTAAGAATTTCTTTGGCTGTGATCCCCTAATACCAGCTCAAGTAGAGGAGTAGCTATTTAGTGCACCCGAAGAGATGTTAGAGGGCATAGTTGCATTGTTACAGGGCCTAGCTCATGTATGGTGGGATTCAATAAAGAAACATACTTCTGTAGACATATTGACTTGGGATTTCTTCCTAGAACATTTTAAGAAGAATTACATTAGAGCAGAATGTAAAGCTTCAATGCAAGATGCATTTTGGAGACTTAAGTAGGGTAATAAAACAGTGGCTGAGTATCGAAGGGAGTTTGACCGCCTTGGCTCATACATGGATGATTTCTATCTGATGAAAATTAGTTATGCCAGAGGTTTAAGAAAGGCCTACATAACAAGATAAAGCAGATTGTTGGGGCTCAGAGATATACAAATTTATAGTCTTTGGTTGATGCAGCTATGAAAGTAGAGGCTAGAGAAATGGATGGAGCAAATAGGTAGTCTAGGTTCTAACAAAAAATAAAATTAGGGCATTCAAGTAGGGTCAGTAGTAGAGTAAGAAATCTAAGGGGCCTATACCATCACAAAGTCGAGGTTCAGTGGCTCTAGGTCGCAGTTAGAGGAATCCAGTTGGTAGCTAGGCACCTATCACTTTAGTAGGTAACGTATCTAAAGGTCGTGGTAGAGGCTCGATCTAGTAGTGTGAGCACTCTGGTAGATTCCACCTAGGTGAGTGTATATTTATCACCAGAGCATGCTTTAAATACGGGTCAAGGGAGCATCAAGTGAAAGATTGCTCAAAGGTGCAAGCATCTTTAGCCACAGCCTTAATAGTAAGGTCTAAGATGCCAGCAGGTAAAGCCAGAGGTTAAGATATAGCCCACCAGTCTACCTTCTTCAAGCTAACAGTTTCACACACTCAGAGATAAGGGCATGTTGTAGGCCAGTCTTATGCTATTAGAGCTCGAGATGATATTGATGCCCCAGGTGTGATTGTAGGTAAATTTTCTTTTTATGGTTATTTAATACATCCACTTATAGATCCAAGCTCCACACATTCTTATATTAATAGTGAGATTGTACAGGAAAATGGATGAGGAATGAACAACTAAATTAGGATATCCTGGTTAGTAATCCTTTAGGGCATAGTGTAGTGATGGATAGAGTGTGCCAAAAATATCCAGTCAGTGCTCAAAGGTATGTATTCCTAGCTGACTTAATTGAACTTCCATTTAGAGATTTTGATTTTATTCTGGGAATGGATCAGTTGTCTATCTATCGAGCCACAGTTGATTGTCAACATAAGCAGGTGACCTTACGAACTTCAAATGACCAAGAAGTCATTGCAGTAGGTGAAAGAACATATTTCCTTTCTGATGTGATTTCTACCACAGCTGCTAAGAGACTTATTAGAAAGGGATGTATTACCTACTTATGATATGCAGTGTAAGTGAAAAAGGAAATTCTTAAAGTTTCAAATGTGTCCACTATTTGTAAGTTTCCCGACGTATTTCCTAATGAGTTACCAAGTTTGCCACCAAACAGGGAAGTAAAATTTACTATCGAGGTAGAACCTGGTACAGCACCTATTTTTATATTCCCCTACCAAATGGCACCTTCAAAATAAAGAATTAATGATTAAACTATAAGAATTGCTTGATAGAGGTTTCATTAGGTCGAGTATCTCTCCTTGGGTGCAACTATACTTTTTGTGAAGAAGAAAGATGGGACACTGAGGTTGTGTATTGATTACCAGTAGTTAAATAAAGTAAAAATAAAAAAAATAAATATTCCTTTCCACACATTGAAGACCTATTTGATCAGCTTAAAGGGGCAGGTGTGTTTTCAAAAATTAATCTAAGATCGGGATATCATCAATTAAAGTTGAAGGAAGCTAATGTGGCCAAGATAACTTTTCAGACTATATATAGTCACTATGAATTTCTAGTTATGCCATTTGGACTGACAAATGCACCAGCTGTATTCATGGATTTGATGAATAGGATATTTCATCTATATCTAGATCAGTTCATGGTTGTGTTTATAGATGATATTTTGGTGTATTTAAAGATGCTAGATGACCATAATAAGCACTCTTAGATTGTATCTAAGACTCTGAAAGATAAATAGCTTTATGCCAAATTTAGCAAGTGTGAGTTTTAGCTGCATAAAGTATCTTTCTTGGGTTATGTAATGTCAGCAAATAGAATTAAAGTAGATCCCAAAAAAAATTAAGCAATTTTTACAGTTGATATCGCTTAAAAGCTTTTGGGTTTTTAAAGGGTTTCTCCACTTACACAACTGCTACAAAAGTGGGCTAAGTTTGAATGGATAGAAGCATGTTGAGAAACCTTTGAGAAGCTATAAAAAATGTTAACAGAAGCATCAATCTTAACTCAACCCGATTAGGGTAAAGATTTTATGATATATAGTGATGCTTCTAGAAAGGGACTGGATTATATGTTAAAGCATAAAGGTAAAGTAATTACATATGCTTCAAGATAGCTTAAGACATATAAGAAGAATTATCCTACTCATGATCTTGAGCTAGCAGCCATTATTTTTCCCTTAAAGATATGAAGGCATTACTTATATGGTGAACGGTGTTATATTTACACATATCATAAAAGTTTAAAGTATTTGCTTACTTAAAAAGAAATAAATTTGCAACAGAGATGTTGGCTTAAGTTAATTAAAGATTATGAATGCTTTATTGACTATCACTTTAGGAAGGCTAATGTGGTTGCCAATGCCCTCAGCAGGAAATTTATGGCTACCCTTTGGGCTGTGAATGTTAGGTTAAACTTAGCACCATATAGGGCAATTATAGTTGAAATACAAGTGAAGCCAGACTTCCTTCAGCAAGTCAATAGTGCTTAAAAATAAGATGAATGTGTGAAGGTTGTAGAGAAACAAGTGAAAGATGGTAATGGTGGTAACTTCTTATTGGGATCAGATGGTAGTGTCTACTACAAAAACAGGTTATATGTCCCCAATCAAGCCGAAACTGAAGAAAAATATTTTAGCTGAAGCTCACCATAGCAACTATGCAATACATCCAAGAGGTAACAAAATGTACCAAGATCTAAAGGTAAACTATTGGTGGCAAGTCATAAAGCGGGATGTAATAGAGTTCATAAGTAAGTGTTTAATTTATCAACAAGTAAAGGCTGAGCACCAGGTCCTATCAAGTTTATTATAACCTATAACTATACCATAATGGAAATGGGATCAAGTAACTATAGATTTTGTAATAGGGTTACTGCTTACCTAAATAAAATATGATGCAATCCAAGTAATAGTTGACAAACTCACTAAATCTTCTCATTTCTTGCTAGTATAGATGGACTACTCTTTAAATAAGTTGGCAGAGATTTATATTAATTAAATTGAAAGACTTTATATAGTGTTTTCTTTAATCATTTTTTATAGGGATCTAAGATTTACCTCTCAATTCTAGAAGAAGTTACAAGATACATTGGGGACGAAACTTAATTTTAGCACTGCTTTTCACCTTCAAAAGGACGGATAATCAAAATGAGTTATTCAGATTTTAGAGGACATGTTGAGATGCCGTGTCCTTGAATTTGAAGGTAACTAGGAGAAATATTTACCCTTGGTGAAATTTGCTTATAATAATAGTTATCGATCCAGTATTAAAATGGCCCCATCTAAAGCGTTATATGGAAGAAAATGTAGAACTCCATTATGTTGGATTGAACTAAATGAGAAAAAGATGATAGGGATAGATTTGGTATATGAGATTGAAGAAAAAGTATGGGTTATTAAGGACAGGCTTAAAGAGGCTATAGATCAATAGAAACCTTATGCAAACCTAAAAAGGAAAGACATCAAGTACCAAGACTGGAATAAGTTTTTTCTGAAGGTATCTCTTTGGAGAAAAGTATTGAGATTTGGTAAGAAAGGTAAGCTAATTCCTATATTCATTAGACCTTATAAGATTGTTCAGAGAGTAGTACAAATTGCCTATAGATTGAAGCTTCCATCAGAGTTAAAAAAGATTCACGATGTCTTTCATGTATCTATGTTACGAAGATACCGATCAAATCCAACCATGTCATCAAGCTTGAAGAAATTCAGATACAGCCTGATCTGACTTATGAGAAAAAACCAATAAAAATTTTGGCTAAAGAAGTCAGACAGTTGAGAAACAAACATATCCTATTGGTGAAAGAGCTATGGAATCATCACAACGTTGAGGAAGCCATGTGGGAACCAGAAGCAGCAATGAATCAACAGTATCCTTATCTTCTTCATATAGGTAAAATTTCAAGGGAGAAAATTTTATAAGTAGGGGAGAATGTAATGGCTCAAATACTGACTTAGCTATGAATAGTATTTTTCATAGTTCACCAGTACATCTGAACAAAAAAATACATCCAGTGGTAAAAAATATTTTATTTGACTATCGAAAAATATTAGTCACAGTGAGTCCAAGGTTGAAATTTAAGGTCAAATTGACCTTTAAAAGTCAAAAATAAGAAAATTCCACGGTTTCGATTCAAATAGTACCCTAGTTGACCAAAGATTTGACTGGATTTTAAAAATAGTAAATGATTTCTAAAATTTTTAAAATTTTCAGATCTACATAACCTGAGATGTAGAACATTTTGGTGTAAAAAAATAAATTTTACGATAACATTAAAAATGGTTGAATCGGATCAATTTAAGTGAACCGAATCAAAAATGGATTTTGATTTAGATAAAATTTTTTATGGAGACTTAATTTATTATTTTAAGAATTATAAATTTGATTTTGAGTGAATTTGGAATTGGAAAGAGAGAAATAATTTAGAGTGCATAAATTAGGCTTAAATTAGGCCCAACCAATTTGGTTAGACCAGCTCAACCCAAAAATAAGAATATTTAAACCCCAAAGTGAGAAATTAGAAAAGTAGCACCTCATACCTCCCTTCTATTTGGTTGAACCCTATTTCCCTTTAAAATCTACCATTTTCTTTAATTTCCCTCTAAATTTCAGCTGCCTAAATAATATTCATCTCTTCTACAATATATTTATAGCCTCCAACATTCAAAATAAGTGAAATAAGCGACTGAAATCAAGGGATTCAAGGGAAGGTGTGATTTTGAGGTAAGAGAAATTATTAGAAAAAAATTCAATTGAGGATTATAATATGTAATTTAGGATATGCAGGTTGTGTTTATACGTTTATACTGTATAAAGAAAGAAGATTTCTCATAGTTTTGCTTGGTAGAATTTTTAGCCTATATAGGAAATAAAAAGGAAGAAATTTCTATAAAATCTAAAGGTAACGAAAAGAAAGCTTAGTAGGTAGAGAACAAGTTCTTAAGTTTAGCGGTTACAAAATCTAACATTTTCCATTTAAATTAAATTGATTTAGGTTATACTTATAATATGTAGCTGTGTTAAATGCATGCAAAATTTAATTAATAGGTATAGACATGCCTATGAGGGTTGAATGAGTGGATTGGAATGTTTAAAATGAAAAGAAAATAAAAAAAGGGTAGTGATGTATGATAGGTTGAATGGTATGTTAGGGAAAAACATGAGTTATTTGATTAATAAATGTAAATAAATTGTATAGTTATGAGAATTAATGAATTATAAGGTTAAATAAATGTCAAATGAGTGGAAAAAAGAATGGAAAGTGGAGACTATAAGTGGCCAAATAGGGTAGCTAGAGAAAATTTTTTTGTAATTGAACATTAAATGCAAATTAATGATAAAATTAGGTAAATGAGGATATATTGAAGCTTAATAAATGAAAATGTACAAAGAATAAAAATAGAGAAAGTTATTTATGGTGAAGCCAAATAATGTTCAACTGTAATGTGGATTTATCGAATTAACTAATGAAAGATAATTGCATAATTATGAAAATTAAGGCTTAATAAAGCTAAATAAATGATAATTAAGAAAGAAATTAAAATGGAGGATGATGATTATGAAGTAATCAAATGATTTATTTAAGTGAATTCATTAATAAGTTGTGTTAATGTTAAGTGTTATGTTATGATACAAAAATAGAATAAAAATTGAGTGTAATTTAAATGTATGAGAACCATTAGAATTTATTTGAGTAATAAATTAAATCATGCTTATACTATGTACATAATGTAGAATTATGTGCATAATGTGCTAATGCAAGAATTTAATAAAATTGAAATTAGTAATGTATCATATGTGATTTTAGAATGTAAATTAGTGGAAAAATATAAGATTGAAAAAAGCAGTAAAAGTATTGGCCAAGTGATTAATAAATGTAAATTTAGTTAAAGAAACTAATTCACTGCCCTTAGTAATAGTCTGGTAGGCAATCTACTATGGCATATAATTGACTAGCCAAAGGGATATCTTACTACTGTGTGAGTCGTGCCGACTCACTACAGTAGGCCAATGATAGTCTACTAAATGAAATGTTAAATGTTGAAGTGTAAATAAAATATAAATGTTCAAGTGGTCCACTGGGTCACTCTTAAGTGTTATGGATCTTGAGATCCATATCCCAAGTATCTAGTTCGAAGATTCTTACCAGAACGATACTAGGGGCAATATGATAAAAAGAGTGAAATTGATATTAAAAATAAGTAAAGGTAAGAGTAAAGGTAAAAATGATGTAATTAATGTAGTAAAGTAAAAATGGAAATTAATAGTGACATTATGGTAAATAAGTATAAATGAAAGGGAAAGTCGTAAATAAATGAAAGTTAAGGGGTTAAAGTGTAAAAATGTAATTAAGAATATTAATGTAAGATATAAGTGCAAATACTAAGAATTTATGGATCTAATGACTAAATTAGTTAATTAAGATAATATTATAACTAAAGTCATTGTTAAGAAATTTTAAGCTAAATGTTTTAAATGGTCATTTAAGAAAAACAAAAAGTAGAAAAAAATAATACCAGTAGTAATAAAAAAAGAGGGTGCACATATCAATACCGATAATAGTAAATTAAACATTGAAATATAGAATAAGTGATAACAAAAGAAAAAAAATATTGGTATGTATAAATAAATAATGAATGACTAAAAGAATAATTAATTGATCAAGTCTAGTAAATGAGTATGTGCATGTATAAAGATAAAGGGGCATAGTAATAGATACATAATATGCTAGGTAATCGACTTTACTTGTGTGTAACTATATCTAAATAGAAATTTTTAGTCTTATAACCACAACTGAACATATTTAATGCCCAGTACATAGTCTATTTACTACATGTAGTACCTTTAAGCGACAAATGGGAGCAAGCATGCATCGATTTGGTGGGTGTCGGACCAAGGACATTTTACTAGTGGTACTTTTTGTAATATAGTTAATATGGCATGTATATGTAAATATAAGGAAAACTTATGGATACGTAATGGATATGTAAGGGCTCAAGTATTTCATTTTGAACAAGTTATGCCATGATTTGGATGGATATTATCAATGAATGTGGAAATGATGAGAATGCTTGAATGGATGGTTGTTTGAAATTATAGGAAAGGCAGTACAATATTTAACCCGTTATGCTGCTAGATTTTCTAAAATAAATATAAAAAAATTGGACAGTTAGAGATCATTAATGATTTAGTAATATGGGATATTTTTCAACTTACAATGGGTTTAATTTGTAATAACCATACGTGTGAATAGGATGTACATATACAATAACGTAAAAGAGTGTTACATGGGATGCACAAGGGGTCTGGGCAACATCAATTCGACGAATATCAGCTATCTGTAGGGGATGCAAGAGGGTCATCATATAAACATTACACACGAGATCATCTCGACATTAATCAGGGTAGGCACTACACTAAGGATCAAAGTATGCATAAGAAGGGTCATCATGAGCTTAGTGTTTTTCCTTAGGGCAAAAAAGGATGATTTTGGTGATCCAGTCCTAGAGAGTATTCATATAGACCTATAAACAGCTATCATGATGAGTATGATGGAGCCTATTGAAGGGCCTGAATGATAGTACAGACTGCTTACTGTGTTAGAAATATGGCAGAGATGTGGCCTCAACCCTATAGTGCCAGATGCAGCAGCAGAGGGGGACAACCAGGGTCAGTTAGCAGAGGTAGTAAAGGAGGCACCAGTAGAGCTTCAGGCACCCCAGATTAGCCACCTCAATAAGATGGCTAGGCAGATGAACCTCGTGAGTAATAAGAGCTACAAGGGGTAAGGTTGGACTTAGATTAAGAGTTTGATATGTAGATCAACATACATGACCTGTTGGATGGATCACCCCAAACACTAGTACAGCTTAAATCTTATATCATACATTAAAAAGCCCCAGCCTTGAGGAGGCTTTCCCCATACGAACATCCAGGAGCATCTTTTTCAACTTCTCCACTTTATAGGCACCTGAAAGCATCTACCTCGACTGCACCTCCACCTATTCCACCATCATCGATTCAGGCACCATCAACTCCTCCCTCTAATGTTGTTTTCAGGAGGTTGGCAGCCCTAGAGAAGGCTAGTAGATGGTAGGAGTAGACAATTCTCACAATAGTGCAATCTCTATAGGGTTTGCCAGCCACTATTTAGAATTTATAGATAGAGTTATGAGGCCTTAGAGCAGACACAAATAGCAGGTTTTACGTTTAATGAGTCCTTATAGGTAGTGGATAAGTCTCTCACTCAGCTTAGAGCTTAAGGCACTCAAATTCAAAATGCAATTCTTAGAGCCAGACATGCTATAATTGAGACTGATGAGGAGTTAAGGAGGTACATTAAGTACCTGAAGGGAGACTTAATGAGGTATTTAGGAAGCCATTCCATTACAGTCCCGGAGGTAAGGTAGGGATCAAAGAGACTATCGGGTGTGATAATGCAGATCTTGTAGCCATTAACGTCAGTATTGCCAGGCTTTAGGTTCGTATTTGAGTAGGCAGGGGAGCAACCACCAGTGGCACCTCAGGCTATGGCACAAGCCAAACCATCAGCTCCTATATCGTCTCTAGGGCTAGCTTATCATAGAGCACCAGGGACCCCTCAATAGATCATTCTGTATTTAAGGAGTTCACTTTTTGTTATGATACTCTATGTATATAAAATTCAAAATATGTATTTACTCAATTTTTGTATATATTTCATATTTATGGTTATTTCCCACATTTATTTACATCTATCACTTAAAATTGAATGAATGAAAAAGATGAAATGAACAACGAAATGTATAAACAAGGTAAAAAAATGACAAGATGTGATAATAAGTAATGACAAAAAGATAAAAAAAATAATAAAATAAAAGAGGCCCAAGAAGACCAAATCCAATAAGCATTTCATTGACATCCAACTTTTTTTCACACTAGGTACTGGACACTCTCATCAGAGGTTATACACATGTTCTCCTAACAAAAAGAAAATACATGCATCTTTGTTGACAATAAGAGATTATTGAACTAAAGGTAAAAGCCTGATGATGATGCACACTTGCAAAAAATCTCCCTAGTGGAACATCAAAAAAAGAGCAACCATACTTCTTAAGAAAAATATAAATCAATGGTAATTTGATTTTGCATGCCCCATATGCTAATCAAATTCAACCAAGCCAGTCCAATTTTGCATGCCCTAGGCACTAACCAAACATATTTAAGCAACACTGATTCTATATAACTCAAGTGCTAATCACTCTTTATCAAGTTATCATGATTCTACATGCCTTAAGCACTAATCAAATGCATTCAAGTAACCCGATTCTACATGCCCCAGATGCTAATCAGGAAAAACCTTTTTTCTTATCTCAATTCTGCATGTATTTGGTGCCAATCATGCAAAACTTAATTGTCTCAATTCTCCATGCCCTAGGCGCTAATTAGACAACCAGAGACTCATTATCTTTGATAGAGTTAGTCTCAAAACTTAATTCTGCATGCCCTAGGCACTAATAAAGAATTTTAAGTAACCAACTGAGAGATTCACTGCCTTAAGTATGCATTTTTTCCCTTTCACTATAAATTTTGACTCACTTTGGCACTAGTACACCAGCTCCCCAAAGTTAGGGGCAGCTATAGATACCATGACTTGAGGCAGCTTAGATCAAGGTTGCCCAATAATGAGGATACAATATATTACTGATAGATGGTTCGGATCCCGAGACTCTGATCTTGAATTTTAAGCATTTTTTTAAAAGAATTTCATGGATTTCAAATGTTTTCAAATGATTTTAAGTGTCTTACCAAAATGTGCATAAAAACCTAAGTTTGAACCTTCTGTGGTGATAGATGATTATTTATCACTTGAGGTGTGCCTATATATGGGTCATTCTCTCTTGTGTGGTCCAAATAGAGGGGCATTTTGGGAAAATTATGGGTTAGTGATAAGGGATGGCCACCCCGCATTGAAAGACACTCGTCCCAAGCTTGAAACCTAGAATTTTCTACATTTTTTGGATTTTGAAAAAGGCAATTTTGATTTTAGAGAGATTTCTTTTGAATTTGGAGGATTTAATCTCCAGATTTATAGAGTTTTGAGGAAAATTTCAACCAAAATTTCTACCTTAGTAATATGAGCCTAAATAGCTCATTTTTAATCCATATTTTGCTACCAAAATAATGTTTAGTTATATTAAATTGTGCTATAATTAGGTGTGTTTAATGTTTTTGTCAAGTTTTGTGTATGTAGGAGAAAAGGGGAGAAAAATGTGAAGGAGTAGAATTGAGAGAGAAACGAGTGTTGTCGCGAACGCGATGTTGGGAATTATCGATTGCATGCATTACATGCATAAGCGGAATTTAAAATTTTTAACCAATAGATCTGATCTTGCCATGAATTTAAAATATATATTAATGAGAATAAGAAAAATCACCTTTAATTTTTGTTGAACAATTGATTTTCCTTCTCACCGAGTTGTCACAAACCACAGTGTCTAAAATTGAATACCTCCAATTGTTAGTGTAAGCCCTAGCCCCAATGCATTGTAATAAAACACTTTAATTAATAAAATGAGGCATTTGTTTTATCTATTGTATTCTTGTGCATATCAATTGATAAAACTATCCAAGAATGTTGTTGCATATCAATTGATAGAACTATCCAAGAATGTTGTTGCATATCAATTGATAGAACTATCCAAGAATGTTGTTTCAGTTTAAGTTATCATGTGTGAGGCACATGGTTGTAAGACCTTGAAATAAATGAGACTTCATTCTAAATATCCCTAGTCAGTCATTGTTATGGGAATAACAAATGAATTAAAACTAGTATGCTCTCTCTGATAAGTTAAGTTATGTCTTACGGATCAAAAGGACAAGAGTGTCAATCAGAGATCATAGATACATGTTTAGAACATGGTATCTAGATTTGATCCACTCATGAGAACACTACATGGTACAAGTCATAAGTGTTTCTCATATGCAGGTTTTGTATCGAAGTTCTTAGACCTAAAATCTCTATGAAACTCTTTATGAATTACTGTGTACTTTGACATACACCTAACGTACTCGTAACAGAGTGACAAGTATGGGTATGCTTGGGTATGCATTGATTCATGTTAGAGAGCATGAGAGAAGTGAAGGGATTACCCCTCTCTATAAGAGAGAAAATATCATCGGCCACTTGATCAGTGAACTGAGAAGTGTATGGCCATACCAAGATAAAATAATGAGTAATCATTATTTATCTGAGAGTTCAGTGTCACTAGAATATCAAGAAAGGAATTAATATATATAAGGATGACTAGTTCTATGCCTTCTATTAATTCTGATATTTATGGGTAAGGGACTATACAAAATTGCATTAGGTAACTAAATGCCATATGCATTTTCATTTAATTTGGAATGCTATAATATCTTGCTAGAGAATATATATAGCCTTTAAATTAATTTATTAATTTATTGCCAACATTAAATGGACCTATAGGATCGCATACAAAGCATTGGGCTTAAAATATTTAAATAAAATATTGGGCATTAATTTGGGCTTTTAATTAAAATCAAATTAATGTATGTAATGGGCATTATAAATGCTATTGGACCTTGGCCTATGAGAGAGAGAAATTCAGCCCATATGGTTTAATTTTAATTAATTAATTATCTTGTATTAATTTAATTAATTGAGTATTAAAGCCTAAAAGAGTTATAATCAAATTAAATCACTTAATTAGATGTAGAAGTGGCCGAAATTCCTCGAGAAATGCCAAGGAATTTCGGCACATACATGAGTTTAATTAAGTGATATTGTTTGATTAAATTTCTTATGGTTTATCTTGGATTAAATCAAAAGAATTTGAATCAACATATATTACTTATTTTAAGGAAGTGATTAAGGCTAAAATAAATGATCTTAAGGTAGTAGATTTTAGATTAATCACTTACAAAATGAGATAATATATATTGAAAGAGAAAAAAAAACCCTAGTTCTTCTATGGTTTTGGCGTGAACTTCTCTCTCTCTCTCACAAAATTCTTTTGGCCAATTTTCACAAGGAGAAAGGATTGTTCCTCATTCTCTTGTGTTCTTGGGTAGTAATAGCAACCTAAGAGAAGTACAAAATCAAATTTTGTAGCTTCAAACCATAGCCATTACACAATACCTTAAAAGAGAGCTAGCAATCTCGATTTTAAGCCGTCGGTGCAATTGTGAGTGTGAGAATAGAAGGAGTGGCGTAAAGGCTATTCCTTGGCATTGGTGATCAAGGTCTAATGCGGATAAAGTCATCTTAGTTGCTGGTCATCACCAAATTCAAGATTTAAAAGGCATCAAAAGTTGTAAGTTTTTAAAAACCCTAAAATTGCATGTTTCAATTTGTCATGGAATTGTTTGGCATGTATGATCATTTTCATCATTTTTTCGCTGCACGATTACCATGAACATATCATGTCATATTCCATCACTAATTAGTAATCCACACTAGAGAAGGACTAAATGAACCAAGAATGATGGAAAATAAGGGTTTGCCGAATTCCCCTTGATGCTAGCAAGGGAGTGGTGGCTAGGGTTTTCCAAAGAGAGAGAATTTCTTTTCTCTTAATGTTCACTTAACCCTAAAATCCCTATCACTTGGATTTTTATAGTTAGGTTAAAAATCCAACTTCATAAAGGACTATGCACAAAACCTATAAACTAGGCCTTTTATTCATACACTTGGATTTAATCACCCAAATGAATTTCAAATCTATCCAAATTAAATATGTAGGCTCCATAACACTTATAAAATATATTTAATTTATTTTGGTTCAAGAATTAGGCCTAAGGCCTTCTATATGGGTTTGGCGTGTAACCCTTCCTCTGGAGGGTTTTTACGCCAAAACCAATTCTTTGGGCATCTTTAATTCCTTCAATGGATCTATTAATTATTATATCAGCCCTATAATACTTATAGTCCAATAATAATTAATTATAAAATATAATATTTTAATTAGGTCCATTTTACATAATATTTTTAAAAAGTTCTGCGAACAATTCTACTTGATCATAATTAATTAAACTCTTTAATTAATTATTCTCTTATTCATTTCTCTTCTGCTATAATAATATCAAATATTATTATCCTTGTCATTTTATCATTTTATCCTTTACTCTATATGTATTTGACCTATTGGGTTTATGTCTATATTAGCAGTATAATATGTAATTATGAGTTCTATTCAAAACTCACATGATTTAAACTTCTTTAAATCATTTTATCAATCCCTATTGATATTTATGATACACTATTATATAAATCATGAGCGGCCTCTAGTTAGAAATCATGACTATCCAAATGTCAGGAAAGTCAAGTGGTTTGACTATACCCTTCCATAGAATCAGTTACCGTGCAATTACTCCTTCCACCACTCTTATCTCAATTAGATTTTGAGTATGGATTTCTATCAACTCATATAAATCTAATTATGTATGTTCTATTAATTTAATCATTGTTCCCAAAATGCCTTTCATAGATCCCTATCCATCTTGGCATATTACTCTGGCCAGAGATTCTCTGAACAAGGCAATTATAGAATCATGCGAGATAACTTCCCTTAATAAATTTGGAATGATGAATCCTTTGTCAATCACTCAACTATCTTCAAGTAGGTAATGATATACCCAACCTCCTAACTATGTTCACCCCCAGTTGGAAGTAATCAATTATAGAGTCAAAGTATATCACTTGTTACTTAAGATAACCTTAGTGATCTCAAGTCTAAGGATACTTGCACAACCGCTATGAAGAGATTCCTCACTGACATAGATTTAATATATACCTAGGGATATTTAGATATTATCACATTTTCATGCAATAGATATCTCACATCACGAACACTTTCATGATTGCCTTTACACTGTGTTTATAATATCTAGGACTTCATTTATTAATTTAAGATTTACAAACTCATGTATTTAAACATAGCATTAATAAATGAATAATGCCTTTTATTAAGAATATGAGTTCATACATATGAAATAAATCCCCATTATATGGGCTCTAGGGCATACTCTCTAACACGTGACATTGAAGACAGGTTGCGACATGTTGCGAAAGGCACAAAGGTAGACAGAGCGAGGGAAGTGGAGCAAAAATAGAGGGCGTGCTCTGTCGCGAACACGATAGAAGCCATTGTATTTCCTCAAAAGATGTCGTAAACACTTGCAACCTTTTTTAAGAGACATTTCAAGGGACATATCTTTTGGAGCTTTATAAATATTCATCTCAATTGAAAAATGACAAATAATCATGAAGAGAGATCAATCAATTATTTTTCTTATTTGAAAGTGTAATTGAAGAAATGGTTTAGGTTTTAATTATTAGTTTATTTTATGGTTTTAAGAGAAGACAAACAAGGAAGAGGAAGTCATCATTCATGAGTAAAGGATTAGAATTTTCTTTACTTGACTATTTTACTTTCCTTCTTTGTAATTATTATGAATACTTTTTAGGAATTTGAATGTTAATACTTATATTGATTCATTTCTCTTTCACTTATCTTTATATGTAGGTTTTTCTATTAAAACTTTATTAGTATCTCTATAAGTTAAGGAAAAAGACCTTAGATGGCAATTCCTTCTCTGAAAATCTACAAAGTGGTTTTATGTAAGAGAGTTGCCAGAGCAACCTCTTTCTGATAGTTAATTGAAAATTCATTATCAAAGCATAGTTTGAGAGATCGTATGTGGAGATAATTGCTATAGATTGGTTTTTAATCTTTAAGTGTGTGTTTATGAAATTCTAGTCTAGATGTGAGAGCTGCGATTTAGAACCATAAATGCATGTTTAAGGCAAAATCTAGTTTAGATGTGAGAGCTGCGATATAGAATAATCTTCCAACTTAGCTTGCATGATAACGATTAAATTTGAAATAAGAGAGAAATAACAAGTGATAAGTGTGAAATATGTGTAGATTTTAATATGTTTTTAGTTAAATTATTTAGTTGTTTTGGTTTTATTTAGGTTAATTTAAAGTTAATTTGTAATATTTATGATTTTTAGGTTAATTCTGTGATTTTCAGGTTTAATTTGACATAAAAGGGCTTAAAGTGTAAAAAGGGCAAAGTTCAGGGCCAAAAGTGCAATTATGAAGAATTGATGCAAGAAAAGTTGACGTCCAGTCCAGAGCCCTGAGACGTGACCACGTGAATTATTGAAGAGCTTCACACGTAGCCACGTGAAAAACAAAGCTTGAGAAGCCGTGGCCATGTGAAGTAAAATGAAGAAATAAAGTGTAAAGAAGCCATGGCCACGTGAAAGAAAAATTGAAGAAAATAAGTGGAACACGTGACCACGTGTGAGGAAGAGATAATCCACACGTGGCCACGTGTGGAAGAAAAGGAGCAAGGGACGTGGCCACGTGTGAATTAACACTAGGGAACACATGGCCACGTGATGAAAACTCCCATGAAGCGAAGGATTCCGATTTTTCCAATTCAAGAAGGATTCTTCTCCTGCTCCAATTTGGGAAGTTTAGAAGGCTTCTACAACATATTTTCCTATAAATAGACAACTCTAACACCAAAGAAGGGAGGGAATTAAGGATTAGAAGAGATTAATTGCTTTAGTTTTAGTTTTACTTGTTTTTTTTCTAGTTTTTCTGTTTCTGTTTTTGTTTTTCTTTTGATTTTGTTTTAGTTCTTCAACTTTGTTTTAGTTTTTAAATATGTTTAGGAAGTAGTTTTTCTTCTTTTGCTAATGGATTCTTGAAATTTTGAATTTTCATTGTTATGACTTTATTTTGAGCTTAATTTTAATATCGGTTGATTATTTCTTGGTTTTAAGCATATTCTTATCTTTGATTGTATTGAGATTGGTTGTTGGTTTATTGAATAAATAACTAAGAATTGGTTTTGACATAGTTAATGATTTGCATGTTCTTGGGTTGGCTCTTTAATGTTTATGCATGATTATTATCCAAAATATGAAATGACTATGTATGAATTTTATTGGTTAATACTAAGAGAGGAAGAACTAAGAATAGGTGAAAGTTGAATCTCTTGAGAAAGGCTTTAATAGACATCTAGGAGGATTAATTCAGACTTTTATGCCAAGTATTGAATTGTTCTGAATAAGGGAGTTTAATGCTTGGAATGATAATCTTGAATAAAGTTATCTGGGTTTATTTATCTGAATTCTTCATAATCATTGGTGTTATTATTTGAATTTAAGTCATTACAATGAAAGTTAAGGTGGATAGTTTCCTTAGCAAGAGAATTCCAGTTATTGTTTTGTTTTTAATTTATGTTTTAGCTTTTGTTTTGTTTAATTGTTTCTTTTATTTAATTTTTGCTTTTAAAACAAAAACATTTGGGAAACAATCTCGGATTAATTTAATTCATACATAGGTATTATTCTTAGCAATCCATGTTCCCTTGGGTACGATATTTGGGGTCTTAATCTATATTTCCCTATATTACTAGCCGATCTAGTACACTTGCTAGACACCGGTCAACAAGTTCCATATTTATGTATATGTTACATTCATCATATTCATAAGTCTTCTCTGACTATCATTAAAGTAGAATAATATTTAGTTTAGGGTAGTAAAGTATTAGATTTAACTAGCAAATTAATGATCATTGTAAACAAGATAAAAATTGAGTAGTAATAGTGTACAATTTTAATCAACATTTCTTATAGGATCGACATCTTTTGTACTATAATCGGTACACCGTATGCTTGCGAAATTGATGCTTAGAAAAAGCACAAGTTTTTGGCACCGTTGTCGGGGAATGTTTGATTAAATTTATTGTCATTATGAATCTTGATTTAAGATTTTGGATTACAATATTTAATCTATTGTTATTTGTTTATTTTATCGTGTATTTATAGGATTTGATATTGCAAGCCTCATACTAGGAATTCTCAAGAAGAACTTGAACCGTTGAATCTAGAAATAGAAAGGTTTATTTCAAGTAATAGCAAATCCAACTAGAAGACAAATAGGACTAGGAGATCATTTATGGCTGAAAAAGAGAATCCACAAAGACTAATGGACTTTGCTACACCTGCATTGAGTGGTGCTCAACAAGGGGTGGTAAGACCTACGGTAAATGCTAACCAATTTGAAATTAAGCCTTCTCTTTTACGAATGATTCAAAATAGTATTCAATTTTATGGTTTGGTAAATAAGAATCCTAATGCTCACTTGGCAAATTTCTTAAAAATTTATGATACTTTTAAGATTAATGGAGTTCCGGCTGATGCAATTAAGCTTAGGCTTTTTCCTTTTACGTTAAAGGATAAATCAAAGGCTTGGTTGAATTCCTTAACTAGAGGATCCATAATAGCTTGGGATCAATTAGCCCAAGCATTTTTATCTAAATATTTCCCTCTAGCCAAAACTACAAAGATTATAAAGGATATCACTACTTTTGTTCAACATGATAATGAATCTTTATATGAAGCATGGGAGAGATTTAAAGAATTGCAGAGAAGTGATCCACACCACAATCTTCTAAGAGAATTGTTGATGCAAACATTCTATAATAGAGTGAATCTAACCACTAGAGGCACTATAGATGCTGCAGCTGATGGTTCTCTTATGAGAAAAACAACGGAAGCTACATTTGAGTTTTTAGAAAAAATGTCTATGAATAATTGTATGTGGCCAAGGGAATGAGCAAGAGAATCAAAATTTTCAAATATTAAGGGAGCACATTCGATTGACTCTGTAGTAGCATTACAAGCCCAAGTTAAGAATTTGACACAAAATATTAATAGCCTAGGTATAGGAAGTAATTCACAAAATGCATGCACCATTTGTGGCCAACAAGATCGTTTAAGTGAGGTATGTAAGTTCGGAATGAGTAATATGGAGGCACAAGTTAGCTTTTTACAATGACAAGGGCATGATAACCCATATTTCAATACCTATAACCCTGGTTGGAGGAACCACCTCAATTTTTCATAGAGAATTAATAACAATCAGAATAGGGGTGTAGGATTTCAATAACCTCAAGATAGGTTTAAAGCCTTAGAGGTTAAGGTGGATAGGTTCATAGAAGAGAATAATTTGAAGTTTAGTTCACAAGAAGAGAATCAAAAGAGACTGGAAGCCAAGTTTGATCAAATTACTAAAAATCAAGCCTCATCTATCCATAACTTGGAGGTGCAATTAGGGCAAATTGCTAAGGCTTTACCTTTCTGGTTGTAAAGGAATTTATCGAGTAATGCGGAGGATAATCCATGCGAACATTTAAAGGAAGTCTAGTAGAGATTTCTAATTGTTTATATTTTTAAAGTTGGATTGATGGTTATTTACATATGTTGTTATTATTTAGTTTTTAGTTAATTTAGGATACTAACATAGTTTATTTTTGGTTTTACAAGATATTTTCCTTAGTATGTCTTTCATTTATGTTTTTTTCTAAAAAAATAGTGATTTTTCTTCTTTGTCGCGAGCGCAAGATCTGTCGCAAGCACGACAATAAAGGGAGGATGAATTTTTGCAGGTCACGAGCGCACTGGTGTAGCCTTCGCGGCTGAACACATTCGAGAATGGGCACTTGGTGTCTGTTGTGAGCGCAACTTTAATCGCGAGCTTGATATAAGAGGGGTATTAGCCTTCTGTCATAAGGGTGCCAATATCGCGATCGAAACAATGGAATTTTTGGATATGTCATGATTGCGAAAGCGTCGTAAGGTCACGACAGGCTACGAATTTTGAAATTTTGATCGTTACAAATGCCTTTTCAGTTGCCTTATAAATATTTTAAAACCCTAAGTGCCGATTTATTCTTCCTTTTTCAGTAGATTTTCAGTTTTCTTAGGGTTTTGCTCTCCTACTCTCACAAATCCTATCTTCTCTTCTCACTTTTCTTTGATTTTTCAGGTTTATTTTTCTTTCTTATTGAGTATTCTTGTTGATTTGAGTTGTTCTTCATAAATCTTCACCATGGTTCGCACCAAAACAGTGGGTCACAAAGATAGGAGGCCTGTTGAGAGTTCTAGTTCTCAGTAAGCAGAATGTGGAATTCTTTCCTTCCCCACCAAGTTCTCCTAGTGGAACTTTTTGAGTTTGTTTTCTCATTCTCTTTTACATTTGATGTCATGTAAAATGTCTATCTTTTTATGTGTGTTTTCCTCTTATTTATGTAGTAAGTATGTAATATTATATGTGTTTTTATGTGTTTATGTCCAATTTATGTGTTTATGTTTGTTTTTAGGTTAACATTAGTGAAGTGTGAAGAAAATGAAGAAGATGGTGAAATTTCGAAGAAGAAAATCACGAGTCGTGAAGTGGATCACGACTCAGACAAGGATTCACAAGACAAATTCACGAGTGAAGCAGTGAAGAAGCAGCTCACGACTCGACATCAGGATCACGTGTCGTGAAGGGAATCACGACTCAGGACAAAGCTTCACTAGTCGGGATGGTGTTCAAGAGCAGCTGAAGATCACGACTCGTGAAGGCATTCACGAGTCAGACAAGACGCTGTTTCCCAAATGTTATATTTTCTGCACTTGAGTTTTCAGCCATACATTGTGTCCTTTCAGAAGCAATCTTTCGTGACTTATTAAGAGACATACCTGTAGAGTCAAGACATATATATATGGAAGAAAAACTCTGGATAGAGAGATGATGAAAAATTAAAGAATTCCTTTACTGTTTTTCTTAAGAACAGTTTTTTAGTTGTTTTGGATTTTCTGTTTTACTTAGTTTTAAAGGATGACAAAAGAGCAAAGCCAAAGGAATAAGAGATTTATCAGAAGGTCAAAATAGAAAGTAAACCCTGGGGAGTGATGTTTTCTTGTCTCTTATTTCATCTTTATTGTAATTTTGTTTATGGCTAAGTTCTTTTGATACATTATAACTATTTAATTTAAGTTGTTATTCATCTACTTATCTTTGTCTATTGAATGTTTATTTTATTTATGTATGAAGTATGATTTAAATTTGTTTAAGTGCTTTGATTTGCGTAGTATGCTTGATCACCATATTAAGTATGTTAGTCATTTAATTCACAATGAGAGTTGGAATTCTTTGATGGAAAGTTAAATGAATTTAGTTAAAGCGTTGAATTCACTTAGAGATAAGGAATTCACTTTAAGGGGTTAAAGAATTGGCATAGAACTTCATGGTTTTTATTTATCTCTATAATGACATGAGAATGCTTATAGACTCTAAGTAAGAACATTCTTTATTGACAATGAGAATTGCTTTAAAGAATCTTGGCTAAATTCTCCATTCATATCATTCATACAATTGATAATTAATTCAAAGATGAACTTGTTTATTTGGTTATAATGTACGTTCATCCCATCTTTTAAGTAATCTATTATCCAAAATTAACTTAATATATTTTAAGTAGTTTAGTATTTACAATAATTACGTGATTCCAATTAAAATTGTTACCTACCCATTTACTTGTTGTTACATCAATATAAAATTTACCCCGTTCCCTTTGGAACGATACCCTACTCGTTCTATACGCAGTCTAGTGAGACTAACGGTTCAATTAAATCCCCAACAACATTTCTTGTGATTTGGTATGTTTTGTGTTTTGTTTGTTATGAGGACATTGTGTCCTTTAAGTGTGGGGGTATGCATGTTATGTTAGTTTCATATTTTTTTTTATTGTTAGTATATTTATTTATTTTTAATAAATTTATATATGTATATTATGTGTGAATTTAATTTTGAAATTTGTGTATTTGGGAACTATTTGGGAATAAATGCATACTTTAGCTTGAATTTCTGTCATTTTTAGTCTAGTTAGGCAAATTTTTAGGCTAATCATTTTCATTTTACTTTGACAATTAAATATACATAGTGAAGGTCATGACTTGGTAAAGCACATTAGTGTAGGTTCTTTTTAAGTTGAGTATCTTTTCACATGTATAAAAATATTATTTTTGCCAATTTATTGCTTAGCATAATTTGACCTATAGCTTAAGTGAGCTTTTGAGCCTTGTACATTAACATTTTTCTTGTATGAGAGTCTTAATATGCCATATCCTCTAGAATTTGTTCTTGGTAAATTTTGAGATTACATTTAGTATGAGATGTGCATGAAAAATGATAAGGACATTTAGATTAAACCATTTTGGCTTGCTTTAAAAATTTACCTTTTTGACTTTAGGTAGCTAATTTTGAGCCTTAAACCTATTTTTGTTGAGTAACATATAATTAGCCAAAATTCTTTGCTAAAAAAGAATCTATTTCTTTGTATTACCTTTTTTGTGAAGAGAAATAAAATTGCTATATCATTAAGAGATATATTTTTTAATATAAGCATGATGGTATTTAAAATATGAGTTAAATTCCCTAATTCTCTAGGTTCAATATTAGAACAAGGCTAGTTTCTGATGGTGATAAAAAAACTAGTAGAAAATGTGCCATTAAGAAGAGAATATGAATAATAAGTTACATCATGCAATGCTGAGATTCTTAAAAAAATCTCTTATGATATGGTGATATCGTTTCAATTCACAATTTAAGCTACTTAAACCAAAAATTATCCTACCTTAACCTAAGCCAAGTTACAATCCTTGTATGACCCTTTTGATTTCATGTATTATTTTATACTAGTAGTGGAGATGTTTACTGATTACAAGCTTATGGTAGGCAATGGCATGTTTAAGGAATGAGAGAAACACTCATCCATAAACACATCGAGTGATTAAGTGCTTTAAGAATATAGTATTTGAGTGGGAACTACTTTAGGCAATACTTAGTGTGAGATAATATTTACATGTGTTAAGATATTTAAGTTCTTAAGTTCACATATTCTAATATTCTTGTGTTTTGCCACTTCATAATTTTCCAAATGTGCATGGTTGTTTAAGTTTAATGGATAATGGTTTTGTTTGAAAATTTGCATACTTGGGCTAAATTTGTGAACAGATGAACATTTCTGCATGTGATTTTCAAATATTTGCCAAATATAAGTGTGAGCTCTAAAATCGTATGTTTGTGTTGTTTACTCGTTTGTTAGGTTTTGCTTGGGAACAAGTAAAAGTTTAAGTGTGGGGGTTTGATATGAGCCTAAATAGCTCATATTTAATCCATATTTTGTTACCAAAATAATGTTTATTTATATTAAATTGTGTTAGAATTGGGTGTGTTTAATGTTTTTGTCAAGTTTTGTGTATGTAGGAGAAAAATGTGAAGAAGGAGTAGCATTGAGTGAGAAATGAGTGTTGTCGTGAGTGCGACATTGGAGCCAAGTTGCGACATGTTGCGGAAGGCACAAAGGTAGGCAGCGCAAGGGAAGTGGAGCAAAAATAAAGGGCGTGCTCTATTGTGAGCACGACAGTGTTGCGAGTGCGATAGAAGCCGTTGCATTTCCTTAAAAGATGTGTGTTTTCACCAAAACTTGCAACCTTTTTGAAGAGACATCTTAAGGGACATATCTTTTGGAGCTTTATAAATATTCATCTCAATTGCAAAATGAAAAATAATCATGAAGAGAGATCAATCAATTATTTTTCTTATTTGAAAGTGTAATTAAAGAACAATAGTTTAGTTTTTAATTATTAGTTTATTTTATGGTTTGAAGAGAAGACAAACAAGGAAGAGGAAGTCATCCTTCATGAGTAAAGGATTAGAATTTTCTTTACTTGATTCTTTTACTTTCCTTCTTTGTAATTATTATGAATACTTTTTAGGAATTTGAATGTTAATACTTATATTCATTCATTTCTTTTTCGCTTATCTTTATATGTAGGTTTTTCTATTAAAACTTTATTAGTATCACTATAAGTTAAGGAAAAAGACCTTAGATAGAAAATCCTTCTCTAAAAATCTACAAAGTGGTTTTAAGTAAGAGAGTTGCGAAAGCAACCTCTTTCTGATAGTTAATAGGAAATTCATTATCAAAGCATAGTTTGAGAGATCGCATATGGAGATAATTGCTATAGGTTGGTTTTTATTCTTTAAGTGTATGTTTATAAAATTTTATTCTAGATGCGAGAGCTGCGATTTAGAACCATAAATGCATGTTTAAGGAAAAATCTAGTCTAGATGCGAGGACTCCGACATAGAATAATCTTCCAACTCGGCTTGCATGATAAAAGATTAAATTCAAAATAAGAGAGAAATAACAAGTTCCATATTTATGTATATGTTACATTCATCATATTCATAAGTCTTCTCTAACTATCATTAAAGTAGAATAATATTTAGTTTAGGGTAGTAAAGTATTAGATTTAACTAGCAAATTAATGATCATTGTAAATAAGATAAAAATTGAGTAGTAATAGTGTACAATTTTAATTAACATTTCTCGTAGAATTGACATCTTTTGTACTATAATCGGTACACTATATGCTTACGGAGTTGATGCTTAGAAAAAGCACAACACTTAGGTATAAAATAAAAAAACCTAGGGTTTACCGAGGAAGGAATCATTTTTTTAAGGAGCCACCATTAAATAAGAAGAATTAATTTCTTTCTCTTTCTAAACCTTATGCTCTAGCAATTCTTACTGAAACACACACACATAAAAATGAATTTCATATTGTTTTTAGAATAACAATCATGAATCGAAGTAGAGATCTAGACTATAATAATTACAGAGTTAGAATATCACCTGAGAGTAATATTCTAGGCTCATTCTCACTTTCTCTTTCTAGGTTTATTATGTATGTTCACATGATTTTTTGATGCATATTGACATGCTTTAATTGTTATACTTAAGCAATATGTATGCTCAAATGAGATATGGTGTGTTTCCAGACTGCTAGGCATGGTAGAGGCATGTTGTGAATATCGATTTCCTCCATTGTTGTATATGTAAAACTTTCATTTTGTTCTTTTAATTCTATAAATATGTGCCAATCTATGTATTTTATACATGATTCACTGTTATAAAATAATTTTGGCATGATTTAGCATTAAATATCGCATGTTTAGGGCTAAGAATTTTCTTTATGTGAGTTTCCTTTTTTTTATCATAAAAATCTATAAATTGGTGTTGTCCAGGTGTGACAGATGGGAAGATAGCCCGATGGAAGCCCATTTGTCATGTGACGGATGGGACGTCATGGGTTTATCTCCTCATCCCATTCCTCACTTGAACAAAAGTGGTGATATCCTTTATAATCTTTGCAATTTTTGCTAGAGGAAAATATTTAGATAAAAATGCTCGGGCTAATTGATCCCAAGTTGTTATGGATCCTCTAGTTAGTGAATTCAACCAAGCCTTTGCTTTATCCTTCAACGTGAAAGGAAAAAACCTAAGCTTAATTGCATCCTCCGAAACTCCATTAATTTTAAAGGTATCGCAAATTTCTAAGAAATTTGCCAAATGAGCATTAGGATCCTCATTTGCCAAACCATAGAACTGAATACTATTTTGAATCATTTGTAAAAGATAAGGCTTAATCTCAAATTGATTAGCATTTACCGTGGGTCTAACCACCCCTTGTTGAGCACCACTCAATGCAAGTGTGGCAAAATCTATTAACCTCGGTGGATTCTCTTCTTTAGCCATGATTAATCATCTATTCTTGTTTTTTGTTGGATTTACGGTTACTCGAAATAAATCTTTTTATTTTTGGATTCATTGGTTCAAGTTCGTCTTAAGAACTTCTTGTACTCGGCATAGACTCGAACTACCAAATCCTGTAAAGAAAAACACAAAACAAAACTAATTAAATATTGTAATCTAAAATCATAAATCAAGATTCATAATGACAAGAAATTTAATCAAGCATTCCCTGGCAACGGTGCCAAAAACTTGTTATGCTTTTTCTAAGCATCAATTTCGCAAGCATATGGTGTACTGATTATAGTACAAAAGATGCCGATCCCATGAGGAATGTTGATTAAGATTGTGCACTATTAATACTTAATTTTTATCTTGTTTACAATGATCATTAATTTGCTAGTTAAAACTAATACTTTACTATTGTAAACTAAATATTATTCTACTTTAATGATAATTCGAGAAGACTTGTGAATATGATGAATATAACATTACATAAGTATGGAATTTGATATTTTTCTCTTATTTATAATTCAATCTTTATCATGCAAGCCAAGTTGGAATAATGTTCTATGTCGCAGCTCTCACATCTAGACTAAATTTATCCCCTAAACATGCATTTATGGTTCTAAATCGCAGCTCTCGCATTTAAACTAGAATTACATAAACATATATTTAAAGAATAAAAACCAACCTATAGCAATTATCTCCACATGCGATCTTTCAAACTATATTTTGATAATGAATTTTTTATTAACTATCAGAAAGAGGTTGCTTTCGCAAACTCTCTTACTTAGAACCATTTTGTTGATTTTCAAAGAAGGAATTGCCATCTAAGGTCTTTTTTCTTAACTTATAATGATACTAATAAAGTTTTAATAGCAAATTCTATATACTTAGATAAATTAAAGAGAAATGATTAAATATGAATAACGACATTCAAATTCCTAAAAAGTATGCATAATAATAAAAAAGAAGGAAAATAACAAGAAATTAAGTAAAAGAATTCTCATCCTTTACTCTTGTATGATGACTCCTCTTCCTTGTAAGTCTCTTATTCAAAACATAAACTAAACTAAAAATTAAAACTATTGTTCTACAATTACATTTTCAAGTTAGAAAAAATCATGTGATTCATCTCTTTTTATTCTTCTTGATTATTCTCCTTGAAATAACTTTCGAGGTATATATAATTTGCCAAGCATCAAGTCTCTTCAAGTGTCTCTCCATAGGTATGCAACCATTGATGAACATTGGTGCCCTTTTAGGTGACTTTTCAAGCTCAGCTGCCTATAACCGCCCTTTATCGCTATCGTGGCTTCTGTTGCCCTCGCGATAGAACACTCTTTTTCCTCACACCTTTCTCTTCCTAGTCACGTGTCCCTTGTCACCCTCGTGGTACATGTCACCCTCGTGGCAGAACACTCATTTTTTCACTTAATTCTACTCTTTCTCCATATTTTTCTCCCTTTTCCTCCTACATACACAAAACTTGACAAAAACATTAAACACACCTAATTCTAGCACAATTTAATATAACTAAACATTATTTTGGTAACAAAACATGGATTAAATATAAGCTATTTAGGCTCATATCAATTAACTAAATGGACTTCAACTTTGGCATTTTTGGCTTGGGACGAACGTTGAGCCTAGCAGATAAGTTGCACCAATCAAAGATTGTCGATCGGTATTTTCATTGATTGGGATTAATAACATCGATCGGGAGTTTCGTCAATCGAAATTATTAAGATTATCAGTCTTAACTTTTAAGAAATCGAAATTGATGCATTAATCAAGAAATCTGGCTCCTTCGATCGGGACGCGCATCGATCGAGGATCAATTACATCGTTAATCGGGATTTAACCTGTAAATAAATGGACTTTGACTTTTCACATTTTGGGCTCGGGATTAACATCAAGTCTAGCGAATAAATCATACCAAACATACCTTTTACGGAGATGGAAAGTAACTTATTTGTTTATTGAATTCAATTTCTGGTACAAAATTACATATGGTACTTTTTGAGTAATTCGACATTCCAACTCCTAGGGATGTCCTGCCCATCTAGGGTTCTAAGCTTTTATGCGCTCGAGCCTAAGACCTTAGAGATTTCATAAGGTCCTTCCCAATAAATTTCTAATTTTTAGGCTATTATATATCCTCATGAATGGCTAGGATCATTTGATACTATTTTATCTAAAAATCCACATTATGTCACTTGTCATTTTCTTATTAATTTTTGCCTATCTTACTCCCACTCCATGGGCCAAGGGCGAGCACTACTCCATGGGAGTGAATGAGTGAGACTTAGCCCGGGTCACCGAAATTGCATCCGTTTGTCACCATTTATTGATCCTAGCATTTTCCTTATTAGATTTTCATGAAATTTGGTCCAAAGTATAGAAAAATATTAATCAGGTTATGTTCAAACTCCGATGGAAAAATATTATCCAACTTCATCTTGATATAGTTCTAACTTCGATGGTAAAATTTACTAGTTCGAAATTCAAAAATTTAAACTTATAAAAAAATTAATTTTCACTTCCAAATATTCAATTAAGATTATTTTTACTAGGTCCATGCAAACGGAATAATTTTTCAAGATTCATAGAATATTTTTAGACCGGTTAAAGTTCGGTCAAATCCTAATATAGTTTGAAAAAATTTTTTGCATTCCAATTTGAAGGTTTATGTGACATCGATTTCATCTCAAATTATATTATCAGACTCATTTTAATTTATACTTTTTATTAGTGAAAAAAATATTTTTATAAATTTTGGATAATACTATTCATTTCCAGTGTACAACTCACGATCCAGAAAATACTTTCCATAAAAATTGAAATTTTAGACATTTACACCTAGGGGACATCTAAGCAAAAGTTAGTACAGCCTATTTGGGTGAAAATTGGAAAAAAGGTGCACTGGGTGAAAGTTGAGGTAGTCTAGTAGGGGGAAAATCCAATTGGGCCCTCCAGTTAAAAATTAGGGCAAACAAAAAAGATGCCAAAAATAATAACAGTTGCTCCTGATAGGAGCATGGCATCTCAAAGAAGAATGGAACCCTTTGCACTGATAATTGATCTATGACAATGCATACATACATGCATTCATATTATAATTGCATAATGCATGTGCACTTCTTGCTAACTGCTAACAGTATGCAGGGGGCAGCGTCATAAAAAAAAAAAAACTCCAAAAATTCATAACTATGCACTCACTTGACCATTGCTTCAAAAGCTTGCGAGTTCAACCAATTACAGGGGGCAAGCTTATAACACAACAATTAACAATCTCTAGAAACAATGTAGCCATGCTTCTAGGATGTTCATTCCGCCAGCAGGGACACGATAATAAGCTTTACATTTTCAAAAGCAAGTTTAAGGGGCTAAATGAATTATTTAGACAAGTTTAACTTTTAAGGGATTGAATAGTTTTACATGTCAAGTAAAATCAAATAGCGCTTCATTGTCTTCTTTTCATATTATCGCGCTTGTGTTATACATATTTTAGATATAAAAAAGGTTCAATATATTTTGATTTTATTGGATAAATTTGAGGGACTGAATATGCTAAGTCATTAAATTTTGCCGATACCTAAAACAAAACTGATTTCTTTTTTTTTTCAGAAATTAAAAAAAAAAGACAAATTGACGATAAAATGCCGATACATTCACCTACTCAAAAGATCGTGGCGGCCCCACGCCTTCATTTGAGCAATAATACCAATCTGCATCCCAAAGCAGTTTTCTCCTTCTCTCTCGTTTCCCATTTTATTTATTTATTTTCCATTGCTGTATCTGTTATTCTTATTCTCTGAGATTATTATTGTTATTTAAGAAAGATTAAGATTAGAAAAAGAGAAAAAGGAAAGGAAAAGGTAGATTCGATCTCGACCCTCAGTTGGCTGCAGATTTATTGGAGTTTTAGAGAGAGAAATCTCTGAAAGAGAGAAACTGCATCTTCTTCTCACTTCAAGTAAAATTTCTGAAGCTGAATAAGCTGCTGAATCCATCCTTATTTGGTTTTTAAGTAGCAGGTCCGTTTTCATTTATCTTCTATTGCTTTATGCAATCAGTTTATTAAACCCTTAAATCTGTATCGTTGCTTTGCTGATTTTAAATAATCCTTGTGAATTTGCAGTGGAACTTTTCAATTTTGTAGTTTTAGGAAGAACTTTTCGTTGGCCGTAGAGCTTAAGTACTCATTTTAATTCAGATTCAATTGCTGAATTAGAGGATTTTGGCATTAATATCAATAACTTTGAATCTTTTTGTTGGTTATGGATTTATAGTCGTATTTCCTTTGCATAAGCGAATGATGGATTATCATTTGGATCGTGAAGTCACTATATATATAGAATCATAACCTTCAATCAGATTGGGAACAGTGGAGTCTAATGCTAAACGGTTTTGGGTTGTTTATCATGAAATTTGATTAGCAAGGGGTAGGTATTCTGATTTTAAATATCCTGGTAGCTTCATTTGTATCTGAAACTGTATTTAGTTTTATTGCTTAAACTTTTTTCAAAACACAATGCTTATGCACTAGTCAGAAGAATTAATATGAATTATGTGTAAAAATGCTTTCTTACTGTTTTTTATTTTTATGAATGCAATTTGATGCAGTAATGCATGTTAAATGTATCCTGTTGGACGTGATTAAACCAGTAGCTTGGCACTTAGTTCTAAGAATATATGCACCTTAGACTTGGGGACAAAGAGAGGAATGACTTTATTATGTCATTATAGGATATGAGAGATCTGGTTTCTGGTGACCAGGTCAAATGTGCAAAGCCAAGTAGAAGTTGATTTGTTAGTTTAACCATCTTGTGTTTAAGAACTACAGTTTGTACTTACCATCTCTGTTGTGCTCTTCTTTTCTGCTTGCTGGTTATACATCCCATGCTAATGCAATATATTGATCTCTCCTCATTCCTTAGTTCTCCCCCAGAAATGATGTCCATCAGAATATATTTGTTTATCTATTTTTTAAGAACAAAATGATAAATGTTGTGTTGTGTGTGCTTGCGTGCGTGTATTATATTTTATTTTTTCATCCAGGTTCTAGTCATGCTTCTGTTACGACCTTTTGGTTTTGTATGAGTTCTGGATAAATTATTCTCCAAGCATAAACATCCTTCAACTCTATGCAACTCTATGCGCACCTGAATAAAAAGATTCTTCGTTTGACTTTGAAGCTATACATGAATTTGCTGTTGTATTGCGCTTTGCAGAAGAAGTTGAAGATGCTTGTAGTAGCTAATGTGCTTGCTAGTTCTTTCTCTCAGCTTAAGTACTATTTGATATTCTATTCTGAATTGATAGTTTTTAAATAGTTGGCATCAGATCCCTATTATTTATTCCTTCTTAAGGATATACCTTTGGTATGCAGTGATTGCCATCTTCTAGTGTAATTTTGGAAGTTAGATATGCTTGTGTTAATTGATTTAAATGTTCTACATGCAAGAAAATAGTTGGTAATATCAACTTGATGAAGCCATTGGGATCGTATGGAATTTGATGTTGAAGAAGGGGGAAATGCTACGGAATTGGAAAAAGCCCCACATCGACTTAATTTTTACATTCTCTGCATACACTTCATGTGTTTGCTGGTTCATCTAGGGAAAACAGCTGGTGTAATGGTGTGATGTAAGAGGAAACCATGGACCACATTTCAGAGAAAAGGTTTCCGGTCAATGCAGAAGATTACAAGTTGTATGAAGAAGTTGGCGAAGGTGTCAGTGCCACCGTGTATAGGGCTCTATGCATTCCACTCAATGAGACAGTTGCTATTAAAGTTCTTGATCTGGAAAGGTGCAACTATGGCCTGGTAAGCTCTTCAATTTTCTATTTGAAGCTTGGAAACTAGTATTGATTTCGGGTTAGACATATACTTGCTCAACATATGAAGCCTCTTTGCTTTGTACATTTTGTGTGGTGTGCGTTGCTTTAAACATTACAAATTCATGAATTTATATTGCTTGTTAACAAGCAGTAAAATTAAAATAAAGTTGAATGTATAACATCATAATTTATGCTTAAGCTTCAGAACAACTAAAGATGAAATTTTATATTTTGATGTTTGACAAGAAATATGTAGTTTGAAATCTTTATCTGTTTGCCTTTGACTCAACTCAACTAGGCAATAGTCTTAAATGTTTTCAATCTAGTTATGATTGTAAGGAAAGTGGGAAGAACTTTACTTTCCCTTTCTTTAAGTTGGATGCATTTGCTTCCTATAATTTACCTACACAAATATGTTTCTATCCTACTTTTTTTTTTTCCTCCCAACAACGCATAACCTTATGATAGGCTATATAATTTCTCTCTCTCTCTCTCTCTCTCTCTCTGTTTTTGGTTATGCTCAATTAATCTAACATCCATTGAGCAGTCTGGCACTGCTAGATCCTTTCTTACTGCCTAACCCATAGATTATCCCGCTTCCTCTTTTGGTTTATCTGCCCTTGCAACTATGATATGTCCAACTTCCTCTACTGGTGTGTCAGCTGACCTACGATGAAATGCAAACTGATCTCATTAGTCATCTTGTTACTTATCTTTGATATGTCACTTCTACCTTCCGTCATCTGTACTTGTTCTTCTCCTGTTTCAGTTCTTTATTGTATGCTAACACATCCATGTTAGCATCCTCATCTTTTTGCTGCACCTGTTGCCATTAAGTATTGGAGGACAGACGTCAACCTTATAAAAATTCTCCTTAGCTGGTAATTTTCTGATCCCATGGGACCTGTGCCACTCTTGCACATTTTATCTATGTTATATGGTTAATATTTTTGCTACTTTCACCATCCTTGTATCGCATGAAGCCTAAATATATGAAACATACAAATCGTGAAACATACAAATCAGCTAACTTTGTTTTCTCCTTCCATCAAAATGACTATCTTTTCTATATTGATTCCTATGTCAGATGTGTTTCATGTGCCATAGTTGCATGTTTCTGCTTTGTTTCTGAATCTCATTCTGTTGAATGTGAAGTTTTTAAGCTGCCTTCAAACTTGAAGATTGCTAATTATGATTTTTAAGATTGCTAATTATGATTGATGCAGGATGGTATCCGACGAGAGGTACAAACAATGACCTTGATTGATCATCCAAATCTATTGAGAGCACATTGTTCTTTCACCACTGGCCACAGCCTTTGGGTTGTTATGCCATACATGGCTGGGGGATCCTGCCTTCATATAATGAAATCTGCTTACCCAGAAGGTTTTGAAGAGCCTGTTATTGTCACCATACTGCATGAGACCCTTAAGGCTCTTGTTTATCTCCATGCCCATGGCCAAATCCATAGAGATGTTAAGGTATAGTATTTTCAATTATTATATTTCAGGATCTGTGGTCATGCTCTCTGGGTAAATACATACTTTTTGATGTGTGATATTTTACTGCATTCTTATTTTGGGAACACTTTTTTTAAAATCAATTTGAGCGATATTACTGTGCTATAATTCTTATTTGTTTTCAGAATACTCTTTTTGCAGGCTGGGAACATTTTAATAGATTCTAATGGCGCAGTTACGCTGGCAGACTTTGGAGTGTCAGCATGCATGTTTGATACAGGAGATAGACAGCGTTCCAGGAATACTTTTGTTGGAACTCCTTGTTGGTAATTTACTAACCAAGTTTCTGTTTTCAGTTTGATTTAATGATAATGGTGTGAAAAAGTCAACTCTTAGTGTTTATTACTAGAAGCAAATGGATGTGTGTATGTGCTCAGAAACATTTTTCCTTCTTTGTGCACTTTTCCACCAGGATGGCTCCTGAAGTTATGCAGCAATTACATGGATATGACTTTAAGTGAGCGGTTCCAGATTTTTTTCTCAAGAAATTATTTTTGTAGTGTTCTTTTCTTTGTCTCTGTTTTCGGAAATGATGTATTGAGGACCCTTTTAATTATTTTTCCCCGTTTCTGTGAACAGAGCAGACATATGGTCATTTGGAATAACTGCTCTTGAACTTGCTCATGGCCATGCTCCTTTCTCCAAGTATCAACCAATGAAAGTAAATTTGATTTTTGATCTTCATATCATCTCAGAAGAATTTTACTGGTGCTTATTTCACTGGTTCACTATTTGATCATGTTTTAATGGCCATAGGTTTTGCTGATGACCTTACAAAATGCACCTCCTGGGCTTGACTATGAAAGAGACAAGAGATTTTCTAAGGTTTGCTTGTGTTACTCAATTGAACATTCAGTATTTTGCTCATGAATTTATCATCAAGTTGTGCAACTTTTTCAGTCATTTAAAGAGATGGTAGGCACTTGCTTAGTGAAGGATCCGAAGAAACGTCCTACATCAGAGAAGCTTTTGAACCACCCTTTCTTTAAACAAGCACGCCTAAATGAATATGTTGCTCGGACTATTCTTTGATGATCTCCCTCCTTTAGGGGAACGTTTTAGAATGTTAAAGGTCTCTTATTCATCGCAAATGAAATTCTCATTTTGCAAAATATTTTAGTAGATGAGGCATAGCTTTAAAATTCATTGCCATTTCTTTCATTTCCTTTTCAGGCAAAAGAAGCCGATCTTCTTGTTCAAAATAAGGCTCAGTATGAGGACAAGGAGCAATTATCACAGGTGACATTTATACATTGCTTCATGATGGAAGCACCATCTGTGTTATTTGTTATATATTCCACACTTTGGGTTGAAGGGTTAGAAATTATGTCATATAACATTTTAATATTTGCTTGCTTTGTTTCTGTTGTAGGATCTCTAGGCAGGTCCTGGCCCATGCAATGTTGGTCCCCACTAGGTGTTTGCCAACCCTCTGTTGTAATTAATTCTAGGAAGGGCCACAAACCAAAATTAGAGTTTGATGATCTATTTGACACAAGAAAAAAGAAAATTATTTGCCAAAAATTTTGATCTACTTGAATGTTTTGTTTTGTTTTGCTTTATTTTATTTTTATTTTTGCACAACATCTTTATTATTTGGCAAATAGAAGTTAGTCAGGCATTGTTTGAGCAATCTTTCCATGAGTAAAGCTCCATGTTTTAATTTTACAATAGTGCAAATGTAATGAATGATGATTTTTCCTTGTACACTTTAAAAGACATGTCATGCATGTGGATTTTCGTGGTGATTGAGCTTAATGAAGAGTCTTTCTTGGTTTTAGGTAATTGGCTTTATGCAGGGAAGTCACAAGGCAAATGGACCAATAAGATACTAGAACTGGCTATGGGATTCATATGTCATCTCTCTCTCTCTCTCTCCTCTCTACCTTTTGTATTAGAGTGGAACTTTAAGTGCTTTCTCACCCATACTGTTGGCTTAGTAGCTTGAGGCTCTTCTGATTTCACTTTGGTGCTAAACTCTAAAGTAGCTTGTTCTTATTGTTAAAGCTGGTCAATGATTTGCAATTTAGTGTTTGGTTTGGATGCAACTGCTGTAGTTGAGCAATGTAATTTATATGAATTTGAGAAAATGAAGCCAATACATTGGCCATATTATTTTGTCTGTACTGGGGAGGTTTTGAATTTGGAAATTGCATTCATCTTTGCTCTATTATTTTTGTTTCTAATTAGAACTGAGCAATTCTAAAGTGAATTTATTTATGGCTTGGGTGGATTTTTAAAAAAATTGAGAATGTCTAAATTTGACTAAGTTTCTTGGGTTGTAGTTTTGGTGGAACTCATTAATGGTCCCTATGATGTTATCCTAGTTAACCAGTTAATATGAATCAGTAAAATAAAATTCTTATTTGTGTTTGACGCTATGCGTGCATGTTGTGTGTGAATTTGTTATTTCTTTGCTAGAATGGTGTTGAGTTTCTAAACTTTTCTATCCAAAATTTGATTGAATTATTAATCCTGATTGGCTATGTTGCAGCAAGAGTATATAAGAGGAATTAGCGAATGGAATTTCAACCTTGAGGATTTGAAGAGGCAAGCTGCTCGTGTGAGTAATTTCATTCCTAAGTCTGCTGCATATATTATATTTCTTACCAAATGATTTCATTGGTGGCCAAAATTTTGTGTCATCATTTTGTTTTGTACCATATCATTGAGTTAGTGCTACCTGCAGATTCAGGATTATGATGACATGCCAAATGTAGAAGATCTAGATGGGAGTGTGAAGCAAAGGGACAGGAGCAATAGCGTTCAGATTCCAGCTGAGAGACAGTCCCATGAAATGTATAATCATTCAACTATTGCTCCTGGTCACGAGGTATCAATTTCCATGCCCAAATTTTCTCCCTCCCTACAACCACCACAAAAAAAAAAAAAGGAAACCTAATGGGTGACATTTCTTGGAAGTTTAGTCCCAGGTCATTCTTCCATATGTTTCACATGTACCTTTCTAGTGTTTCAGGATGAGTTCAGGGATATCCACGATTTGGAGAGTTCTCTTGCTTCATTTCCTATTAAACCTCTTCAAGCACTTAAGTGAGAGTCCTCTTCTTATTCCATCTTTTTATTTTGGTCTCAGACTCATGTTTCTTGTTGCCCAATTTTTATAATATTAAGCATTTCCAAGGGTACTTTAGTCATTTTACGTTAAATGGAAAGTTGGATTCAGAAAACATGCACTCTATTACTGCTTTTGAAAATTCTACAGTAGGTGTGACCTCTATTACTCGGACTCGTCGTTTTGTCCTGCCGTACAAGGGTCGACACGACACCAGATCCGTGTCCGACACAAATCCTAGAAGATCGACAAACGGCAAGAGTTCGGCGAACAGCAGGAGGAGAATAGCAGGAGATCGGCGAACTATAAAACGAACAGCGGCAGAAAAACGGTGAACAGCGGCAAATGGCAAACGAATGATGGCAGGAGAACGGCGAACGGCGACGAACGGCAGGAGGAAGATGGCAGCGTAGAGGAGATCAGGACAACTTTTAAAGAGAGGGGATCGAGAATAAATGCCAGCCATAAAAATTGATATGCATTTACTAAAGTTTAAAGAGCCAATGAAGTGGTATGGGCCTAAGTCAATGTAATTTGACTTGGAAATTGAGAACTTAAATTTGCCCAAGGTTTTCATCAACGGCAGTAACTTTCAAGTTGAAATACTTAATGGGCAAGGAAAATGAATAGGCAGCTTTAACTTTGAAATTAAAAATACTTTTTGGTATTTCTAAATTCTAACAGTATCCATGCACCCGTGTCTTAAATTTGGATCCGTATCCACGTATTTTCTATTTAGGAGATTTACGAGTCCAACATATGGATATGTATCCGTATCAGACACCCGTACCCGAGTCCAAGTAACACAGGATGTGGCATATTCCGTTTGTGTAAATTATCTATTTTGTCTGCTGTTTTAGTTACTCTTTTAATTATGAAGCCATGTATTGTGATGCAGAGGTTGTTTTGATGTTGGTGATGATGATGCTAATGCAACTAGTCCAAGTTGGAAAAATGCTGCCCGGACAGAAATGGATTCTGAGCAACAGTTCTCTGCAAAGTTGTCACCATCCGATGTAAACCTAGAAAGTGAAGCAAATGATGATGATAATTCTGGGCAAGGCAGTTCTTTATCACATCATGTTGTGGAGCATAAAAAATTTTTCAGCAGTCCACTAGTACCCGATAATGCCTTTTCTCCTAAAAAGATCATTGGTGATGATAACAGGTGAGCTTTTGCACAATGAAGTTGATTTGGTGAGCTTTTGCTGAATGAAGTTAATTTTGTTTATATTATTTTTGTTATTTTTCTTGCTTGCTTTAATAATTTTTAGGGCAAATTACAAAATTAGAATTGAACTAAGGTTAATTTTCAATTTACCCAATTAAAAAAAAAGTCTTACAATGTTAGTTCCAAATTTCAAATGTCCTTTTAATTTAGGAATTCTATCAGTTTTCCCATTAAAAGTAATGGAAATTCAATTTTATAATAGCAAACATGTTTTTCAGTTTTTATGCAGTAATGAATATTATTTTAAATTAATAGTATTTTTTCTTTGTTATAATTAATGAATGTTAATAATAATTACGTCAAATAAACTAAATTAAAAGAAAAATAATAATTATTTTTAGATTACTAAAAATCAAATTAAAAAAATTATGACCATATAGCTTTTTCTTACTTTATTTTAGTCACGTTTGAATATAATTAAATAATTTTATGTTTGAAAACAACTTTACAACTGAGCAAAGTACATTAAAAACAAAAATACCAAATATTTTTAAAATATATCAAATAATGATTGGTGATAGAACTCATGATAATTTCACAAAAATTCTTCATTTTAAATTAAAAATAATAAAACGTCAGGATTTTTAATTTACTATATTTTTTTATTTATTTTGTTTTGCTGGGTAAAAATTGTTTTTTAAAAAACAAGTTATTTTATCCATAAATGACTAAAATATATTTTTTTCAATTGTTTATCAAGTTTTAAAAATAATGATTATTTTTAATTTAATTTTCTATAATACTCATTAGTAAAATTTATTAATTATTAGCAGTGCGCTACAAAAATACCATATTAAAAAAGATTTAGAAAGATTTCACTTTCTATTTGGTGACATTTTTTTGGAAGTTATTAGCTATATATTTAGATAAAAGTAGAAAATATAAAAAAAGTATTCCAACTTAATTATTACAATTAATAAAAATTTATTATTAATTTTTAGTTATATGAATAACTAAATAAAAATTCAAAAAAATTAATTTTTGTTTTAATTTAATATATTTTAGATAATTATTATTAACATTCATTAAGTATAACAATAAGAAATTATTGTTAATTTTAAATAATATTATTTACTAGATAAAAACTGAAAAAATAAAGTTTTTGTAAATACTAAAAAAATATTTTCCATTAGGTTTAACAAAAAAAAAAAAAACGAAGTCCCTAAATTGAAAGGACATTTGAAGTTTAGAATTGACATAGATGTTTTTTATTGGATCTAAAATTGTAAACTACCCTATAATTTATATTTGATTTTGTAATTTATACTAATTTATGATTGGATGAACAATTGACATTTTTTTCCGCATTCATGGAGATGTAGTTTTTGTTTGTTATTGTACTTCAACGAGTTGCTTGTTGAATTTATAGGAATCATATATATCTTACTTTCTTCTTGCGGTGTGTTATGTTAGCTTTGGTTGGATTTAAAATGCTTTGAGGTCTTGGTAAACTTTGTTAAATTAATCAAGATTTTTTAACACACACATAAATATGTATGTTTGTGTATGCTAGTTTTATGTGCATGTGCAGTGCACATAATGAATTATTTAGTTATATTTTTCTTATAATAATACTTCATACTAGGGCTGTGCAAAACCTAAGCTGGCTCGAAATTTGCATTCCGGTAGGATTATTATGGTTATTTGGTTTGGGTTGGGTGAGAATATTTGGGATTTTCAGGTTCGGGTTGGGTGAAAACCTTGCCAAACCCGACCCAAGCGAGATCAACTTCTCACTTTTATTCTATTTTTACTTTTACCTTCCGTTTCTGTGCATCACACTCACACCCTTCTCTCTCATAGTAAAAACCTAAAAATCCCAAATTGAAAATCTACTTCGCCTTCCACTCTCCAATCACCATCACCTCTCGCCGCTGCTCAGATTTTTTTTCTTTTTCTTTTTCTTTTTTCAGTTGTAACTTGAATTTACAAACAGAATTTCAGGGTTAATTTCAGTCGAAAATCTCTGTCGATTCTCGATTCTTTTGCAAATAAAATGCATTCTTCTTCTTCTTGCTGTTTGTTAGAAGCTTATGTATGGTTAATATTTTATGGGCTTGAAGTTGGGTTTAATGCTGTTGGAGTGGATTTTGGAGGCTGGTACAGCTCGTTGATGGGTATTGGTGTGTGGTTTGCTCTTAAATGGATCCATGGGTGGGTAGTGTTCTGTTTTTGGACTTTTGGGAAAGAAATAAAATTGATTAGGTGAAATCTTGAATTATTATTTTTTATTGGGTTTATTTATGATCTTTTAGGAAAAGTGTTAGGATTAAATCCTAACAGTAGTTTGAGGGAGAAATCTTGAGAATTAATCCCAGAACTTACAGATAAGAGAGAATAGAAAGAGGAAGAATAAGAGAGAAAAGAGTAAGACAAAAGAGAGATTTGGGAAGAGAAAAGAGAGAGGTGAGGGGAATATTCAATAATGATTGATGATCCTCTGTGGTCCCAAAAGAACGTTACATATAAAGCAAAAGGAGATGAATTACAACTGTACTAAAGGCAGCTGCACATGCAAACCTTACCCTAATAATCCAAAATTACATATTTCTGTAAAACAATAAAATCCAGGAAACCAACTAACAAAACAATAATTTTAACCAACTTAACAGAATTAACTAACAGGAATTCAAATGACAACAATACCCCTTTTGCTATACTTAACAATACTCTCCCCTTAAGAAACTTCTTGTCCCCAAGAAGTGAAACTCTAGAAACTGGTGCCGGATGTAGTGGCCATCTTCCCAAGTGGAATCGATGGAAGGTAGACCTTGCCATTTGATGAGTAGTTGCCTAATATGGTTACCACCTATGAAGATGGTTCTAGTATTCAGGATTTTTTCAGGATGGAGGGAGAATTCACCATCAATGAGGGGTGGTAGTGAGGGTAAGGGGTGGAGGTTGTCTCCAAGTTTCTTTTCAAGGAGAGAAACATGGAAGACAGGGTGAATTCTGCAGGTGGGGGGTAATTCCAGTTTGTAAGCAACAGGGCCAATTCTAGCTAATATCTTGAAGGGGCCATAGTCCTTTGTTGACAGCTTAAGGGACTTCCGGATAGCTAGAGTAATCTGCATGTAGGGTTTGATTTTTAGGTATACCTTGTCCCTCAATTGAAACTCCCTTTTAGTCCTTACTCTGTCAACATACTGCTTCATTTTGTTCTTGGAGATTGCCAGCTGTTCTTTGAGGAAAGAAGTTATAGATTCTCTAGATTGTAGGTATTCTTCTACTGCTGCTACTAAGGCTGGAAGAGAGGGTACAACAGGTAGGGTAGGGGGGTTGCTCATAAATTGCTTGGTAGGGACTCATTTTAATGGCTGTATGGAAATTGGTGTTTTATCAATATTCAACCAAACTTAACCATTTGAGCCATTTGCTTGGCTTGTGGAAGGTCATGCATCTCAAGTAGCATTCCAGTCTCCTGTTGAGCCTCTCTGTTTGGCCATCTGTTTGGGGATGGTAGGCAGTTGTGAAGTGTAGCAGATTGCGCTTCAGGCCCCTAGTGGAAGTTGTCCTTAAGCAAGGTAGTCAAGGGCTGACTCACTACTCCATACCCTTGAATAAACCTTCGGTAGTATCCAGTGAGGCCTAAGAATCCTCTAAGTCCTTTTAATGTTGTTGGGATTGGCCAATTGCTCATCACCTCTACCTTGCTAGGGTCAGTAGCTACTCCAGCAGTTGAAATAATGTGCCCCAAGTAAGAAACCTGTCTTTGCCCTATCTCACATTTAGACTCCTTAGCATAAAGTTTATGGCTTCTTAATAGGTCTAGGACAAGTTGTAGGTGCTGTAAATGGAGTGATGCATTGGGGCTGTAGATGAGTATGTCATCAAAGAAGACAAGGACAAACTTTCTAAGATAGGGTTTAAAGATAGAGTTCATAAGGGATTGGAAGGTGGCTAGAGTGTTGGTGAGCCCAAAGGGCATAACCAAGACTCATAATGGCCAGAGTTGGTTTTGAAGGCTGTTTTGAAGACATCAAGGTCATTCATTCTAATTTGGTAGTATCCGGACCTCAAATCCAGCTTAGTGAAGAAGGTTGCCCCATGTAATTCATCTAGCAGATCTTCTACTAGTGGAATGGGGTATTTATCTTTGATTGTGGCCTTGTTTAACTCCCTGTAATCAATGCAGAATCTCCAAGTGTCATCTTTTTTTTTTTAACCAGTAAAACATGAGAGGAAGGGCTTGAACTAGGCTGGATAATTGAGTTTGCTAACATCTCTTCAATCATCCTCTCAATTTCATTTTTTTGGTGATGAGAGTATCGATAGGGTCTTATATTAATGGGTTAGGTGTTAGGTTTGAGTGGAATTGAGTGGTCATGAGATCTTTTTGGTGGTAGGGTGGTTGATAGGTTGAACACATCTTGGTATTGTCCAAGAAGTTTCTATATAGGTGGTGGAGGGTGATTTTAAAGGGTTGTAGGACTTGCTGGATGGTTGCTGGTGGCAATGATGTAAAAAAGTTTGGAGGTGAAACCCTGCCACCCATTCTGCATCAATTTTCCTACTGATTTAGCAGTCAACAACTTTAGGGAGGCTTGTTCAGTGAGTCCCTTCAAAACTAAGGGCTTACCATCCTTAATGATGGTCAAGGCTGGCTTGTCAAAGTCAAATGTGACTGGATTATAGCCCTTCATCCCGTCAACACCTAGGATGATGTCAGTCTCCTAGCTCAAAGACCCCGAAGTTGAATTGGAATTGGCGGCCTTGCATTTGCCAAGTGCAGTGGTTGCACTTGTCTTGCACCGTCATCCTTCTGCCACAACGACTGTAACATGGGTTACTTTGGTGATGGTTAACTTCAAGTCCCTCGCCAATTTGGAGTCTACAAAGCTGTGGGTGCTCCCATTGTCAATCAACATCATAATTGACCTTCCTTGTAGCTGGCCTCTAATCTTGATGGTATTGTCACTCAACCCTCCATCCACTGCATGTATAGAAAGTCTAACTTGCTCTTGTGATTCCTCCTCTTCATTTTCTGGTGGCTTTTCTACCTCCTGCCACCCTTCTTCTTCTTTGTCTACTACCTTTGTAGTGTGCAAGGCTAATAGCTTCTTCTCACTACATCTATGTCCTGGATAGTATTTTTCCCCACACTTATAGCAACTGTCGGGAGGTCTTCTAGAGTTGAAGCCTTGGTTACTGCCTTGGGAATTTATATTTGGGGAAGGGTTAGTTGTTTTTGGGTTGTATTGGTTGGCTGTTGGGCTGTGCGTGTTGTAAGTTTTGTTGTGGATGAAAGATTTAGGAAATGCTTCGGGTTTAGTGGCTTCGAGGTGTTTCTCTTGCAACTTGGCTTGGGAAATGGCAATATACAAGTCTCTAGGGTTAAACATTCTCACTGCACTTTTAATTTCCTCCAATCCACCAACAAAGCTACTGACATAGTAAGGGTCAGTATGCTGAAGGAAAATTTTCTCCATCTTCAATTTGAGTTCCTCAAATCTGTCTTGATAAGCCGTCACAGTGGAGGTTTGTGGTAAGGAATTAATTCAAAGCAGAACAATATTCAAGAACAGATCAAGATAGAGATAACGAATGGGAAGAAATATTGATTTTATTTATGATAAAGGACTGTCTACATGCAATCCCCATAGGAAATGATCTTCCCTCGCCACAGCAATGGAGCCCTGCTCACTAAACAGCAAATTAAAAATGAACAAAAAGTGTCTTTTCCTTTTCCCCTTTCCTATGCTAAATAAACAAAAAGTAATTCTGTTATCCCAAAAAGCAATTCTGTTACCCCTCTTGCCTAGCTAGACACCTAGGCATAACTAACTTTCTCTCCTCTTTTCCCCTTAACAATTATGCTAACGAATTTCCTGGAGTGCCCTTGCCCTGCTGCTTCTTCCTGTTGTAAACCAACAATCCTCGTGGCCCATGTACATCCTGGTCCAGCAGCCCATCTGTTGTTGCATCCATTTCTTCATCAGTTTATCTCAACTTCTAAAATTCTTCTACTACATCCAGATCTCCCCCTTCTCTAAATCTGTCATGTAAGGCCCTAGCAAGCTCTTCCCAAGTCACCCCTTCCTGGTTCCTTCCCCAGTTCAGACACCGTGCTTTAGCCTTTCCTACCAAGAAGAGGCTGACAAGATCCACTTGTCTATCCACTTGCACCTCATAGATCTGAAAATATTTTCGACATTTGCTGATCAAGGAACCAGCATCCCCTCCTTCAAAAGTGGGTAAATCACATTTTGGGAGGAGTTTATTGAAATAAGGTCTCTTCGGTACCACTAAATCAGTTCCTTCTCTACCTATTGGTCTAGGCAATAGACCTTTTTCTATATCTGGGGCTAAGTATGGGTTTGGGTTTCTTTTCCCCTAGCACTATTGCTAGCAGGGGATTGATGGTGAATGGGAGAAGTAGAAGTTGGTGGGTTACCTTGAAATCAGTTGAGCCAGGTAAGTTACAGACCTTTGGTTCTCAAGTCTGAGCTCTTCATACTGGTTCTGGCACTTCTTTTGGTCATCCCTCATGTTGATTTGCTCTTGCTACATCTCTTGGAGCTTAGAGCTTAGAGTCCCGAACATAGCTTCCTGCTCTTCCAGTTTGGAAACTCAGAGATCGCAGGTGCTCTTCCATTTCCTCCACTGAAACTATAGATTCTTCTGATCCTCCTCCTTTGGCCTTCTTGGCAGCAATGTTCTTCTTCATATTCCCAGTGGCCCGTGGCTGCTCTGATACCACTTGTTAGGATTAAATCCTCACCCTGATACCCAAGGAGAAATCCTGAGAATTAATCCTAGAACTTATAGATAAGAGAGAGAAGAAAGAGGAAGAGGAAGAAGAAGAGAGAAAAGAGTAAGACAAAAGAGAGATTTGGGAAGAGAAAAGGGAGAGAGGAGAATATTCAGTAATGATTGATGATCCTTTGTGGTCCCAAAAAGATGTTACATATAAAGTAAAAGGAGAGGAATTATAGCTATACTAGAGGCAACTGCACATGCAAACCTCACCCTAATAATCCAAAATTACATATTTCTGTAATTACAACATAATCCTGGAAACCAACTAACAAAACAGCAATTTTAACCAATTTAACAGAATTAACTAACTGGAATTCAAATGACAACTTTATCCCTTCTACTATACTTAACAAAAAGTCTAGAATGGGATTTGAATGACCGGTAATGGGATAGCTATCTTTTAATGCATGAGATAGCCATGGATTTCTTGATGCTTTTTGGAATATCATCTCTATGATATTTCTGGCAGGACCTCCAATTCTAGCTCTGTTCATATTTCATGGAAATTTTGGTCAATAGTAATGTTAAGATATCATAGTTAATTACAAATGATGATCAATAGTTATGCTAAAATCAACATAAAATTCAAAAATGTGCTCTAATGCTTTAGACTTAGTGTTTACTAGGCTCTAGAAAATAGTAGGTGCATTAGCAATTTGTGAACTGTTTTTATTGTTTTTGTCTTTTTGAAATTTTCTCGTCTGTCAATATTCCATGAAGAGACCATGATCTGAACTATTTGGGTTGAACAAGGTTGTCCAGGTTGGGGCCCAAGAATTTCGGGCTGTTCGGGTCCAGCCAAGGGGATATTTGGGTGCTGCGGTCTCGGTTTGTTTGGGTTTTACCTGAACCTGACTGATGCATACTTCTACTTCCTACTACCAATATAATAAATGACTGTTAAATGTGGACAAGTTTTTGTTTATCAAATTTTATTAACAATAAAATGTGATCAATTTTACTCCACAACTGTACTTTTATGTATGGGATGTTTACACGTGCACGCGCGCGTGCACACACACACATGTATATATCTGCCAGGAGTTTGCCAGCCACATTTCCAAGTCTTTAATGCTATATGTACTACACAGGATTTAAGAATTAGGATATATACTGCATGATACCTGAATATCTACTGTTTGGCAGCTGAAAATGTGAGTTCATTGTATAAAATCATCTAAATTGCACAGCAGTTAGAGGGTGAGAACTGTTGGACTTGTAGCATTTTTTGAAGTCTAGGTAGTTCATGACATCTTACCAAAGCATTCCTGCAACATGAGAGTATTGAGACATTTGTTGATGTTGGATATCAAGAAACTCTAAGTGAAATAATGTGCTTGATGTGCTTGCTTTTTATTTATGGTCATCGTTGACTGGTGATTGGCTGACTGAATATTATAGTGATCACGACCTATGATCTACTTGAATACACTGAAGAGCATGTGAACATGATGCCAAAAAATTTGAAGTCCCAATCCATTTTGACTACTTGAAATTTTTTATTTATCATATAATAGAATTCGTATGCAGATACTTGTCTCTGCATTCTGTATGTGTTACAGTTTTTATTTGAAAAATGACATTGTCATAAAGCTGCTATGACATGTTTCATTTGGCTGTCATATTTCATGTGACTATTTGGTTATAGGAATTAATAGCTCGGGTATCTTATAAAAAAAAAAATGCTGTAGGTATTTTATACTGCCAAAATATCAATCAGAGCGAAACTATAGTGGTCCATTGTTATATCGACAGAAAAGAGACACCAATAACATTTCATCTGGTATGTCAGTGTTGAATTTCATGCCTCTTTCTCCTCAGAGATATGATTACAATGTTATTTGTTTGTACTTAATCAAATATATGGTTACACCTGTTTGTGCAGCGGAGGATCTATCAGAAGGAGCAATTGTCCAACGAAAGGGACGCTTTAAGGTTACTTCAGCTGATCTCAGCCCTAAGGTATATATGGTCAATTTGGTATGGTCTGAGGTTAACACTGCCCAGCTGGCTTGTATGAAGTGGGGCTGTTAAAATTTGGTGTGACATTCAAACCAATCAGTCTAAGCCACATCCCTAGTTATTAAAATTTAATTGGGTCTACATGGATTGCAACCCATATATTTTTATTATTGTGCTTATTAAATTGGGTCATATGAAAACAATGGGTTATAATATAAACCAGCCACCAAAAATAAAAATAAAAATAAAAATGAAAAACCAGTATCCCAAAATGAGTTCAATAGGTATGCTTTCAGGAGAGGATGGAGAGATTAGGAAGAACTGTCATGCTGTTAATTGTTTATTATTGTGTGATTTGGTCCCAAAAGTTGAACCTTAGTTAAAGAAACTTATTTAAGAATTATATTGGGTTTTGAAAATTAAACGAAAAACCAAAGTTCAAGCAAGTTGTGAATTTTATAATTCTTACCAACACTATGTATTATCATTATCTGTATTCATGTCATGATGAGATGCATATGATTGATTTTGATGAAATGCATATTATTATTAATAACATGCATATATGTTTATTTGTATTTACGTGAAATATTTTATATTTTTTATCTAACGGTTTTGTATATTTTTAGTATAAATTGGTTAAACAATGATTGCTATAATAGTCATTGTTAAACTTTTATGCATCGGTACAATAATTATTATGGTTGTTCTTGCCGTTATTATTATTAAACCATATAATCTATTAAACCCTAACAAAACCAACCCATCCATTTAAAATGAATAGTTCATGACCTAGTTGGGCCAGGTTATACCATATAACTGAACATTTTAGATTGGTTGGGCTAAAACCTAATAATAGTTCTCCCAATACATTTTGAGCACCCCTAGTATGAGGACAATTGCTTTTAGCCGGACCTCCAATTTTTGTGAAACATTATGACCTGTCAGAATTCAGTTCTCAACAATGTCTCAGACGCTTGATATTTAGTTCAATTGATGATGATTGAGAACATACAGGGATTGGTCTTTTCTAAGGAGGGTTTTTTTTTAATTAATTTATTTTTTAATATGTATATATAATGAAATGCCTAATGTTAGCCCAAGTGTAAATTCAAGTACCTATAGTATGACCGATAGTTATCTCTCGAATTGAAACTCTACATCACCTTTGGCAAATTTAATTGATATTCTGGAAAGGGCATGCAAGTTTTCAGTGAGTCACCATTACTAAAAGGCGGTGTCATAACTAATATTTTCATAGAGGAGATATTGCTTTTCCAGTGCTACTTAGTATCCCTTTCAATTGCTTCCTGGTAATTGGAGGTCCATAAACACGGAATATATGTATGTATATTTAGTTTGGGTCAAGTGAGTTATGGCCTTGGTTGGATACATTGTACTCTTTCACCCTAATAGATAATTATTTTGTATTTTTAATTGTTTTGTGATGATGTCTCAATGCTTCTGATTTAGATTTCTTTTCCACCTGACATTCCCTTATTGCTTTAGAAGGTGACTGTCCTCGATTTTGAATGCTAAATTTCTTCTCCTGGAGTTTGATATTAGGTTGAACTTGTGTTTCGTAATGTTTGATTAATAGGAAGGATGGAACTTAGACATTTATCTTTTAGCTAATGGCTTTGTAACCATTGCCATTACTTTTCTGATTCAGGGTCCTGCAAACTGCTATTTCAGCCCAGTTTGTGGAGGTTCAACTGTTCCGACAACATTAAATTTTTCAGCTGCAATGGTTCTCCCATCACTGCAGTGCATTTTGCAGCAGAACAACTTACAAAGGGTATATTCCTCAGATGTGTTATACCTTAGTTGTAATATTAATTAATTTCATATTGATTCTCAAATGATTCTCTTAGTTGTAATATCAATTAATTTCATCTTTCTGCTCAAACGATTGTTGACAGGAAGAAATTCTTAAACTGATAAAGTATGTGGAGCAAAACTCTGGTAATAGCTTCCCCCTTGTAATCAATTTTTTTGTTAACGAGTTAATCCCTTATACAAATAAACAGTTTGAGTTGACTCTTCTAAAATGCAGGCAAACAATTGGAGTCAGCTGAGGCATCCACTAATGACCTTTCCCAGGTAGTTATCAAAGAAAAAAGAAAAGAATTAAATGCGCTAAATCACAAAACACATTTATAATACCATGTTCTTATAAAACTTAGCAACAATGAATTATTAATTCCTTTATTTTAAGCATTCTTTTTTCATCATCATTACTTCTGTCTGGATGTAATGATTCATACTTCTGTTTTTGACGACTGAATGATTCTTACTTTTATTACCTTGGAATATTGATAAGAGGGTTTGAGTTTTTAATGTAACAATTTATTGAGGTGGTTGTTACTGCAATAAAATGACCTGGCCTATCTGTAAGTTATTGATAGAGAAGGGCAACATCAGGCCCATAAGTGTGAAAGTCCCTTATCCACCAAAAGGAATTCCTATCAGTGGAGGAAGCCCAACACCCTTATAAGCCACTAACTGCCTAGTCAGTTAACCGATGTGGGATCGTAACATTGCCCTCTCCCTCAACAGCTGACGTTCCGGTGGCTTGTCACCCACTGGCGGCTTCTCCTCAAGGGTTCCTCTCCTGGATCACACCCACTTGGCGCCTTCTCCCTTCTGGGTTCCTCTCCTGGGCCACACCCACTTGGCGGCTTCTCTCGTGAGGTTCCTCTCCCGGGCCACGGATCCAGCAGGTCGGACCACTGATAGAGAAGGACAACATCAGGCCCATAAGTGTGAAAGTCCCTTATCCACCAAAAGGAATTCCTATCAGTGGAGGAAGCCCAACACCCTTATAAGCCACTAACTGCCTAGTCAGTTAACCGATGTGGGATCGTAACATTGCCCTCTCCCTCAACAGCTGACGTTCCGGTGGCTTGTCACCCACTGGCGGCTTCTCCTCAAGGGTTCCTCTCCTGGATCACACCCACTTGGCGCCTTCTCCCTTCTGGGTTCCTCTCCTGGGCCACACCCACTTGGCGGCTTCTCTCGTGAGGTTCCTCTCCCGGGCCACGGATCCAGCAGGTCGGACCACTGATAGAGAAGGACAACATCAGGCCCATAAGTGTGAAAGCCCCTTATCCACCAAAAAGAATTCCTATCAGTGGAGGGAGCCCAACACCCTTATAAGCCACTAACTGCCTAGTCAGTTAACCGATGTGGGATCGTAACAGTTATGGTGTTTCTTTGCCTTTTTCTTGCCAAATCAGATCTGACAAAAGGAAATTACTTAATGTAAAATGGAAATTGTGTGCAACATGCAGATATTTTAATAAAATGATATTAATTGTGTGCAACATGCAAATATTTTAATAAAATGATATTAATTGTGTGTAACATGCAGATATTGCCTTCATCTGCTAGGGAGAGAGAGCTTCAGGCTCAGTTGATTAATCTACAACAAAAGTATGACACAGCAAATCCCAAGATCAATTGTGAAATTATTGTTGCTATTTTATCTATAACTTTTTCTCATATGCCAGTGTTGGAAGCCTTGTCGAGGAATTGCAGAAACAGAAGATGAAAAATGCTCAGGTCTGCATTTATTTTAATATTTTCAAGTTTGGTCTATCGTAATCATTGTAACCGAGTATTTCTAGTTTCATGGGAATTCCTGAGCTAAATATAGCGGGCCATAAGGTTCAAATGGCTTGTGATCATGCTGATATGCTATCATACATAATTATAAAGCATTAAGAAAATGCATGTGGCTTGCTTGTGATCATGTTGATTGCTACTATACATAATTATAAAGCATTAAGAAAATGCACGTGGCCTTCTGTTGTATTTTCATGGTTTCGTGGAAAATCCTGATCTCTATTTGCTTTCTTTTGGTTTGCTTCACAATTGTGCTATTATATGTAATGACAAAGCTTCATATCTCTACCTTTTTAGAGTTTAGACTTGATATGCTTAGTCTTTGGGGTTAATTTTATTCATAATCACCGGATTTGTTTTATAATAATGACTTGGTCATTAAAAAAAAGTTATTTTCTATAAAAATGCCTCAATTTTTGAAATATTACCACTAAAGTCATTTTGACTGGAAAATCATGAATCAGGTGCCAAAGTGCTGATGTGCTAAGCCACCTCACTTTGGAATATTCTTAAGCAAATGCCACATGGATCTTTCCAAAACATGCCATGTGGATGTATGCCGGGTTTTATGATTTTTCGGGTAAAGTGACTTTAGTGGGAATATTTTTGTAAAATAATATATATATATATATATATATATATATATATATATATATATATATATATATGATCAAATTGTTGTTATGATACAAGTTTAGTGACTACGGTTAAAATTAACACTAATCTTTGGTATTTTGCCACCCATAGGTTTGGTGTTTTAATAAATATGCATTTGTATTTTATGATGAACTTATCATTCTAATACGAGTTTAGTGGTTATGGATGAGATTTGATTATAGTCTTTGGCATTTTTGCTGGCCATAGGTTTGGTTTTTGAATAAACACTAATTTGTATTTGCAGTTAGAAAGACAATTGAATACATTGGCTTCAAAGTAAATAGAATGAGGCACATGATGATAATTTATGCCTTAGGTGGACTATTTCAATCTTCAGTTGCAGAAGATAGCGACATTCCGCTGAGTTTTTACGAGGTACCCGGCATCTTCTGATTTGTAATTTATAGTGTACCATAGGTGTCACCAAATTTTGAGATGACATTTCTTGAGTCCTATGCATCATGTGCGGCCTGTTGTAATTTATTGACGGTTTGTAATTATAGTATAGTTTAGTTCTCTTTCTGTTTCTGTCATGTGTACACTATCCACAGAGACTGATGCCTTTGTTGTATGGTTGGTTTTCCATAGGAGCTAATGCATGCTGAGTCTCGAAATGTTTAAATTGAATTCTACCAATTAAATAAGAAATAAAATACCAATGTAGAAACATAACATTGTTTTGTTTCTCTTTTTCCCCCTTTAAATACAGATGATGAGTCCACTTATGATCGCCCTAAAAATAGGGCATAGTCAGGAATCTGATTCAGTGGGGTTAAAAATTATGATGACCAGTAAAATATTCATTCAAATTGATCATGGCATGACATGATATAATATGCTAATTTAAAAACCTAAACAAAAGTAGACTAAAACCAAAGTAAACTACATTATAACCATACCATATTTAGACATGTTCGTGTGCCAAATTTTTGCTTGGACGGATCTTTTGTCAAGCATACATACTTTTAAAATATTTTTGTTTTTGCATTCAAGCCTGGCTTATGATCATATCTTGTTGGAAATTATTTTAAATAACCACTTCAATAATACCATAACATAGCATTTCTAATCATTATCCAAATAAAAGCCATGTGGGGAAAGGACACAGGTGATCCGCTGATCGGGACACTACTATGTGCAGAATTGTATACGAAATGCTATTAAGCGGATAACGCAGATGCAGCAAAAACGTTTTGAACTATTAAGCGGATAAGGTAGAAGCAGCAAAAACGTTTTGAATTTGCAGAGGACTAATATATTTACTTGTTTACAAATTCCAAGCAATCTGTTTTTTTGAACAAAATTTTAGATTTGAGTGAGACATTTTTCTCTTTTTGTTTTTGATCCAAACATGAATGTTCACATTAACATGTAAACACAGGGAAGCATATTTTCCTGGCAAACCAAATGAGCTAAAATATAAAAACTGTAACATAAAAGCACTTGTCGAGGATCATTTTTGACTTTGAGAGCCTTCGCTAGATGCAACCAGATTGCCCAAGGATGAATTATAACAAAATTAGTGGAGAAACAACGTCTGAAATCCCATGGCAATTTATCACCACATTCGATTTTCAATTATAGCAGAAACAACCGGTTTCAGTGTCTCCTGCACAACATGAACCCCGTCATGATTATTGTTTTAATTGTTCAAAAAAGACGGGCATTTTTCGATCATACCGTGGAATGTTCTTTAAGACCAAGAGAGAGCACCAAGGGCTTGGATGCACTTGAGTTACTGCCATCACAAACAAAATAGGTGAACATACCATCCAGAACACCTACAGCTGATCTATTATCTAAAATGTCAAATTAAAAATATACCTTATGTGTTCAATCAATCTGCGAGCACATGCCACCAGTATTGACTGCAAATGTTTGCATTCAACTAAACTCGAGCACAACCTAAAGATCACCTTAAAATAAAAAAATAAAAAAAAAAAGAGCACAGCCTACGGATGAAATTTGTGGGTTGCAGTGCAGAATGTGGTGCTTACCTCATTTCGCTTGCCAAATATCACTGAGACACTGAAATTGGGATCAATTGACATCCCTTCCTCCTTCCTGCAACAGACACAAATCTCTCAGAAGCTCTTTTCAGATGAATTATCAATTAAAAGAATAAAAGAACCTCAGTGACCCTTCAAATATTACTGATCAATTCCTATCCCCCTCAGTTAAAGGGATAAGAACAGAAGCTCATGTCCGTACTTGGATTATTATGATCCCCTTAAGAATTGAAGATATCCACTATAATGATTTCTTGGAGCCTTCCTCACCATTTAACTTCTACCAATAAAATGTTTTTTGCCTCAAAACTCAATCCTACCTAGCCCATTCCACTTTGGTAAAGGCAACCGGGCTTAACTGACAGCTTGACCCTTAGCAGCCTATAGCATTTAGTAGGCCCATATGGTTAGCTAATGAGCACAATTGGTAATTGATACATGTTGATAGTAGCTGATTGATGATTCAATTAAATGTATAATAAACATGTATAGAGTTCATCTATCATTAGAGTTGTTGCTGATTGAGTGATAATTATCAATACGGATATCAATTTTTAACTGTAATATTTCGTTTTTATTATTTATTAACAAAAACAAATAATTATTCTAATACAAAAATTCATAAATTGTTCAAACGGACAATTCAATGTAAAAAGAAAAATATTAATCAATAATTATAAATTTACACTGCATGAAACAACCATAATCTACTAATATAAATACTAATCAATAAATAAAAAGAACAAATAATAATGGAAAATTTGCAAGGAATATATATTAATAGTAATGGAAAATTTATAGGGCTGTAATTTTCAAAAAAAAAATTCATAAAAAATAAAAAATAAAGATCATATTTATTTTAATTAATTTTTTAAAATAGAGAATAAAAAAAATTATATTTCAGCTTTTTAAGATAAAAAAGATATTGAAGAACTAATTACAGATGTTCTCTAAATTTTCCTCTTTAAAGAAAAAATGGATCTTAATTTATACATAATTATATTTGTACATATATACATATACATTTGTATATAAATGTATATGTGTGCACATACATACACATACACATATATGTATATATATGTGTATGTGTGCGCGAGCATATATATTGATGATTTTAAGAGAGTTTTGATTGCTTTCTTACATATATGTGTGTGTGCGCGGGCATATATATTGATTTTAAGAGAGTTTTGATTACTTTCTTACATATATGTGTATGTGTGCGCGAGCATATATATTGATGATTTTAAGAGAGTTTTGATTACTTTCTTACGCATTAACAATCAATTTACATAGGCATTTATACAGAATAATTTAAACCTAACTAAGAAGGATACAAGAAAGACAACAATATCAAACCTCTACAAATTAGAAACTAAATATATCTGTCAACAGTCCCCCTAAGTTTTCCCCTGGACAATAGTTTCCTCTTAAACTCCAATAGTCTCATCGTGAACTTCTTCTCTCAAGGAACTCTCTCCTAAAATAAGGTTATCAAGAGTTAGAGCAGGTATCACCTTTTCTCTCTCACTACTCTCTTGTTAACAACAATGATAATCAGCAAACCCAACTCACAAGAATAGACAAGAAAGAATATACTGCTATATTAATGAATCAATTACAATATAATCCTCAGTTTTTGGATAACAAAGAAATAAGAACAAATAACAACTATAGTAAGGGCCCTTAGCTACAAGGAAAGAACAACCTCCTAATGCTGCTCCAACCTTTCCCTCACTCCTCCTACCAATCAATTACAAAATATGTTTCTGCATGCCCTTACACACTACTCTCCTCCCTTTTTAATAGCTCCCCTCCAACTAACTCGTGTAACTGCTTATTCCTTTGCTGTTTCTTCCATCTACTGCTTGGGCTTGGGCTTCCTTGCATACACTTTCCACAATGTGGGCTTATGGACTTGAGGCTCATCATGACCGGTACCATCTTCTCTATCATTTCCCCTTAAAGAGTTGATTCTATAATACCAAAGTAAAATTCATTTTCTCTAAGAGTTATATCCATACTAACAAAATTCTTCCTAAATTGAGGATAGTATTATTTGTAACCCTTCTATGTTGAAAAATACCCAATAAACACAGATCTAAGAGCTCTTGGATCTAGTTTGCCAAAATTCCTAGTATAAACAAAATACATACATCTAAACACCTTAAAGAAACAGTATAAGTATTTTTTTCCTTGAAACACTTCTGAAATATTTTTAAAGTTGAAAGCATTGAGAGACATTCTACTAGTAAGATAAACAACTACTAAAATTGCATCAACTCAATAAAGTTTTAGGAGATTCGTAGTAAACATAAGAAATCTAACTACTTCCAATTGATGCCTATTTTTCCTTTCAACTACCTATTTAACATGCTAGTGCAAAGACAACTAGTTTGGTGTATTATATCATTGTACTCCAAGTAAATATCAAATCTGGTATCCATTTACTCTGTGTCATTATCTACCCTCAAAATTTTTACTTTAACAAAAACTGAATACAAACTATCTTATGAAAAGATTAAAAACAAGAAAATGCATTACTTTTTGTTTTTATTAGATACACCAAAGTCATTCTAGTACAACAATTAATGAATGTAACAAACCATCGACTACTCGATAAAGAAACATTTTTAGTAAGTTCTTAGACATTAGAATGGATAATAGTTGTAATTAAATGTAAGATGGGAGAAATAATCATCTCATTTTTTTGTATTGAAAGGTACATCTATATATACAAACATAGAAGAGTTAGAATTCTAGTTAACTACGGTAACCTGATTAGATAAGGAAAGCTATATCTTGTTTCTAAGATTACACTACTCTATTTACAATCTGTAATACTTTCCCTCAAGTTGGAATATAAATATTAATCATATCAAGTTTGTTAAACAAATATTCAACCTGAGGCCCATTTAAAATTTTTGTGAACAAATCACCCAACTATTCTCCCGTCTTCACATGTCCCGTTGAGATAATATTATCTTTAATATTTTCACAAATAAAGTAATAATCAACTTTAATATGTTTGGTCAATTCATAATACATTAGATTTGAGGCAATATGAAGAGCAGTATGATTATAACACCATAATTTTGTTGGAGACAAGTGATCTAAACCAATCTCAATAAGCAAATGACGAATCTATAAAATTTCACATGCAGAATGCGATATAGCTCTACATTTAGATTCTGTATCAGATCTGGATACCACAGTTTGCTTCTTACTCCTCCAAAACACTAAATTTTCACAAAAAAAAAATACAATAGCCTGTAGTTGACCTCTTATCAACCTTAGAACATGCTCAATCAGCATCAGTAAAGCACTCAATGTGAGTATACCCATTATTTTTATACAATATATCTAATCCAGAAGCACCTTTCAAATAACATAAGATCTCTAAACCTTTCCAATGCTTGACCATAGGAGCAGACATAAATTGACTAACACTCACTACAAATGCAATATCTGGACGAGTTTCTGTGAAATAATTCAATTTTCCAACTAATCTCCGATCTCTCTGGACAGTCAAAACGATCACCATCTTTTGTAAGTTGTACATTGAAAATTATAGGAGTACTGCATGGCTTAACTCCTAATTTTTTATTTTTCTACAAGCAAGTCAAGAAATATTTTCTTTAGGATAGAATAATTCCCTTCTTACTTTTCGATACTCCCAATAAATATTTTAACTGGTCCAAGTCTCTAGTGTGAAATTCACTATGCATGTAAGTAAAGAGATGCATGTAAAGTCACTCCCTGTAATCACAATATCAACATACACCACAAGAATAATAATGTCAGCTTTCGATTGTCTATAGAAAACTGAATGATCACACTGACTCTTTTTCAGCCCAAACTCTTGAACAACCTCACTGAATTTACCAAACCAAGCACGATAACTATGTTTCAATCTGTACAAGGATTTCTTCAGGTGACAATTTTTTCATACTACTCCTGGGCAACAAAACCAGATGGTTAATCTATATAGACTTTTTATTGAAGATCACCATGAAGGAAAGCATTTTTTTTATGTCTAATTGATGTAAAGGCTAGTGTTGAAAAGCTGCCAAGGATATGCATAAATGAATAGAACCCAATTTAGTGATTGAAAAAAAATATTAGAATAATCCACTCGATACGTCTAGGCATACCCTTTAGCAACCAGTCAAGCTTTAATATGAGCTACAAATTCATCCAGATTAACTTTGACTGTAAATATCCATTTGTAACATATAGCCTTCTTTGTTTTTGGTAAAATCACCAACTCCCAAGTGTTATTTGCATCCAAAGCATGTATCTTCTCAAACATAGTATCATACCATGCAGGATGACTCAAAGACTTCTTTAACTGTCTTAGGGATAGATATATAATCTAAAGATGCAATTAAAGAGCATGTCGAGTGAGATAAGTGATCATAGAAAACAAAGTTAGCAATGGAATAAGTGAATTGACAGGTGCGTTTACCTTTACGAAGAGCAATGGAAATATCAGGGTCAACTGGAGGAAGATCAAATGACGAAGAAGTTGGTGCAGGACATGTATCGTTGGTGTCCTTTCTTCTACAATATAATTGAACAATCTATGGTCTTGCTAATATAATTGACACATCAACAGACCCTTGAAAATATGTCACAGTATAAATGAGCCACTTATCTTCCTCCCCCTGACTTATAAGAGTGGGTTGAAATGGAAAGAAACATTTATCTTCTAAGAATTTCACATCAGCTGAAACCAGATGTCGCTGCAGATCAGGAGAATAATATCTATATCCCTTTTGAAGATATAAATATCCTAAGAAAACATACTTCAATGCTTTAGGATCTAGCTTATAATATGGGACCGTATATCGCGAATATAACAAATACTGTCAAATATCCATGATTTCACAGGAAATAATGTTTTATTGGAAAATAAAATAATATAAGGGACATCAGCATTCAACATCGTAGAGGGCATTTTATTAATTAAGAAACAAGCTGTAAAAATAGCATCAACCCAAAAACACTTGAGAACATTCATCTGAAACAATAAAATTCTGTCTCAATTAAATGCCTATTTTTTTCTCTCAGCAACTCCATTTTGAAAATGGATATCAACAAAAGAGAACTGGTGAATAATACCATGTTGAGCATAAACCGTTGAAAAGAATCTGATATATATTCCTTAAACATTATTAGTTTGCAATATATTCACAGAGGCATTAAATTGAATTTTAACTTCAGCACAAAAAGCAGAAAAAGAAAAATTACTTCAGAACGATTCTTCATAAAATAAATTCAAATCATACGAGAAAAATCATACACAAAAGTAACAAAATATTTGTACCCAGTTTTCAACACAACAGGACAAGAACCTCAAAATCTGAATGAATAAGTTGAAGCAAACTCAGCTCGTTTATTAATTTTAGAATCTAACGAACTACGATGATATTTTGCAAAATGACAAGACCCACGTTTCAAAGAAGAGACATCATAAAATTGCGAACATAACTTCTTCAAAACAGGCAAAAAGGGATGCCCTAGCCAACAATGTGTTTCAAAAAGAGAGACTACACTGGAACAAGCAACAAATCGTGGTAACCAAGAATCTAGGATGTATAGACCATCAAATACATGTCCTTTACCAAAAATCTGTTTCATCATAAGATCCTGAAAAAGACATTGATAAGGAAAAAATAAGACACAACAATTGAGCCATTCGATAAGTTTAATCAAATAAATCAAATTAAAGGCTAGGTTAGCAAAATTTAGAATAGAAGATAGAGTAAAAGGAGTCCGTTTGACATTTGCAGATCCCACAATGTTGTGTGATGTCCCATCAGCTATAGTAACAAGTAAATGAGCTTTATGAAACCGAAAATAACAAAAAGTATTAGAATTACCTTTCATGTGATTCGTAGCACTAAAATCAATAACCCAATTATTGTTAGAAGAGATAAGATATGTGTTACCTGTCTCAGTAGTGATCGAAATTGAGGATTCCTTTAACATTTCTTGGTATTTAGCACTCTTCGGTAGAAACAGTGACATTTTACTCGGATGATGAACCGAAAGTAGCAACATTAGCAATTTATGCCCTTTGATATCGATTCTACAATTTCTTACAGTAGTGCTTTGTATGACCCGGTTATTTGCAATAGTAGCAGACAATGTCAGTATTTCAATTGCTATTGAATTTATTCCCTCCTGCCCCCAGGCATTATTCTTCTTACTATTATTACCTCCACTTTCTTTGACAACAAATACACTATTTAGCTGATCAGAGAAAGCATTATCTACACGCAATAACCTACTAAATATATTTTCAAGAGTAGAAATTTCAGAATCAGAGAGAATTTGAAATTTGGCCGTTTCAAATTCAGGTAGCAAACCAGTCAAAAAACTCATCACTACCTTTTTTTTTTTTGAGCTTGTTACTCCCTAATATCCGCACTAAAGGTAGAAGCATGTTCAATTTTTCATAGATTTTCTTAAACTCCATAAAATAACTGGTGAATGATTTTGTCTCATTCTCAACACAATAAAATGCTTTACAGACATCATAAATACAAGATTCATTCCTTTTTTCAGATTTTAAAAAGGCCAAATAATCCATTAACTTTTTTATACATTCACAATGAGAAATTAAACCAAACACATTTCTTTCAATTGAGTTTCTAATTAGTAAAAGTAACCGTGAATCATTTCTTATCCAGATCTGCTTTTCAGTTTTATCAATAGAAGGGTCACCAATCAAGTGATCATCCTTATCCATACCACAGAGATAAATTTTAATAGTTTTGCTCCAATCAAGATAATTAGATCCATCTAATTTTTCTTTTATAATCTTAGACAAAGGAATTATCTCACTAACAGTTTCCCTAATAATTTCTTCATTGTTAGCCATAATACCCACAAATAACAAAAGCAACAATCAAGATAGCAATGTGGACCCAATATACCTAGCAAAAACAAATGCCCAACTTCCCCAACAAGACACCAATAAGAAACTCATAGAAACAGGAAATAAAAAAAGAGCAGAACCTCAAGAACAAAACCTCGATGGAGCGGAGAAGACCAACTACCACCAAGAGGGGAAACCATCTCAAGCAAACACCGGAATCTAATCCTAAACAAAGGAATCTGACCGAAAACAACAAGGCGACATTGGAGAAGAAATCGGAGGGCAAGCGAATTCGCTGGTGTGTGAGTGGTAAAAGCTTTGATCGGTGCATGAGATCTACTCACTACTCCGATGGTCACTGGAAAATGTGTACAAACCGAAATGGAGGAGGCAATCCTTCCCGTAGCGGTCATGAGGCAAACCGGTCACCGGAGCTGGTGACCTAAACAGGATCAGATTCCTCAACCAAAAAAGAACAAGTATTCTAAACCAAAAAAAAAATAAAAAATCTAAATGAGCCTAAGGCTTTGATACCATGTAATTAAACGTACGATGGAAGAAATAATCATCTCATTTTCTATATTGAAAGGTACATCTATATATACAAACATAGAAGAGTTAAGAGTTCTAATTAACTAAGGTAACCTAATTAGATAAGGAAAGCTATATTATGTTCCTAAGATTACACTACTCTATTTACAGTCTGTAACAATTATAAAGGAAACAAAACTTCTATTTTTATTCAAGGTATAAGAACTCCAAGACAAACCAAAGAATCAAGCTTAGCATTCTTAAATAACTTTTGATTCAATTTCTCCAAGAAAAAAAAAAGGATTGATGTTCTAACTGTTTATGCCATTAAATGATTTTTTTTATTCACATTATTACTCTCACCTAAAAAAATTGTCTCTTACCAGAACTAGGCTACTACCATTGTCCAAAATATATAAGTCACCTTGCAACCTATCGCTCCCAATCCTTTGTGTTGTTTTAAAGTCACGTAAAATACATGTAATAAAAAATTTTACTTTGCAGTTAAAAGAATTAGTTATGGAACTAACAGATTGAAGATTAGCAGTAGGAAATTAAAGTGCATGAAGAACAAAAGAGAGTTTAATAGTAGAAGTATAGTCAATAAAACCTGTTCCAGATATCAAAGTAAAAGATACATTTGCTATTTGAACATTATCTCCTTTTTAGTTGGAGAATAAGAAATAAAATCTCTTAAAGGATTGCGCCAAAATCTATAATTCATGTATTATAACTGGATGAAAAGGCGGTGAGATTTTCTCTCTTAGATAAATTAATAGCCTTATGTTTATCATAGTAGCAAAACTATATTGCTACGACAGCAAAAGAAACCTCACCAAGGACAACAAAAGAAACTTTACCAAACAAAAAAGATTAGTTGGAAAGCAAACCTAAAAAATCAAGATGACAGTTTGAGGTCGAAAAACCCTCAGAAAAGGTCAAAAAATCTCGACAAGAAGATTGGAAAAAAGAATCGAGATCGAATGGTGGCTGAAAAGATCTGCATGCACGTCACTTGCTTGTGCGTGAACAGTAACTCTGACAACTTCTCCCAGCACAAGGGGCCACGTGTGGCAGCGGTTGACGGGGAAATTGAGTAACGACCGAATAAGGCTTGGGCTTTCTTTTTGTTGGGGCGATGTCAATAGAGAGGGAGTAAAACTCAACCTCTTGAGACTTGCCGAAAACAATGTACTAGAGGAGAAAAAAACAAGAGTAAAACTCAACAATATCAAATTTATTCAAATTAGGAACTAAATATATCTATCAACATATATATATATATATATATATATATACAAATACATGCATATATGTGTGTATGTACATACATGCATGCATATATATACATACATACGTACATATATAAATATGTATGTATGTATGTATGCACAGACACACACACATATATATATACAGAACATAAATATTTTAATTTTTTATTTATTGATAAATGAACATATTTTTTAAATTTTTTATAGAAATAAGTATTTTAATTTTTTTTAAAAATAGAATGCAGAAAATAGAATATTATTTTTTTATAAGTAAATGTACCATATGTGTTTTTGCGATGATACTTTATAAATAGTGATGCGTAATTTTGTCTTTGTATTAAATAAAATAGTAACAGATTTTGAAAAAAAAAATTAAAATGCTGCTTTTTAAAAAGGCAATTGTTACTTCTGTTTCAAAAAGTTAACCAAACATATACAAGGAGATATTGAGACAAAAAAGACAACCTGTTTCTTCTAACCGCTAAACCAAACACCCACTTAAGAGGAACATACAATTTATTTTCTCAACCATAAAAAATGGCGATTAAAATAAAAACTTATTTGTGTATGTTCATCTTTCTATAAAATTCAATATTTTCAAGGAAATAAAACATGTCTATTTCAATGCAAGATTGTGTAAGTCAACAACTTTCACCAATATTAATAATATCTAGTTGACGACATTGTTTTAATTAGGACAACGACCACTAAATCTATAAATAGAGTAGACTCTTCAGAGCAAAAAGATACAAGTTTGAGTAGGCAATGGACATAAGTATATAGTCAATCAAATGACACGTGTGCCATTAACGTGTGCAGGTAAGCTGATACTTGCAATACAGCAATACTGCAAAGGCATGGTCACAATCAACTTTAGCATGCCCATCACATAGTTGAATCTCCAAAATCAGTATCACACAAGGAAAAACATTATGAAATAATATGGCAAATAATCATTACAAAGATAAGAATAAACACACAGACCTGGCATAAAGTATTGTTCCCAGGGTTCCTATTTGAGTTGCAATTACCTGAAAAGTATTTTAAATGTCAGAAACTACTTTGTTCATTTAAAATGCGTGCAAGAATAAGAATGACTGGGATGCTCAAACTCACAAAAAAATGGTCATCATACTGGCAGATAACTATATCTGTTTTGTTTCCCTGCCAAATAGAAATAACAGACTAAGAAAATTTTGGCAAATGATGATTAAGTGATAATTTTTAGTTGTAGTACAGGGATGAAATTTATTTACCAAAGAGAGAGAGAGAGAGAGAGATGAGAGAGAGATGAGAAACTTTGAAGATGACACGATCACTACTATGGTAGATTCCAGTAGTTTAGCTCAGAGATGCACATTTTGAATAAGGAATAAGCCACTAAACACAATGTAACAAGCAGCAAGCAATTTGTAAACTAGTGATAGGATGGCCTGCATTACAAGTGGTGAATATCAATGCTAGTCTAAGTAACATAGCACTATTTACTACTCCTACATCACTAAGAAGACAATCTGTTTGCAAATGCCTCAGTCCAGGTATTGTTCACACTTCAATACGCCACAAACATTCATGTGAAATCAAAAAGAATATGAAAAGTATTACTGCTCATTAGGTTTAATAGAAGAAAAAACATGTTGAGAAGGAAACCCTAAAAATTTCATTTTTACTGGACCACTGATCAGAACATGTATAAGTGGTATAGTTAAATAGCCAAATGGAACTCAACACCCCTATTTGTTTGTGGACTAGATGAGTCTTGTCAATTTAAATACTTAAGCTGCATAGCTCGAAGTAACAACAAAGCTGGGATAAAAACGAAGAGTGTAACTGTTTGCAATGAAATATCCCAAGGGTTGGGCTAGTGATCAAACTGAAATATCCCACTCAAACTCTATGTTTTCGAATCAGAACTGGATACCAGAAGAAGAAGGTTATGAAAGTTCTTTTGACATCAAACTCAAACCAATATTAAATTTGAAGACACGGTTACAAAATTTTAACTTTTCAATCATATATTTCATTTGAAACTCTGAAATCACAACCAAATGCATTGAACAAGAAGAGTTTAACCCTTCAATCAAATATTCCATTTGAAACTCTGAAATCACAACCTATTGCATTGAATAGTAAGAGTTTATCCCTTCAATCAAACTCTGAAATCATAACCCAATGCATTGAATAGAAAGAGTTACCCTTCAATCAATTATTCCATTTGAAACTCTGAATTAACAACCTCATGAATTGAATAATAAGAGCTTAACCCATCAATCAATTATTGCATTTGAAACTCTGAATTCACAACCTAATGCATTCAATAATAAGAGTTAACCTTTCTATCAATTATTCCATTTAAAACTCTGATTTCGCAACCTAATGCGTTGAATAATAAGAGTTTAACCCTTCAATCAATTATTCCATTTTAAACTCTGGAATCACGATTTGATGCATTGAATTAGTGTTGAATTCCTCTTGAAATTCAACACTAACCTAAAATCACACCCTATTGCGACCGTTTGGTCAAGAAGTTCCTATAAGAATTTTGAAGTGCGAAAGGTAGCTCCTTTCTAGGCACAAAAAAAAAAAATTATATATATATATGAAAGAAAAGAAAAAATTAAAGGAATAAACCCAGAAAAAAAAAAAAAAAAAACTGAGGGTCAGTACCCTGATGTCTGTAGAGAGCTCCTTGTGAATGACCGGGAAAGGTTGGACTGAAGTATCCATTTTTAATTGCAGATATGTTTAAAGAGAGAATTGAAGCTCTTTATTTTGCGTGGTTAGAGTATCAGCCAGCAATAGAAGGCAGCATTAGATATGGGCTTTCAAGTAGGCCCATCTTTAAGCCTTCCTATGGATGGAGGTTAACGGGACTAGCTGGGAGTAATTAAGAGAAAGTAACCGCAACTTACTCTATTTGATTCCTAAAAACATAGGATAATCGATAATAAAATAAAGTAATTGAAAGTAATTAAATTATTCTCGGTAAATTAAAATATTTACTTTTAATTTGAAAATAAAGTAGAGTTACTTTATATTTACTCTAAATCTTTCTTTGGATAGAAGTTAATGAAAGTAAGCAGAGGTAATTGAGTGTGTAATAAAGTTTCGGTAAATTGTAAATTTACATGTAATTTTTTAAACATATCTAAAAATCTAGTTAATTATTCATTATACTTTTTTTCTAGCTAGAGATGGAAAGATAATTGAAATTCATCAAGTATCGTAGAAACTAATTTTTTATTACATTTACCTTCAACAACGGGAGAGACATCATTGATAATTTTGGATTTAGAAACACTTACTTTCGTTATTGGTTTCACCACTTTAGAAAAGCTCTTACCATTTTCAGCTTCTTGTACCTCTTTTCCACTTTTTAAAGTGATTGCCTTAGTATCCTCCTTTGAATTTTGATCTACAGATGGAAATATGTCTTGAGCTCTACTGGATAAGGAATTAGCATGTTACCCAACTTGATTATCTAGGTTCTTAATGGATGCATCTTGATTTTTCATCCAAATATCTTGAAATTTCCACCTAGCATATTGACTAGCCATATATGAATTCTTATATTATTTTATGTGACACAATATAATTTGATCCCCAATAAATTTTGTAACAATCAAAAAGAGTTTGACATCTACTTTTTGATAAAAATAACTATATTTTATATGAAAGTTAATTAATTAATAATTTAAAATAAATTAAATTATTTATTAAATAAAATATTTAAATCTAATTTAAAAATTGTATTTATTAGAAAGGATAGTTAAAAAATGATAGCATTTAAATAGTGTATTTTTTCTCTTCATTTTTTATCGATAGTGAGAAAGGCAATCGTTTTTTTGTGTTACCCTAGTCGCCAAGGACGGGAGCTAGCACTCCAGACGAATCCGTTCATTGTGTTTAAGTGTAGATACCGATAGAGGATGTTCGTTTCATGTGAGGCAACACCTACAAGATGATTTTTACACTTCAAGAGGTTAGCAATCATTACTTTCTCTTCATTGAGTCAATTGGATCGCATGGATCTTGGCATATTTCATATATCCACTGCATTTTGTTTTATTTTTCCCTTGTTAAAACCCAACAATGGCATCAGAGCCACTTGCGAATTCAATTGATTTAATAATCGTGTTTTATATGTATGTGATGTATATAAAATCGATCATCTGATATATGAGCAGTATGTATATTGTTATATGATGAATCAATTACTGTTTTGATCGACTTTATAATTCTGTTTGTATGTGATATGAACGAAATAATTCTGTTTGTATGTGATATTAACGAAATAATTTTGTTTATATGTGATATGAATGAAATCAATCTGGTTATATGAGACATGAACATGATTGATTATTTCATAGTTATAATATTATGTTCATTGGCTACGAAATTGATAGATGTTAATATGATTAACATGTGTGTGTTAATTCTCATTTAATATGATTAAACGAATTATCATGAGATTATGGTGATATTCTGTATCTATTGTGAATGTTTTATGTGATTAAATAACTGCTAATATGATTGGCAAAATCGATTTTCATGGATACATAATAGGATTTTAGAGCTGAAAATTATTAATGAGATTAATATTTTATCAAAGCTTCAAGGGGCATTGCCCCTCGACCCTAGCCAATAGCGTGCCCCTTCAGAACCCCTTGTTATCTAATCATAGTGCACAAAATTTTTTTATTACTATTATCCACCAATTTTAATACATCAATCTTATGTAATCTATTCAGCATGATATGAGATAAACTTGATTTTAGTTGATGTATGTATGATATCTTTGCATGGTGTATAACATGGCCAATTGAGATCTTTGTGATATTGTTTATTGTATTGGTTTTATTTATTCATTTTATGGGTTTGTAATTTAAAATACGACTTACGTGTCATTCTTTTGTTGTAATTTTATTTTACTAATAGTTTTAGTAGAATGGTTTATTTCATTATTATAATGAAGACAAAGGAATTTCACAAAGATCGTGAAGGGGATCAATCTAATTCTATGATGATTGAGGTGCAAAGTGGAAGCTTTGGTCAAGTCAAGTTTATGTTATTCCACCTAGGATTGACCTTTGATCTTCATATTGGCTTATGAAGATCATATAGTTGTTGGCTATGCTATAACACATTTTATATATTATGCATATTATATTGATATGTGATGCGATGAATTATTATATATGTGTATGAGATGCCATGTATGGGATGATGCATGATATGTAAATAAATAGACATTATAAATTAAGATTAAAATTCCCTCACCATAATTTTAAGTTATATGCCACCCACAATTATAACACTTATCAAGACTAAGATCACCAAAAATGTAGGTTCTGCCAAAGCGAAGTATATTACGTTATCATAGTAAGACAAGATGGGTAATGTTGCTACCCATATGTTAAAAGTGGTTAGACTTAATTAGGCTATCAAAATGGTTTTGGGCCTAAGGCATTAGATGTGATTATAACATGCCGAAGCATATGATGTCAAAATCCCATAAAGAATCTAAGGGTTATATGAGATGTAATTGGTAAGGAGTTATCTACCTAAATAACTTGATTTTAAGCGTCATGCCAAAGCTGACTTAAAATTAAGTGAAATATGGATCTTAGCCCACTAAAATTATTACAATTATTGTAATTAATATTGTGGGTGAATATTTTAGTGGGATTTTTAAGAAATGACCTAAAATGAAATTGGTACTAATATTTATTTGCATATTTGCAAATCAATGGGTTTAAATAACACTTCCACACTATTACTGCAATCAGTCCTTGAGAAAGAGAAGCTAAAAGAAGATGGCATTAACTTTCTTGCCTGGTTTAGAAACTTGAGAATTGTTCTCAAACAAGAAAGGAAGTTATTAGTGCTTCGATGACCATGTTCCTCCTTTCCTACCTGCTGATGCCCAAAGGGCGGTCAAAGAAAAACAAAAGACACATGCTGATGATTCGGTTGATGTGGAATGTCTTATGTTAGCCATAATGTGCCTAGAACTTTAGAAGGATCTGGAGCATATGGAGGCTTATGAGTTAAGCAGTCACCTCAAACAGACATTTTAACAACAAGTAAGGCAAGACAGGTATGAGACTACCAAAGCTTTGCATTCTTCTAAAATGGCTGAAGTTGCAGCGATGATCTCATATTCTAAAATGAAAGGCTACATTAATCACCTTGAAAGGATTGGATTTCCCATTACTCCATAACTGGCCACATATTTGATTCTTAATTCATTGAGAGATAGTTATAACCAGTTTATTATGAACTATAATATGAATAATATAGAGAAATCCATTGATGAGCTACATGCTATGCTTAAAACAGCTGAGCAAAGCATTAAGAAAAGATTGAATCATATTCTTATGGTTAATAAGGAAAAGAGGATGAAAAATAAGGGCAAGAGTAAGGCTAAGGATAAGGCAAAAGTTGTTGGTAAGCCTAATGCGCAAACTGGATCCAAACCCAAGGTAAAAGCTTCAAAGGAGGGAGTTTGCTTCCATTGCAATGAACCTGGTCATTGGAAGAGGAATTGCAAGCTCTACTTAGAAGAATTGAAGAAAAAGAAGAAGAAGAGTAGTGCGACTACATCTTAAGGTATTTATGTTATATAAATTAATTTATCTACTTCTACTTCCTGGATATTAGATATTGGATGTGGATCTCACATTTGTAATAATGTGCAGGCACTCAAAAAGAGTAGATAACTGAAAAAGGGCGAAGTGGACCTACTAGTAGGAAATGGAGCAAAAGTTGCTGCTTTAGTCATAGGGATTGTTAGTTTTGAACAATTGCTTTTATATTCCTATTTTAAGTAGGAATATTATTTCAGTTTCTTGTTTAGATGATGAAGGTTTTTCTTTTCTTATTAAAGATAAAAAATGTTCTATTTATTATGATGATATGCTTTATTGTATTGTTGATTCATATAATGGCCTTTATCTCTTAAATCTAAAAAAAAAATATGACAATCCAGATATCTATAACATAACTACAAAGAAATCAAAACCCAATGATTCGAATAAAGCACATTTATGGCATTATCACCTTGGTCACATAAATGAGAAACACATATCAAAACTCCATCAAGATGGACTTTTGGAATCATTTGATTTTGAATTATTTGACAATTATGATTCTTGTTTATTAGGCAAAATGACAGGACCCCTTCACTGGACATAGTGAAAGGGCTACTGATTTATTGGGCCTTATACATACTGATGTATGTGGCCCATTAAGCATAAATGCCAGGGGAGGATTTTAATACTTCAATACTTTCATTGATGATTTCAATAAATATGGCTATGTCTATCTAATGAAACATAAACATGAATAATTTTAAATGTTTATAACATTTCAAAATGAAGTTCAAAATCAACTTGGTAAAACTATTAAAGCACTTCGATCTAATTGGGGTGGTGAATACTTGAGCTAAGAGTCTGATGATCATCTAAGAAATTATGGAATTATTTCACAATTAACTCCATTAGGGATGCCATAATGGAATGGTATTTTTTAAAGGAGGAATCAAACTTTATTTGATATGGTTCGATTAATGATAAGTCAAATAGATCTTCATTTATCCTTTTGGGGCTATGCATTAGAAACAACTACATTCACTCTAAATCGAGTTCCATCTAAAGTGGTTGAAAAGATACCCTATGAGATATAGACCGGGAGAACTCTTAGTCTATCTTTTATAAAGATTTGGGGCTATGAGGTTGATGTCAAATGACAAGTCTCGGATAAATTAGCACCAAAATCTGATAAATGTCTTTTTGTAGGATATCCTAAAAAAAATAAAGGATATTATTTCTATAATTCCTTTGAGAATAAAGTGTTTGTTGCTCGAAATGGTATCTTTCTAGAAAAATAATTTATTTCTAAAAGAACCAGTGGAAGTAAAATAAAATTCGAAGAAGTTCGAGAACCATAAGATGGCAAAGGACCATCAATGGAAACTCAACAAGTTTCACAAATAGTTGCAGAACCTATGCAAGTTACATAAGAACTGCATAGATCTAATAGGGCATGACATCAACCCGAGAGATATGAATTTCTCGTAATAGATAGTCATGAAGTAATGCTTATGAATCAAGATGAGCCTATTACCTATCAAGATGTTGTGTCAAGTCTAGACTCTAAAAAATGGCTAGAGGCCATGAAATCTGAAATGCAATCCATGAATGACAATCAAGTTTGGAACTTGATTGATCCACCTAAAGGAATTAAAATCATTGGGTGCAAATGGGTTTTCAAGAAGAAAACTGACATGGATGGGAAATTGCATACCTTTAAGGCAAGACTTGTTGTAAAAAGTTTCAAGCAAACTTATGGTATTGACTATAATGAAACTTTCTCACCAATAGCAATGCTTAAATCAATAAGAATTCTAATTGCTATTGCTGCATATTATGACTATGAGATATGACAAATGGATGTCAAAATAACATTTCTTAATGGAAACTTACTTGAAGATGTGTATATGATATAACCTGAAGGTTTTATCCATCTTGAGAATTTCGGGAAGGTATACAAGCTGTAAAGATCCATTTATGGAATAAAGCAAGCTTCTCGGAGCTGGAATCTTTATTTTGATAAAACGGTCAAAGAGTTTGGATTCATCACAAATGAAGATGAACTTTGTGTGTATAAGAAAGTTAGTGGGAGTGTAGTAATGTTTCTCATCTTGTATGTCGATGACATATTACTAATTGGAAATGATATCCCTACCTTGCAAAATACCAAAGATTGGTTAAGGAAATCTTTTTCAATGAAAGATCTAAGTAAAGCTGCTTATATCCTTGGGAGTAAGATTTATAAGGATAGATCTAAAAGGATAATTGGTCTGAGTCAAATTACTTATATAGATAAGATGCTGAATACGTTCGGCATGCAAAGTTCTAAGAGAGGATTTTTGCCAATGTCTCATGGCATTACTCTTAGCAAGACTCAATTTCCTACGACATCTAATGAGCGAGACCGTAAGAGTATGATTCCTTATGCCTCAACTATAGGTTCTATCATGTATGCCATGTTATGTACTACACCGGACATTTTATAAGCATTAAGCATAATAAGTAGATACCAGTCAGATCCTAGTGAAATTCACTAGACAGTCATTAAGAATATCCTTAAGTAGTTAAGAAGAACTAAAGATGCATTCTTGGTGTATGGAGGATTGAAAGATGAGCTAGCAGTAAATGGTTGAGATAAGAAATTTTTTTTTAGGATTCAATGGACCTATCTGACCTTTTTTACCTAGCTATAAATTGTATGATTCTAGTTGGTTTAGAAAGTAGACTCACATACCCAAAACCTATATGAAGAACTCGAAGTCTGATTTCCCCTGTAAAATGATCAAAATTTAGCTTGAACTCTTGTTATATCTAATGCCCTATCATTAAGAGAAATCTATATTGTTTTACCAATATTTAAAGATTTATTAACTCAAATGGAATTATTCTTGATGTTCTAAAAATTAGAAACATAGATGAACAAGTTTGTAGAAGACCAATTTCCTTATAAAGGTCATTTGCTATATAAAAAATCTTGTGCAGAAGCAGACAATATGGTTATTTTTAGGTCTCCTCAGCAGAGGGACTTTTCCCCTCCACAAAGGGAGTAGCTTTGGTTTGGGGCAAAATTGAGCTCCTTAGCTGAGGGAGATATCCCTTCGATCAAGGCAAGCATGCCCAAATGGCTTAAAACCCTTCTCCTCAGTAGAGGCAAAGTTTCCTCCACCAAAAGATACCTTGTATAGCCTAAATGTAAATTTCTAGTGTCTTAAACATTACCAAACCTTCTCTAAACCTTCTTAAACTTAATTAGAGCATAATAAGACATAGTAATAATATAATAAAAGATATGGAAAATATGGAAAATGTGAGATTGCTAACAAGAAAGAAAAGAAGAAAAAAATAGATGCTTAGGTATTTATAGATGCACATATGAACATTATATATGTGTGTGTGTGTGTGTGTGTGTGTGTGTGTGTGTGTGTGTGTGTGTGTGTGTGAAATGTGATGAAATAGATATGATAAATAAAAATCACATTATTACTATATATATATATATATATATATATATATATATATATATGATTATGAAATAGATATGATAAATAAAACCACATGGAAAGTAATCAAATGCCTGCACATAGAGCTTGGTGCTGGATAAATAGGCATGCCTATAAGGTATATATGCAGCCGTCACAGTTTTGACTCTGTTTGGGTCCACAGTTTGCCCCTAATTGAACTATAGTTTTGACCTCATTTTGGGACCATAGATTTGATACCTTCGGGTATCCACATGACTAATATCTATGGGTATCTACAGCACCCATTATCCACATCAATAGAACTTAGGTAGGCATTCATAGAAAATGATAAATAGGAAAATGTATATTAAATACTATATGATAATTAATGATATGTTATTTATATGATTAATTCTTGTTATTATTATTGCATGTTATGTGTAAGAATGACCACTATGAGTGGTTGTTCACATATTTATTACTGCCCACTAAGCTATATAGCTTAGAATGGGTATTTATCCATGTAGGTACTCAGGATAGGACTCTTCAACAAGGATTAAGCCAACAACAGTAAAGCCCATACCAGCTTTAGAAGAAGTTATAATATGAAGTTGTTGATGTCTTTTAGCTATGTTTTCTTGTGTTTTGGAATTTCATAATTTTCCAAATGTGCATGGTTGTTTAAGTTTAATGGATAATGGTTTTGTTTGAGAATTTGCATACTTGGGCTAAATTTGTGAAGAGATGAACATTTCTGCATGTGATTTTCAAATATTTTCCAAATACAAATGTGAGCTCTGAAATCGTATGTTTGTGTTGTTTGATGGTTTGTTAGGTTTTGCTTGGGGACAAGCAAAGGTTCAAGTGTGGAGAATTGATATAAGCTTGAAAAGCTCATAAATATTGTTCATGTGTGTTTAAGTTTTATGAAGTAAAGTATTTAGTATTTTGGTATTTTAGGTGTATTTTGTTGCTTTTATGTGTTTTGTATGTTTTTGTGTGCTTTATTTACTTTACAGGTAAGGATTCAATTGGGAGCTTAAAGGTGTAAAATTGGCTAAGTGAAGCAAAGTTAAGGCTTGAAGGACAGGAGTCGTGAGGGCAACAACGGCAGTGGGTCATGACAGCTAGCGAGGAAGACCAAAGGTAGTAGATGTGAGGAAAATGCAAGTAAGTCCTGGGCATGTTATGTAGCGAGCACGACAAGGGTCGCGAGTGCGACAAAAGGCAGTTGAACTGTAGTTGAGCTTGAAGAGTTGTGTTTTTCCACCAAGATTTGCAACCTTTCGAAGAGGCATTTCAAAGGATATCTCTTTCAGAGAAATATAAATATTAATTTCAATTGAAACAAGGAGGATAATCAAGAGAGATTTTTTTTAGTTAAGTTTTTGTTCTGAATTTTTCTTGTGTTTAAGTTGTAAGAACATATGTTTTGAGAGGAAGGCAAATACAAGGAAGAAGACTACACTTGGTGAAAGAAAAAAGGGTTGAGGGATCCCCTTCTTTTATTTCTAATCTTTACTTCTTCTTTGTAATTATTAAATGAATGTTACTTAGGCACTTGAATGATATGAATGTATTTTCTATTTTCCATTTACATTGTTAGTCTTTGAATGTAGAATTATCTATTAGTATAATTTGCATGATAAATATAAGTTAAAGGAGAATTGAGAGGTTCGCTTTAACTTATATCTAATGGGAATTCATTATCAAAGCATAGTTTGAGAGATCGCATGTGAGATAATTGCTATAGGTTGGTGAATAATCTTAAAATATGTAATTAGAATCAACTAGTTCATCAATGATAGTTAAGGATTAACATTTTAATTGCATGTCTTAGGCATTTTAATTCATGTTGAGAGAATGGATTAGAACTATATTCCAACTTAGCTTGCTGATAAGATTATAAATATTAATTAAAATGATGGTATCAAGTGCATTATCATTAGATTTTCATTACATATATTATCTTTTTTTTTAATCATCAACTAGGATTTAATTAACTTACATGATATAGTAGTTTAGAATTAATTTCCAATTTATGAACATGGTGAACAAGATTAAAATTAAGTAGTAATAGTGAGTGATATCAATCAACATTCCTCATGGGATCGACATCTAAAGTACTATAATCGATATACCATATACTTGCGGTATTAATGCTTAGAAAAAGCATAACAGCCCCTCTTGTGATAAGTCTTTAATTCATCTATCTTTGCAACAATAATAACAACTCCATTGAGTGGAATGGCATTCTACATGGCATAGAGAATGAGAGCTTCATTTGCATTGACATTTCTAAGGCCTCTAAGGTGAGTGAACACTGCCAAAGCCAGGTGATGTATAATTCTTAGTGGATGGTTCCTTAAATTGTGGCTTTGGTGTTGCAAGCATCGAAGATAGTCGGTTTAACTTCATCACATATGCCATTCCTAATTTCATGTTTATTCATATTTTTAATTCCCCTTACGGCATGGGGGTTAAATCCTAAATGGCTTAAGAATTCATTAAAGCTCATGCCATATGATGTGTCATTAAGCCAAAAACTAGCATTACCCTCGTCGGTCCAACTGTTCTTTCCAATTTTAATTCTTATCGTGGTCAGGAAGTCTTTTGTTATACTACAAGAAAAACACAAAATAATGAGGACTCTAAATGATGATTTTTCGTCGCTAAATCAGTTTAGCGAGGATTTAGTGAGGATAAAAATTTTGTAACAAAAGTCATCCTAGCAGATTTTAGTGAGGACTAAAATCCTCACTAACTTTTGCGAGAGTTAAAGTCCTCGCTAACTTTTGTGAGGTTTTTTTTGTCACTAACTTTTGCGATGAATATATTCCTCGCTAACATTTATGAATACTAAAATCCTCGCTAAATTTTGCAAGGCTAAAGCCCTCGGTAACGTTTGCGATGACTTTTTTGTCACTAACTTTTGCGAGAACTGAATTTCTTGCTAAACTTTGCGAGGAATTTAAATTTTAGCGAGGGCTAAAGTCCTCGCTAACTTTTACTAAGACTTTTAATTTTAGCAATGGTAAATTCCTTACTAAATTTTAGCATTAAATTTATGACAAATATTGTTATTACTAAATTTGGTACGAGATTGGTCCTCGCTAAACATTATTTTAAATATCACAATGACAATAATATTATTTATTACACTTGCTAAATTTAAAATGAATTTTTTAATTTACCATGGATGTTTTATTATTTAAATAATAAATTAAAAAATAAAAATAATATTTATAAAGTAATCAATACTTAATATAAATAAAATATATATATATATATATATATATATATAAATAAACGAATATTTACAAGTGCATATCATTGCATATCCAAAATAATATATGCATTCATATATAGAATGAACATATCCAAAATAATATATACATGCATATATAGCAGAAAAAAAAGATATACAAGATGTCCTAATATGTATATTATAACACTGTAATGTAGGTAAAAAGTATCTATGACCTGATGTGTGTATCATGTAGTGAAGCACTTGAGTTATTAGTACAAACAGTACAAGAAGTGAATAAATTTATCTGTTCTTCAATCCATTACTGGAAAAGTTGTTGTATCTACATCTGCTGCTGAATTTGTTTGACCCGCTGCTCCACTTGCTATTCCAACTCTTGTTCAAGCTTAGCACGAATCTTAGCACGAAGCTCGGTATGAATCTCAGCTTGAAGCTCAACACGCATAGTGGACAAACGCTGCTCAAACCTCTCATCTATCTATCTTGTAGTGTGTGCTTCAAAAGCAAAAAAGGAACGAGATTTGCAAGCCTCAGGATAATATTGAGTCGTTGTAGCTCCAAGTCCATACACTCGTCCTCTATATGCACCCCCTACTGCATCCAAGTATATTTGATTCTCATCAACATTTTCACCTTCATTTTGAGATCTTTCCAACAAAAGTTGCATGATTTTATCTTAAAAAATCCATATTTCAAATTAGAAGTAAGATCTGTAAATTCTTCTAGTACACAATTACAATATTTACACTTACATATATCATTCTGCATCTATCATTAACAAAAGACCTTCCATCATTCTTCTTTGTATGGGTGTACAAGAAAACTTCACAAGTTGTGGGCCACCGTCGTTTCTTCTTAGCCTAAAATAGAATAAAGTAAGAAAAATTAAAAAAAAGAAAATAATAAAAATAAACTAAGGTGTTGTCGAAAATTCGGCAGCATTTTTCCTAAAAATAAGACAAATCCAAATTGTCAAACCTGAAAAAAATATTCATAGTTACACTTCTATAAGGATCAATGCATCTAAACAACCATTTTGGCCACTTCTAGGCCCCAAAGCAACACATAATAATCACATCCAACATATTTTGCTCATCGTATAACTCAAATTCAATTTACAATTATATAAAATCAATGCATTTATAACAACCATTTTAACCACTTATATTCCCCAAAACAACTCATTTTTAATCATCACATCAAACATATAATGCTAAAAACTCAAATTCTATGTCAATTTATTAATCATTGTTAAGAAGAAATGTTAACTTACCAAACGTTTCATATGTACGGCAAGGGAGACAGACCCTCCTTGGTATGATAATGCAATACCAAACGTTTCATATGCATTGCAGGTTAGAATCATAAAGACACTGGTTCTATCTCTTTGATAACTATTATGTACATCATTAGAAGAGAGAGAAAAATGAGAGATCTCATAGTTTAAGTTTTGATGGTAGTGCACCTGAAGGTCATCTATCTGATCAAGATAGCCAGGGACACTAAATATGTGAAATTTAAGAAGGGCAAGCATCAAACAATGGAAAAAGAGGAAATTCATCCAAAAGCACATAAACAAAGCAAGTGAAAATAGCTTTCGGAAGACCTGCTTCTAATTATAAAATTTGCAACAATAATAAGCCTAAGAGGAAACAAAAAGTTAGCAAAAGAAATTAGGTCACAACAAACGAAAAGTTAGCAAAGAGAAAGAGGAATCACAAAAAGGTTATATTTTACAAAAAGAGCACATCGTTTGAAGATCATTTGAGACATTATGAAAATTTAATGCACTAGAGACCACCACAAAATGGAACATGCCAGCAATCCAAATAAGCTTTCAGAAGCAAGCAAACAAAGAATAGAACCCCCAGAAAAAAAGAGCCCATCCTAATACAAACTACAAATAACAAAAGAGATGTAGCCTCAAGCTTTACTGACAGGTCAATATTCTATATCCATTTAATTCTAAACTCCAATTTAGATAAAAGAAACAAATAAACGCATTTAGAATAATAATAAATTATATCTTTTTCAAAAATTATAACGTTTAAATGTATCATTTTATCTTTATTTTTTTTAAATAGTAATTTTTTTGAAACAAAACAATATAATTTCATCACTGAAAAGTAAAATCAGCTATAAGAACAAAAAAAAAAAGATGAGAGAGTCAACAATGGAAGCTCATATCTTTTGAAACAATTGTGTTTTGAAACATAAGATTTGATATGGCCGTCTATAAATCCTCTAATATTTTAACAGTGAATTAGTTCCAATTTTAACTATTTGTTTATATCCCATTATTATATTATAACGTTTCGATTTGGCCTTTTTCTTAAGCTTAAAAAAACTTATTTGAAATATTTCAAAATTGTTTATTTCCAAAAGTGAAAATGAGTTCCTTTTTATTCCTTCGCCATTAAACTATTCAGAATATGATCTAATAATAGATAAATACTTTTAAATTCAATTTAAAAGGGAAAATAATAATTTTAGGGTAACTGGTACCAACTTTAACCTTTTTAAGAAAATAAAATATAATTCTATTTTAAAATTTAAAATTATTATTGTTAAGAAGATAATTTTGCATTATAAATTTTTAGATATATATATATATATATATATATATATATATATATATATAATTTTGAAGATATTTTTTGTTTTATATAGCTTTCTCACCAATAAGACTTAATAAATTTAAAACTTAAAAATTATTTCCAAACAATTGTGTTTTGAAACATAAGATTTGATATAGAGATGGATGCTTTAACTAATAAATGAGCCACCCAATTTACCTTCTAACAAAACTAAACTTAAGATTTACATTTTAAGAAAAAAAAGATAAACAATCAAAGATAATAAGGCCAAAGTCAGACTCGTAGCAATTTCAACCATTCTAAGTGCTAATAACAATATCTAAATTAGATTTAACTTGGACAAAACAAAGTTGATTTTCTTTTAGCCAATTTAGCACTTCTTTTAATCCTAAAGCTTCAACAGCAATAGGATCAAGGACACCATGGTAAACTCTGCTCCCAGCTACAATAAACAGTCCCTTGTGATCCCTAACAACAAAAGTAGTTCCTATTCCCTAACTTTTTGAAGTCCTCAAATACTTTTGCATCCAAATTGATCTTAGTACAACATTGGCTAGGTAATTTCCAACCAATAGAATCGAAGTTCGTCAATGTTGCAACATATTGCTATCCTTTTTTCCTTCTAACCAAATGCCAATAAGAAAGAAGATTTAAAGCCATAAAAATAACTGCATTATGAACATGTTGAGGACTTTACTAGATAAGATCGTTTCTGCTCTTCAAAATGGCCTAGCACAAAGAGACAATAATACAAAAATTCTCCAAAGTGAAAAACTACAAAGTAAAGGAAAACCATATATGATTGCAAATCATCAAAATTCCCATGGAAATTTATAACTTTAGCCATTTTGGAACTTATAGTATTCTAGAGCTTTAAAGGTTTTTGGCAGATTTTCAATCACTAGAGCACATAAACAGATCAAGGAGAAAAACAATGTGCCTTGATATTAGTTCGACCAAAAGAGATGCAGAAAATAAGTCTGTAACCAAAAAATAAGAACATCAACAATGGAAATATAGAATAGCCCATCCACTTAATTAGATGAAGACATTGTCAACCTAAAATGTCAGCTCCAAACCATTTATTTGACACACATTTAATTTTCAACAATCTCTCCATTGTTTGCAGACATACAATGACCAAAAAAAAATATTGAGGTATATCAAAAGTTCATAATTTAGTTAATTGAACTTTTTAAGTGCAAAAGGAAGTCATCTTCTACACCATGTCCACTTGCATGTTAAGAGTAAAAAAATGTCAATCCCAAAGATACCTTCAAAATCACAAATCTAACAAGTGAGATACTTGTTTTCTATTGCAATCAACCCGGTATGATAGGTCAACTTTTCATATTTTTCAAGCTAAATGTCCAAAAGCAACTGCCAAAAAAAAAACAAAATAGCCACCCTGCTCCATTAGCAGCTGATAAACAAAATAGAGCACTTACTCAAATAATAGGAAAAAGAAAAAACAAAAAAAAACACAGTCTAGACCCCAATAAACCCCATTGTAATTCACATTTATAAACTACCCATCCCATAATCTATTTATCTTATGTTAGATGGTAGTTGGATGCCCGAATAAGAAAACAATAACAAAAAACATTTAGCAGAGTAAGGTATCAGGCCCCCAAACAAAGGCCTAATAAAAAAACAACAAAAGAGTGAGGTGAGCCATCTATCGCCACAAGGAAGAACCTAGTGAACTTGAACAAAAAAAGTAGTCCAGGAACATCGGAGAAAAAGATTAAACAACAGGAACAAGAGACGTACAGAGGTCAAAACTCAATCGTAACAGACAGATTATGTAGATCACTGGCTATTCTTTACCATCCAAACCAAACCTAACCGTCTGACACCTAATTGAAGAAGAAGAAAAAAGTAGACCAAGTCATGAGAACCACTAGAGATGGTATCGCCAAACAAGAAGATCAATATGTTTGTATGGAATAAACGGGAAGTAAACTTACCATGTATGCATGAGAACCACCAGAGGTGGTATCGCCGACTGAGCCGCCAACAATACTTGAAAAATGGTGATAGCAGTAGATCCAAAATTGACAATTATTAGGAATTAGGTTTTTCTAGTTTTCACGATTTTGGGATATATGAATAACTGAGAACGAGAGAGAGAAAGAGAGAGGAGAAACAATGTTTTAAGTACAAAGAGCCTTAAAAATCATTATTGATCCCGCGCTAATATGGAATTAGAATTTTAGGAGATTGGCGACATATCTTACCACTCTAAATTAGCATGGAAAGTTTCCTTGCTAAATATTTTATTTGGTAAGGAAAAATTACCTTGCTAATTTGCATAGAAGCTATTCTCGCTAACAATTTTAAATGGTAAGAATTTAGTTATAGCTAAATTAGTAACAATTCTATTTTAGCTAATTTTTTTCATACCTTAAATACAATTAAATTAATTATTGACCCCTTAAATAGAAATAAGCATTTCAAAATATTAGCAAAAAAAATATTTCTCTCTATAACATTTTGGAAAGTTTAATTGTATTTTTAATTGTCCCGTTATATTTTACACATATTTATCAATTAGTTAAAAAAATTTACCTAACTAGGATTTATTTCTAGCAAAATTAGCAAGAATAACGTCCTTACCAAATACCTCATAAATCAAATGGTATATTACTCATGCTTTAGCAAGGGAATTATCTTGGCCAATTTAGCGAGGATTTATTCCAAGCAAAATTTTCACAAATAATATGGCATATGATCACGATTTGGCAAGGGAATTGTCCTATCCAATTTAGCAAGAAATTATTCCTAACAAAATTAGCAAGAATAATATCCTCTCCAAAAGCATCATAAATCACTATATTTATCACACTAATTTCACATTACTTAACCGTTAGCGAGAATTTATTTCTTGCAAAATTAATGAGGATTAAGTCCTCGCTATATGCTTCATGTATAATTAGCCACATTACTTAACCATTAGCAAGGGATTTATCCTTGCTAAATTAGCGAGGATTTATTTCTCACAAAATTAGAGAGGATTAAGTCCTCGCTATATGCTTCATAGATCAATTTCACATTACATAACCATTAGTGAGGAACTTTTCCTCGCTAAATTAGCAAGACTTTATTTCTCGCAAAATTAGCGAGGATTAAGTCCTCGCTATATGCTTCATGTATCATTAGCTACATTACTTAATCGTTAGTGAGGAACTTTTCTTCGCTAAATTAGCGAGGATTTATTTCTCGCAAAATTAGCGAGGATTAAGTCCTCGCTATATTCTTCATGGATCATTGGTCACATTACTTAACCGTTAGCGAGGGATTTATCCTCACAAAATTAGCGAGGATTTATTTCTCGCAAAATTAGTGAGGATTAAGTCCTCCTTATATTCTTCATGGATCATTGGCCACATTACTTAACCTTTAGCGAGGCTTTATTTCTCACAAAATTAGCGAGGATTAAGTCCTCGCTATATGCTTCATAGATATTTCGGCCCATGAATTAAGAGTTAGTAAGGATTCTGTGCTAGCAAAGTCATCGCAATTATTTCCACCAAAATTTTGGCGCCCATGATTAGCTACAAGAAAATTTATTTATCTCGAAATTATCGTAATATCTATTTTCCACTAGCCCCCAACAATATTTGCGACAAAAATATTTTTCGTCGCAAAGTTATCGCTAAATGGTGCATTTAGCAACAAATTTCATCATCGTCGCTAATTTTTGTAGCTATTCTATATTTTTTTGTAGTGTTAGGTTGGGATGGATAGTCTCTCTACAACCTACAAACTCCATCCAGCCAACATTTTTTATTAATCATTTCAGTTCATTCCTTATATTGAGCTCCTCCATTAGTTATATTTCAAGATAGGGAGTGGCTACATACTCCGCTTATGCAAAATGTAGCCCAATCCGTGTGAAACTCATTTGGAAATTAGGATGGAACTCTTGCTTTTTTGGATTCTTGAGGAGCAGAGGATGAAAATCCCACTTATACTCTCATTCGCTTGGGTGCCATTGCAAAATAGCCAATTTCCACTAGGCTGAATATAATCAATCATGGAGAACAAGAATATTTAGCATGATGAACAAAGAGAGGGTATTTGACATTTGCATCCAATACATGACATAAAGGTATAAAGGAAATATAAACTTAGCAATCATAGCATAATAATCCAAAATGCCTAAATCGTAGTTAACAATAACATAGACAATTAAAATCATACAATGCATTTGAAAATATAATGACTTGATGTAATCTATAATGAATGATGCAAACTAAGCCTATTTTCATAATAAGACTAATTGCTCAAATTACCATGATTTAAGTAAATTATTGCCTAATTCATAAAGCTAATTCAATGCAACAAATTCAACGAGGTAAGCCCCTAAGGAAGAGGTCATATCATTAATATGAGAACATGGCAATGGTATAAAAAATGAGAGCATTTCTTAGTTTAAACACGATTATAGTTCAAAAACTACACTAAGATAGGCATTAGCTGGATAAGGAGGCAAACTAACAACAAAAACACATATAGACACATAAGATGCATTATAACATTCAAAGAAATTACTCTTAACACAATAGGCACATAGATTAGGTTAAGCTTGCTAAAAAATAATTTCCACTTCTTTTAGGCATTTCATCGAGCAACAAGTGTGCAAGAACAAGATTTGCAATAAAAAAATGCAATTTTTACAAGTTAAGCACATAAAAAAAATACTTGGTCTAATGTTTAAAACAACAATTATGAAAATACCTCAAAAAAAGGAAGTAGAAAGAACTAAATTAAAATTTTGCCTAACCCTAAGCATGTGAGGTGCCTTTTAACCAAATAAAATATACATCATGCACAAATAAACAACATACTACTTAAAAGAAACTCTTACTCCATAAAAAATTATCAAAATAGAGTAAAAAATAAAGATAAAATGTAAAAGATAAAGGTTAAGTCACTTACTTGTTGATGGTGTTTCCCAAAGGAAGAAAAATACACTACAAAGGATGCAAAAAGAGTGAAAATGCTGAAAATGAGAAGAAAGGATGAGAGAAAATGAGTGAAGGTGAAAAAGTGTGTCTGTTGAGGGGTATTTAAAAAGGAACATGACTGAAAGCCCCAAGGACACGACGAGGACCAAATGGTCTCAGTTGAGTCACACACAACACCCCAAAATGCATAACATCATTTTATAAAAGATATGGTTGAGACAAAATGGTCCCAGCCATGCACACCATTCTGGTTTGAAAATTTTAAATTGCACATGAAAAAGACCAAATGGTCTTAGCTGTGTGACCATTTCTGTACTTAACAATTTAACATGCATACGCAAGAGACAAATAGTCTTAACCGTGTACCACCTTTTGTACTCAAAATACATGTAATTGCATATGACGAAGACCAATTGGTCTTAGCTGTGTGACCCTTATAGGACTAAAAATCTTAACATGAACATGGCGGAGACCAATTGGTCTCAGTTATACAACCCCTACTAGATCCGGACTAAACACTTTTACATGGAAGAGACCAAGTGGTCTCTACCATGTGACCCTCTATGTAACTCAAACTACAAAAATCATGGCTGAGACCATTCTAACCAAATTCTACACACTTCTAAAATTTTAATATCCTCTTTCATGCATAATCACACTATGACATTTAGCAAGCATTCAAACATAATTCATCACCACCTATTAAGATGAAACAAAGAAACCAAACAACAATTTAAAAACCAAAAACATTAACATAATTTAACAAAACAAGTTTAGAGATAGGGTTAGATGGAGTTCTGGGATTAACAAGTCACTATCGTAACTTTGAACGACCTTATAGCACATCTAAGGGCTCAGATCTCATCGCTATAACACTAAACCTAAGTTCATCTTATGAAACTAGGCCTTGAGTTAAATGATTAGGCCTTCTTTCAAAGTTTGTCTTATAATTCTTTAGCGATTTCCCTTTGGACCACTTGGTCAATGGACTTATACTCTTATCTATTACATTTTTTCTCCCTTAGGATGCATCAGTGACTTTCCCAAAGTCTCATCTAATAAACCTATCTTCAGATTTGATTTTCACCTTCCCGAGATAACTTTGGACATAACATATCAGCTCTAAAAACTCACATAATGGGTGTTTCATCATCTTGGTTACTTTAAAAATCATCTTTTTATTATTAAACCTTAAAGTGACTATCTTCTTATGCACATCTATTAGTGCTCTTGCTATGTTTAAAAATGATCGTCCAACTATCAATGGAATTGACTGGTCTTACTCCATCTCTAGCACCATAAATTTCACCAAAAAAATGAACTTTCCAAGCTTTACCAACAAATCTTTTTATGATCCCCTTGGATCTCTTAAGGGATTTATTCACCATTTGCAACAACATATTTATCTCTTTTAGATTCCTAAAATTTAACTTCCTTTAAAGTGAAGAAGGCATGAGATTAATACTTGCACCTAAATCACACAGAGCATAGTTAGGATGGCACTGCAATTCTCAAACAAATAGATTATCCCTATCCCTTCTAACTTCTTTTTACTAGAATAAATTTTCTTTAAGAATTTAACATATTTCGATATATGTAATAAAGTATCAACAAAGGGTAAATTAATGGGCATTTTTTTTAGCATATCCAAAAACTTAGCTAATATTTGATTAGCATTTTTATCTTTGCTAGCAACAACAGGGAAAGGTATTAAGGATTCATCTGTATTAAGCCCTCTTTTAAATGAAACCTTCTTACCTTAATTAGCATATTCATGCACTTCAGTATAAATTTTAGGTTCAGATTCACATACCTGCATCGTAGGCTCTACCAAAATTAAAGAAGATTGGTTACCTTTTTCCTTAATGTGCAATTCTTTACCACTTCTCAGAGAGATGGCTTTCACTTTCTCCTTTAGGTTTTGATCAACATTCAATGAAAAAGCACCCCGATGGCCTTATAGAGATAGAATTTGCTATTTGGCCAACTTATGTTTCTAAGTTCCTCATGGTTGCATCCTGGTTTCTATTTCATTATACTTGAGCCTTCCGCCTTGCCTCTCGGTTGGTTATAAATTGATTTTGGCTAAATATGAAGTTAGCAAACATCTCCTCAAAGTTCGATTTCTTTTGTTATGGCAAGGGTTGTCTAGATTGGAAACAAGGAGGTTAAAAATGTGTTTAGTGAGCTTGAGATGCTTAGTATGGTGCTTGGAAATGAGTGTTCACTATTGGAGTTTGGTATTATTGATGATAAGAGTAGTTGTGGTTACCTTGAGCATATGTGGGTGCATTAAATGGGGCTTTTGGTTGAGTGTTTGAGGTAGAAACTTAGTTATCATCCCTCCATAAAAAATTAGAGTGGTTCCTCCATCTAAGATTGTAGTGATTACCAAATGAGTCATTCCTCTTGTAATTATGCAATGCATTCACTTCTTCCATTCCTTGAGTATAAGGTTCAATTGCCTTTGAATCCTTTCCCAAGCTACCTCCTTCAAAAGTGCTTCTATCTTGACTAATTGATGAAACATTTTAAACTCTTAGCCCATTAAGTTCTTTTTTCAGCCACTCCATTTGAGCTTTCAACATTGCAACTTTATCTATGCTATGAACTATTTATCTCTTGATTAATACACTTATTATAGCCCATTGGGCTTCATTCATCACCATCTCATTAAGAAGTACAAATGTGTCTTTAGGTATTTTGTTCATAAAGCTTCCTCCAGATGCTGCATCCAATAAAGATCTTGTAGTTAGATTACATGCTACATAGAATGTTGACATAAATTGTTGCATTGAGATCTCATAGTATGGATAACTTTTTAATAATCTCCTAAATCTTTCCTAAGCTTTATGAAAAGATTCTTCACTCAGCTGTTGGAAATTGTATATGTTATTCCTTATACTAGCTATTTTTATGGGTGGAAAAACCCTAACTAGAAACTTTTCTTGCAATTGCTCCAATGGGCGAATGGATTGACTCGGAAGCATAGATAACCAATCTTTTCCTTTCACTATAAGTGTGAAGGAAAAAAGCTTCAGTCATATTGCATCCATTGACAACCTTTGTATTTAAATTATATCACTTATCTCTAAAAAGATATCCAAGTGTTGCATCAAATCCTCAATCTTCAATCCTGAGAATTGGTTCCTATGAGGCATGGTGATTGTTGTGAATTTTAGCTCAAAATAGTATTGTTGAGGCAGAAATATTACCCTATACTCCTCATTCCACCATGGAGTGGTATAATCTCGAATGGTCATTGGTCTTTGACTAAATTGATTTCTCTCATATTGTTACCCTTCTCCTTTTTTATTCTCAAGAGGCATATCAGGATTCAGTGGATCATCCATCTTGTTAGTTTGATTTTATCTTCTTCTTCGATGTAAGGTCCTCTTAATTTTAGGGTCAACCAGTGTTAAATAATGTTGTATGTGCAATCTGTTCATACACCAAAATCACCTAAAAAGAATAAGTAAACAAAAGTGAGTAAAAGATAAACATATAAAACAACCAATCAAATATGGAAATTAGCATGCCAATTTCCCTAGCAACGATACCAAAAACTTGTTTGTAATTCTCTAGCAAGTGCACTAGATTAACAAGTAATACAGTAAAGTATAATTAAGACCTTGAAGATCATCGAACCTAAAAGAAATGCCATACGTAAAGTTACTTCATTGATTGAGATTATATGTTAAAGAATATCCTAGGTGTGTATTGGTGTGAGCTATGTCTACCAAATTTTAACAATTAAAATAAAAGTAAGTTAGCACTAAATATAATTTAAACAAAAGCAGTAAAATAGAGTATAAATGACTTGAGAGTAACAATAACTAAAAATGTTGCTTGGAAATCAAATTCTCCCTTTACTCGATGTAAGATTCATTTTAACATAAAATTATATATTTTAGATGTGGACGACCCATCTAAATCCCTAGTTTTCAATTTCAAAGCCAACCAAATAGCTAGCATAAGCATGGCTCCCAAGACCTAAATACAAATTAGTTTCCCATTTCGGAGCTAACTAGTCCAATATCCATTCATTTTCTTAACTATTTTCGGATCTACAACACATAAATCCTAGATTTAAAAGCCCCTATTTTGGAATCGCCATAAAAAATGCATAACATATGCATAAAAATATAGCATACATGATATATATTTTAAACAAGCATAAATCCATCAACTTGAATAAGATTAACAACATAAATACTTGAATAACATCCATATCAAGATAAGCATAAAGGAAAAGAAACATATATAAATATATTTAAGCAAATGAGTTTATAGTCTTACATGGGTATGGGGATTCAAAGATCCCCAAACAACAAAGAGATTACTCACTAAACATAATGTAAAAGGCAAGCAAAAAGAAAGAATAAACTCTTAAACCCATTTTGAATGACAAATCTAAAGTTGATGTTGCTTCTCCTCTTCCTTTTCTAGCTGAACTTGATTGAAAATTAAACCTTTACTTTATAAACTAACCTATATCTATGTATTTTTGTATTTGAAGTATAAGTTATAGTAAAAATATTATTTTTACTAGTAAAACTAAGTATACTAAGTATAAAACCCTAAAAATCTGCAACTAAAATGAAGAAATGCATACTAAACTTGAAGAAACATGAAAAAATTAAAAACCTCCCTTTTACGCCAAACAAAATTTAGTTTTTATAGTATTTGCAGAGGCATAAGGTGGAGACATTTTTGTCTCAACCGTGTGTAATAAGTTAAAAAAGTATTATAGTATCAGTATATTGTGGAGACACTTTGGTCTCAGCCGTGCACACCCTTCTAGGATGAACAACTTCGAATTCTGCATGGCACACCATGGAGACAAATGGTCTGAATCATGCACCTTACTAAAAGGGTGCAGATTTGTGATTTTACAAAGCACACGGCTGAGACACTTTGGTTTCTACCATGTGTACATCAATTTTTTACACAAAAGTTAAAATTACACCATTAAACATACCAAAACTTCATAAATCTTAATATTATCCTATTTGGCACAAAAAGAGAAATTTAACACGTAAAACCTAAAAACATGCAAAATAAGACACAGATATCAATAAAAATACACTATAATTAAATAATAAATTGGAGTTATCAATACCTTAGGAGATATGCCTATGTATGGCATGTTTAAAGTAGCCAAGAAAAAAAATAGGACATAAAAGGTATTATGTGAAAAAATAAAGGTTTAGTAATTTGACAATTTGGTATTTAAATGCATCATTAAAAGGCCTAAGGTAAGCATTAAATTGAATAAATTTAAAAGTTTGGGAAAATATTAAAGAGATAAATTAAATAAGTGACTAAGTGGAATTTGCTCTAAAGACCACAAGTAGGCCAAAAAAAGAGAGCTACCTATGTGGTTATAAAAGGTGTAAAGGGGAAAAGTAACTTTTGAAATGAGAGAGGGTAGCCGACCACTGACGGCTATTTCCAGCTGGATTTTCTTTGAAATTTCTATCATTCTTTTCATTTTATACCTCTCCCAAGCTTGATAGTTCCTGGATAGTAAGAGAGAGTTTAGGGGCTAGAAAAATGGTCAACAAAGGTAAGTTTACTCCTTTCTACTACTCCTTTTTCTCCTTTTAATTTTCAATTTCTACACATTGTTTTAGGTGTGAAGAATGAGAATTTATGAATGCAAATTATGTATTATAGATGGAGAATCGGGTAAGAAGAGGGAAAAAAAAGCTTTCAAAGAGTAAAGAAAACCTATTTAAGTACTTTAAGGTATGGGAATTTCTTCATCAGCCTGCGTGTATGTATGCTAGCAAAAAATGGATGGAATTATTTATATGTGTAATATATGGTGAGGGAATGTAGTTGGACGTATTGGATGTGTCTAGGAATGAGTGTAACTTATAGTATAAGCTTATGGTGTAGAGAGAAGTGTTAACCTATGGATCTATTAGACCTGTTAATGGTATAATTGAAGAATTAAAGGCTTAAAAAAGTGAAATTGCAAGGAGTAAGTAAGTAGTCCTGTGAAAATAAAAGAGTTAATAGGAACTTGAAGAGAGAACCTAATTCCATAAGCTTTAGAAAGGAAAAATAGTAGATAATATAGTGATGAGATTAATTAAGCAGAGATTAGGCAAGAGGTGCATTAATCCTATTTCAATGCTAGGGATAAGTTTGATTCTTGGTATAATGTTTATTAGACATAGGAAATAGTAATTACTTTTGAGTTTGCTTTGGTTAATATTATAGAGCAAAGAATGGTTAGGGAATTGCATATTAGGTACCTATAACATTAGGAATTTTGCAATCAACCCCGGCTAAGATGGCTCTTATCTCGATAGGGTTAATGCATTCTAGATTCAGGCAAGATAACAAACCCGGCTAAGTTGATTTCCATCCCATCTGGGCCCATATATTCTAGATTTATTGGGAAACTAATTCGGTTAGATTGACATTCATCTCACTCGGGTCCCTAGGTGAAGAATCAGCTTGGCTAGTTTGACATCCATTTAAGTCGGGTCCCCTCTACTGTTATATACTCTATTGTTACACTATATATATGTGTGTTTAAAAAATAATCAATGACACCAGAATCAAGTTAATTATTATAACCTTCCTATAATTTATAGTTTAATTAATAAAGAACATTATATGGTAATTTACATATACATATCCATGTGAAAGCTTTTGAATATAAGATTTGATTATGATTCTCATTATGAATTTTACTTGATCATGAGATATATATATGCATATAAATATTTAAATTCTTTTGCCACGTAAATATTGTAACGTCCCCGGATCCGCCGCTAGTGGATATTGTTTGCTTTGCCACCTGTCATGCCACATGTCTACTTTGGAGACCATGCCAATGCTAGGTGACTCACGATTTTGCTTTTTGGGTACCCCCAAAACGCGTCCACTAGGGAGAGGTATCCACATCCTTATAAGGCATGCTTCGTTCTTCACTCCAACCAATATGGGATCTCACAATCCACCCCCCTTAAGGCCCAGCGTCCTCGTTGGCACACCGATCTGGCACCGACTCTGATACCAATTGTAACATCCCCGGATCCGTCGCTAGTGGATATTGTCCGCCTTGCCACTTGTCATGCCATATGTCTACTTTGGAGACCATGTCGACTCTAGGCGACTCACGATTTTGCTTTTGGGGTACCCCCAAAATGCGTCCACTAGGGAGAGGTATCCACATCCTTATAAGGCATGCTTCGTTCTCCACTCCAACCGATATGGGATCTCACAAATATATCTTACTACCACTTTAGTATGATCATAAGTATGTGCTTCATTATGAATTATGAGTTCATAAATATGTATACACACCCATGTTTATATACATTTCATGAATACAATGAATTAAAGGTATGAAAAGTGAGTTGATGTCGGCGTATATTACTTGATAGTGGATAGATAGGCATGCCTATAATGGTAATCGCTGCTGATATTGTTCTAGCTCTATTTGGGTCTATAGTTTACCCCTATTATGGACTATGGTCCTAGCCCCGTTCGGGTCTACAATTTGATACCTTTAAGTATCCATAGAATTTGATACCTATAGGTATCCACATGACTAATACCTTTGGGTATCTATAATGCCCTATTATCCACACCTATAGAGTTTAAGCAGGTATTTATAAGTGTTGTACTCCAAAAGTGGCAAGCCATATGATAGATTGTATAATAATTGTAAGTAAATATGATAAACATGGATGTATACATGAACATATACACTTGCACACGAACTTATGTTATTAAATAAAAACATTTTTACTTTGTTTTTATCTAACAATTTAATATTACTTATCCTCTATTATTTAATATGTTGCTAGAGATTATAGTTGCCTACTTACCATGTATGTATGCTTTTGGAACAACTACTGTGAGTGGTTGTCATAATGTATTGCTTCCCTACTAAGCTTTTTAGCTTAGCACGGGTGTTTTATTTGTGTAGGGACCTTTGTTAGGGATATTTAGGGATAAGGCTTATTAGAGGAAGGTCAGCACAAGGATGAGAGTTTGAATGCTCTAAAGTATATTTTCTTTTGTTAATTGTATTACAATGAAGCATATATTTTTATAAAGAAGTAGGAAATGTAATGATGGTAAATACCATTTTTTTGTTCGATGTATTTTTTTTGGTATGTATAAAAAGGTTAATCAAAGATATGTAAATAAGTATTGCATCATATTATTGTTTTGTTTTAAGTGTGGTAGAGCTGTATTGAAATGTGTATGAACACGTTATGTGTATTTATTATTGCATAAGTGCTTATGCTAGATGTAATGGTTAGATGAGTGGGCTTTCCTGTAGAGAGGGCATTAAAGGTTCAAATGGTACTATTCACCTTACTGGCACTATTCATAGCCTAAAAGGTACTATTCATGTTGTCAAAATTTTTGGCACGCTATTGGTTCTTCAAAAAAATATTAATTAACTCGGGTTTTAGCTCATAGTTATTGGCCGAAATGGTTAGAGGATTAATGCTCTTGTGGTCATTAGTCCTAGAAAGGGTAGTATAATCCCTAAAAGGTCTTAAGTCCTTTACTGTTATTTGTTGTGTGTTCCATAAATTTTCTCCTATTGAAGGAATTGCATTGTTTCAATTGGCAACAGGTGTTAGGCCTAGGTGGAAAAAAGATCAACTGCTTTATTGTTAGATATGTCAAATATTTTCCTTTGCCTTTGAACTCATTGTCTAAAATGAAAATATGTATCTATCATAGGAGAAAATTAATTAATGGATAGCTGGTTGATCTAGTCATATGTTAAGTATCACTTGAAAAGAGTAAACAACCAAAATTAGCTCTAAAAGTAACACAATAACAGGACAATCAAGTTAATATTAATTATTCTCAACAATGACGTAAAAAAACTCTATGTGACTTTGACAAATATATCAATCAAGTAATAAAAGTGGGCATAAGAGTATCCAAATATCATTCCACAGAGATCAAATAATTGACCTACAATTATTCTAACATTATCCATGCTATAAAATATGAAAAATAAAAATTATACGAGTTTTTGACTTATTTAAACTATATCTAAAAGCTAATTAATTCAAAATTAACAATTAACTAATGAAAAAATTACAATTCAAGGAGATTAATTAAGGATTAAGGCTTTGTTAATGTCATTTAGCCCCCTTAGATAGCTATGCATATAATTAATCGCAATCTTCACTTAAGTTGGAAAACTCATAAATAAAACCAATCACCTTATCAGGCACTCATGTTCATCTTAATTCTAACTTTTGCATACAATTAGAAATTAGCTAGCATAAAGATGAATTTTAGTGAATTTCCTATTAGGCATAATTCAAATCCCTAACTTTAACTTAAGCTGTAACGCCCTCTCATTAGGAAGGTTGGATCAACCCATCATTCATATCTATCACAAGCATTCATGCATTGACGTAAACACTCAACATATTCATGCACATTTCTATCATAATTTCATCATGCATAGCCTAACCTTAATTGATCACCACCTAATCATATCATATACATATTTTTGTGCATCACTTTATTTTGCAAATATTTTACATGTATATGAAAAACAATATTACATTATACACAAAAAAATTTCTCTTTATTGTTGTCATGCGAGCATTGTTATAAAGTCATATATTAATACAAAACATTGACAAAATAAGATATACTTAAGACACGTTAGTCCTAGCCTTTATGTTAACCTTCCACTAGTGAGCTTTGTCCTTGAGCAATCCTAAAAGAGTACCTATACGGATAAAATAACCATGCTAAGCTAAAATGCATAGTGGGGAAACTATAAATTTTGGACAGCCACTCACAATGGCCATTGGAAAACATGTAGGTGAAGCAAGCATATAAATAGATATTTTCAATTAATTTGTGCAATGTAAAAGAAGAATATAAATAAATCATTGAATTAACAATAATACTTACTAACATGTTCATTGTTTAATAATGTAAATTCATATGCAAATACACATGCACTTAAATATCCATCATATCTATTCATTGTCAGAATATAATCAATCACTTGACTTCCCACTTTCAATTTACATTTCTCTATGAATGCTTACCTATGCTCTATGGGTGTGGATAATGGATGCTATAGATACTCGAAGGTATCGATCACATGGATATCCACAAGTATCAAATCTTAAAGACCTAAACGGGGATAAACTCTAAACTCAAATAGGGCCAAGAAAGAAGTAGCTGTAATTACCTATGTAAGCATGCCTATCTATCCACTACCAAGTAGTATATGCAGGCATTAAGTAATTTTTTTTATATCACTTCACTAATTTATTTCATATACTATCAACATTAATAAGTATACACATATGTGTTTGGTTTCCATGAAAAGCATACCTATATTCTTGTATAGCTGCATTTAAATGTTATTTATTTCACTCTTGAAGCAAGTTAGAAAAATATGCATGCATACTTTTAATGTACATAAGCATAACAAAAGTGTCAATTCTTGCATATGCAATTATTCCACTTTCCCTATCCTTAAGCCAGCATATTTAGAAAATGTAGATGAACATGGGTGAGTTTACATGCTTATATACCCATTATTTATATCACAATACATACTCATAATCATGCATATATAAAGATAGTATACAATCCCCTAACAAGAGTATTAGAGTATTCATATAACAACAATTGTTCATGTATAAGTAGTTTTCTAATCACAAATCATAACTTAGTCTTAAATTCACAGGCATAAATATGCATATTTATACATATATAAATTCATTGTTATGTTCTTTAATGATCAACCATAAGTATTAATGGTGTTAAGATTGATTAACTTAAGTTTGGATATCATTTTAATGTTTATAGCACACATATAGGTAGTGAAACATGATAGAGAACCTGATTAAGTCACCATTCAATCCATCTAGGTCGAATGCCCAACAATAGTCTAGAATCACCCACACCAAGCTGAGACACCATTCAATTCAGCCGATTTATGCCAATAATTAGTCCAAAATGCATGTAACTCGATTGAGATAGAAAAAACCCAGTTGGGTTGGTTGCCTACATCTATTTATAATGCAAGTAACTCGGGTGGGATAAAAGCCATCTCAGCCAGGTTGATTGTAGAATTCCAGATTTTGTAGGAACCTGTTCATGCAAACTTGTAGCCAATCCTTGCTTTAATATTCCAACCAATGAAAGTACTTAATCAATTATTATTTCCTACACTTAATTCTCTCTATTTCACCAATTAACTAAATCAAAAGTATTAAAACAAGATCACTCCCTATTGCATACTGTTTGTTATTTACTTAAGCTTCCCATAGTACTATCTGCACTTTCTGAATTTTGAGACCCTAAATAATGGATTTAAGCCTTGAATTCCTCTAATCACTTAGTCTCACATGTCTAATTATTATTTTAGCTAAATTCATTCCAATTAGACTACAATTTTTCCTCAGCTAGGCTTAATTATACCCAACAAATTTACATGGGCTCAAGCTAGTTGTTCCACCAGTTCTAAGCTCTTCATGCCATGTTTCCATTAATTTGTAATATTATACCTTAATTCATTCTTTCCCACCAATTTACAAGGTGTATATGACCTTTATACAATTTTCAAACCTAACTTACACACTTATAGCAAGAACAAAGCTTCCCATACCTCTAAATGCTTAAATCCTCTCTTCAACCCTCATTTGCTTCTTTTCCCTTCCTTTTTGCTTGATTCTCCCTCTACAAAACATAGTGTACTCTTGTAAATTGTAAATCCACATGCTTCATACTTAATTCAACTTATAGATATTGGAAATCTGAAGGAGGTGAAAGAGTAGAAAAAGAAAGTTAAAGCTTACCTCCAGTACTCAATTCTCTAACCCCTAAATTCTCTCTCCTATTGAGTGTGGTTTGTCAAGCTAAACAAGGAGTTTAACTAGATAATGATAGTAGAAAGCAATCGAATAATGTGTTGAAAATGGCCTCAAAGGCTAGCTACTTCCAACTCCCTCTAAATCCACTTTTAAGTACACCTTCTAAAATTAAATAGGTGGCTCTCGTCTATTGGTCCACTTGTAGCATTCAAAAGAAGTTCCTTTTTAATCACTTATGAATTTCATTTAGTTGATTTTTTTCTCACACTTATAAATTGATTCAATTTAGTCCTCACTTTAGGTCTCTTAAACATGCACATGCATGTCAAAATGCCAAATTATCAAATTGCCCTTGACTTATACATTATTACCCTCTATATCCCATCTCATGTTTGTTAGTGTAAGCCCTAGCCCCAATGCATTGTAACAAAACACTTGAAATTAATAAAATGAGGCATTTATTTTATCTTTTGTATTCATGTGCATGTCAATTGATAAAACTATCCAAGAATGTCGTTTCGGTTTAAGTTATCATGTGTGAGGCACATGGTTGTAAGACCTTGAAACAAATGAGACTTCATTCTAAACATCCCTAGTCAGTCATTGTTATGGGAATAACAATGAATTAAGACTATTATGCTCTCTCTGATATTATGAGTTCTGTCTTACGAATCATTAGGACAAGAGTGTCAATCAGAGATCATAGATACATGTTAAAGAACATGGTATCTAGATACGATCCGCTCATGAGAACACTACATGGTACAAGTCATAAGTGTTTCTCATATGCAAGTTTTGTATCGGAGTTCTTAGACCTGAAATCTCGATGAAACTCTTTATAAATTACTGTGTACTTTGACATACACCTAACGTGCTCGTAACAGAGTGACAAGTATGGGTATGATTGGGTATGCATTGATTCATGTTAGAGAGCATGAGAGAAGTGAAGGAATTACCCCTCTCAATAAGAGAGAAAATATCATCGGCCACTTGATCAGTGAACTGAGAAGTGTATGGCCATACCGAGATGAAATAATGAGTAATCATTATTTATCTGAGAGTTCAGTGTTACTGGAATATCAAGAAAGGAATTAATATATATAAGGATGACTAGTTCCATGCATTATATTAATTCTGATATTTATGAGTAAGGGACTATGCAAAATTGCATTAGGTCACTATATGCCATATGCATTTTCATTTAATTTGGAATGCTATAATATCTTGCTAGAGAATATATATAGCATTTGAATTAATTTATTAATTCTTTGCTAACATTAAATGGACCTATAGGATCGCACACAAAGCATTGGGCTTAAAATATTTAAATAATATATTGGGCATTAATTTGTACTTTTAATTAAAGTCAAATTAATGTGTGTAATGGGTTATCAAATTGCTATTGGACCTTGGTCTATGAGAGAGAGAAATTCAGCCCATAAGGTTTAATTTCAATTAATTAAATGTCTTGCGTTAATTTAATTAATTGAGTATTAAAGCCTAAAAGACTTATGATCAAATTAAATCACTTTATTAGGAATATTAATGGCCGAAATTCCTAGAGAAAAATTAAAGGAATTTCGGCACATGCTTAATATTTATTAAGTGATTTAGTTGTTTAATATGTCTTATGTTTTATTTCAAATTTGAATTTTAAATTCAAAGGAGTTTAATTTAAAATATATTACTTATTTTTAGAAAGTTATTGAGGTTGAATTAATTATCGTGAGGTAGTAAATTCAGATCAAACACTTGCCAAAAAGATAATGATATATAAAGAAATAAAACCCTAGGAGACTTGAGAGTTGTGTTTGGCGTGAACCCTAATTCTTTTAAGTTTTGGCGTTAACTCCTCTCTCACTCTCTCTTAATTCTTTTGGTCCAATTTTCACAAGGAGAAAGGATTGTTCCTCATTCTCTTGTGTTCTTGGGTAGTAATAGCAACCTAAGAGAAGTACAAAATCAAGTTTTGTAGCTTCAAACTATAGCCATTACACAATACCTTAAAAGAGAGCTAGCAATCTCGATTTTAAGCTGACGGTGCAATTGTGTGTGTGAGAATAGAGGGAGTGGCGTAAAAGGCTGTTCCTTGGCATTGGTGATCGAGATCTAAGGCGGACAAAGTCATCTTAGTTGCTGGTGTTAGAGAGTATGCCCTAGAGCCCATGTAATAGGGATGTTTTTCATATGTATGAAATTTATATTCTTAATAAAAGGCATCATTCATTTATTAATGCTGTGTTTGAATACATGAGTTTGTAAATCTTAAATTAATAAATGAAGTCCTAGATATTATAAACATAGTGCAAAGGCAATCATGAAGGTGTTCATGATGTGAGATGTCTATCGCATGCAAATGTGTTAATATCTAAATATCCCTAGTCATAGAATTAACAAGATAGGACATTGTTAATTCGGACAGACTAGCACATGTTATGCTTCTTGAATGGTTCAAGCAATGGTTCTCATAATTGTGATTATGGATGATAATCAAAGCTAACATGTGGATGCTTGTTAGAGGAACAAGTTCATTGGAGACCTGCAAAGAGAATCCTCATATGGATATTAAATCTATGTCAGTGAGGAATCTCTTTATAGTGGTTGTGCAAGTATCCTTAGACTTGAGATCACCAAAGTTATCTTAAGTAGCAAGTGGTATACTTTGACTCCATAATTGATTACTTCCAACTGGGAGTGAACATAGTTAGGAGATTGGGTATATCATGACCTACTTGAAGATAGTTGAGTGATTGACAAAGGATTCACCATCCCAGATTTAACAAGGGAAGTTATCTCGCATGATTCTATAATTACCTTGTTCAGAGAATCTCTGGCCAGAGTAATATGCCGAGATGGATGGAGATCCATGAAGGGCATTTTAGGAACAATGGTTGAATTAATAGAACATAAATAATTAGATTTATATGAGTTGACAGAAATCCATACTCAGAATCTAATTGAGATAAGAGTGGTGAAAGGAGTAATTGCATGGTAACTGTTTCTATGGAAGGGTACAGTCAAACCACATGACTTTCCTGACATTTGGGTAGTCATGATGCCTAGCTAGAGACCAATCATGACTTGTATAATGATGTATCAAAATATCAATAGAGATTGATAAAATGATTTAAAGGAGTTTAAATCATATGAGTTTTGAATAGAACTCACAATTACATATTATACTGCCAACATGGACAGGAACCCAATAGGTCACACACATATAGAGAAAAAAGGGTAAAATGATAAAATGACAAGGATAATAATATTTGATATTATTATAAAGGTAGAGAGGAGAATATGATAATAATTAATTAAAGAGTTTAATTAATTATGATCAAATAAAATTGTCCGCGGAACTTTTGAGAAATGTTCTGTAAATTGGACCTAAATGAAATAATGTATTTCATGATTAATTATTATTTTCTTATAAGTGTTATAAGACTACTATAAGTGTTATAGGACTGATATAATAATTAATAGGACCATTGGAGAAATTATAAAGGGCCAAAGGAATGAAGAAGTTGGAGGAAGCCCTCCAGAAGAGGGCTACACGCCAACTCCATACAGAAGGGCTTAGAGGGATTTTTCTTGGACCAAATTAATTTATATATATTACATAAGTGTTATGGAACTCACATATTTAATTTGGTTGGATTTGGAATCTATTTGGGTATTTAAATCCAATTAGATGCACAAAGGGCCTAGTTTGTGGATTTTGTGCATGGTCTTTTATGAAAAGATTTAATTTGGATTTAATTAAGCCCAAATGATTATAATTAATTCTAGAGGCCCAATTAATAATTCTCCAGCAATTTTAAAGAGCCCAATCTCATTAAGAAGTTGGAATTTTAACCTAACTATAAAAGGCCAACTAATGAGAATTAGGGTTAAGTGATTAAAACAAAAGGAAAGTTTATTTCTCTTAATTCTCTCTCCCTTTTTGCGCCACTTCCATTGCTAGCCTCTTGGATTTCGGCCAGCCCTAGTTGAACACCAATTTGTTGGTTCAATTTACCCCTCTCTAGTGTGGATTACTCATTGGAGGTGTTCGATTTTGGACACTGTGGTTTGCGACAACCCGGTGCGAAGTAAAATCAACTGTTCAACAAAAATCAAAGGTGATTTTTCTTATTCTCATATAGTTATATTGTGTATTCATGGCAAGATCAGAACTAATGGTTAAAAATTTTAAAATTCCGCTCATGTATGTGATGCATGTAACCGTTAAAATCCAACAGCTGGTCATCACCAAATTCAAGATTTAAAAGGCAACAAAAGTTGTAAGTTTCAAAAACCCTAAAATTGCATGTTTCGTTTCTTGCTTCGGATTTGTATGGTATGTATGATGAAAAATTTTGTTTTTCCGCTGCGTTATCATCACATTCATACCATGTCATATTCCATCAATATTCTCTTTGCTACCCTAAGCTTGCCATTATACTAATTTTCTTTGCATAACCACTCAACATGACATTAGAAGAGTTAAAATTAGTCTTTAATCTATAGCAAATTGTGAATAAAATTGAAGTAAGAGTTTTTACTCTCAATTCTCCACTAGACACAACTAGGAATATAAACAAACAATTCAAGCATTAAGAATAAGGGAAGAAGAAGAATCTTAAATTGAAAATTGTATAAAATCAATTAATCATCCAAAACAAATCTAGGGATTCAAGAAACATTTAACAAAAGAATAAATCTACTCAATAAAAATGGTGTTTAAGCCAAAAAGAGTACAGAGAGAAAGTGGGTTACAACTTTTGGAAGATGAACTAAAAATCCAAAAATTACAACTTATCTAAGATTGTTCTCTTTCACATTGATGAACAAATGAAAGAATGAATGACATAATTAAATCTAGCTAAAAACTACTAAATTGGAAGCTAAACTAGTCTAATAGATTGTTTTTCCTTTTTATACTTATTCTAATTGAAGAAGGAAGCCTTTTAAGTAAGGTAAGCCATTTTGGAATTTTGGATGCATAGAGATGCTCACAAGACAAGGCGGGCCTGAGATTGCATCCCCACTCACTGTCCCGTCAGTAGCGAGGATTGTCCGTCCCCGCCCCTGATTCAATAACAGGGAAGGAATTCCCCCCATCCCTCCTCCCCAATTTTTTTTAATTTTAAAATATAATATTTTATAAATAATTAAATTTAAAATATAACATTTAATAAATAAAAAATTTAAAATTAATCATAATTTAAATTAATATAAATTTTAACCATTGATAAATTTAAAATTAAGTATAATTTAAAACTTAATAATTATAAAATTAAGTTATATTTTAATTTTAATTATTTATAAAATATTATATTTTAAAATTAAAAAAAATAAATTTTTTGCGGAGCGAATACCTCATTCCCCTTTTCCGGACCGAAATACACATCGATAATTTTTTTTCCGTCTCCATCTCCGTTAGGAGAAAATTCAAAAATTTCCCATCTTGTTTGGATTGGATCCCCATAGAAATTGAGGATTCCTTACCCCGTGATCATCCCTATGGATGCAACATGACTCATGGCTGTGACTAACTTTTAATCACTGTCATCACTAAGTTTAAACTTCAAATTGCTTTTTGAAAAGAACAAATGTCACAATCGTGACCACTTATTCATTCACGATCATGGGCAAGTACTTCAAAATAAATAGATTTTACCAAAATTAGCAATCATGAGTGTGATTCTTGATACTCTTATGGCTGTGATTATTATAAATCATAATCTTCAATTCATTTGCTCTAGAAATTATCTCTAAAAGTTCATTTTACTCCAAACTCACTAAAATTTACCTGTAAAATATATAAAATACATAAATCAATAAATTCTTGACTAAATCATTAATTTTTTTAAAACAACCAAACAAATTCATTAATGAGAAACAAATTCAGCTTTTAAAGTTAAAGAATACAAGGGTGTGGGTGCATGCCCTATAACATAAGGTCATAGAAACGGATGCTGTAGTTGGAACATGAGCCACCCGATTCGCATACCTTTTAACAAAACCAAATCTAAGGTTTACACCAACCAAAGAAAGAGAAATACAATAAAAAAAATTATAGTACCAATGTCAGAATAAAAACAATTTCGATCATTTAAAGCTTTAAGAACAATCTTCGAGTCTGATTCAATTTGAACAAAGTGGTAGGGATTATCCTTCAACTAGTTTAATGCTTCTTTTACCCCTAAAGCTTCCACACAGTAGAGTCAAGAATACCATGATAAATTTTAACACCAGTAACAATGAATTTACCTAGATGATTGATCGGTGTCTAGCAAGTGTACTAGATCGGCTAGTAATATAGGGAAATAAGATTATGACCCAAAATATTGAACCTAAGGAAAACTTGTGCTTGTATGTGCTATTTCAATTTCAAAACCAATTTTGTGTGTAAAGAGAGAAGAGAAATCCCAAAGTTGTGATGATTTGAAAACAATAATTTAAAATAAAATTAAAACAATTGAAAAAGCTAAAGTAAAGAAGAAATCTTTTGAAAGCAAATAAATTGAATGAGTTAAAAATCAATTATAAAGATAACTTTCACTAAAGGACTATCCACCTTAACAAATATTGCTATGACTTAATTAAAAGAAAACATACAAGTGATTATGAAAAATTCAGTTTAATAAACACAGATTACTTTATTCAAGATTATCATTCCAAGCATTAAAACTCTCTTATTCAGAACAATTCAACACTTAGCATAAATAACTGAATTAAGTCTCCTAGATGTCTATTAAAACCTTTCTCAAGAGTTTTAACTTTCACCTATTCTTGGTTACCCTTTTCTTAATCTTAACTTACTCAAATTAACACACAATTATAGCTTATTCAGATTATAACCATGCATTAATTCAAATAAATTAACCTAAGAGCATGCAAATCATTAATCAACTTAAACAAATTAATTAATCAATTCTTAATTAAGTTAATAATTAACTTAAAATTGAGAAAAGACAAGACTATGTTTAAGAACCAAGAAATAATCAACTTGTATTAAAATTTAAGAACAAACTCAAGTCATAACAATACAAGTCAAGGATTCAAGTATCCTTTAGCAAAAGTTAAAGAAAACTACTCACAAACCATTCTTAAAACTAAAAAAACAATGTTTTGAAAAAACTGTAAAAACAAACAACGTAAAAACTAAGAAAACAAAGCTTAATTCAAAGGATTAATTCTAAAGATTAATGATGATTCTTCTGTGTTTTTGGACTGCTATTTATAGGCAAGAATTGTAGTAGACTCCTTGTTAAACTTCGATCATAAAATAGGAATCAAATTCTGCTAAACAGGAAGCTCGTAAATCCTTCGCGATATGGGAATCTTCATCACGTGGCCACACCCTCAATATGCTTTCAATACACATGGGCACGGGTCATTTACTTCTTCTTCCACATGTGGCCATGTGTGGTCCTTCACTGGGAATCCACGTGGTCACGTGGTCTTCACAATTGCCTTCAATTGCCTTCACATGGCCACGGATCCTTTTGCTATTTTCTTCACTTCTCTTCACATGGCCACGTATTCTCCTACTTTCTTCTTCACGTGGCCACGTGTGGAATTCTTTAATACTTTCACGTGGTCACGTCTCAAGGCTCTGGACTGGACACTGGTTTTCTCGCCTAATTTCTTCATATTTACACTTTTAGCCCTAAACTTTGTCCTTTTTGCACTTTAAACCCTTTTATATCAATTTAAACCTGAAAATCAAACAAAACATAGAATTAACCTCAAAAATATAAATATTACTAAATTAACTCTAAATTAACCTAAATCAAACCAAAACAACTAAATAACTTAACTAAAAACATATAAAAAACTATATATATTTCACACTTATCAAATACCCCACACTTAAACCTTGCTTGCCCTCAAGCAAATTAGAACAAACCGTCCTTCAAAATCATCAAACTTGTATAAAGACATGCAATTTTAAAACCAAACTTAGCATTTTAACAAGAGCACTTAACATAAACTCTAAATAGATTAACTTCAACAAGAGAATATAAGTTAGTTTCCTTGAGTGTGTGTAAGACCAAATCATTTTAAGTAATTTTTGAAAATCAAAATGTCAACACAACTAAGTAATGAAGTATAGAATATACGAATGCATAAGCATACAATCGGTTTCGTGCTTGAAACTCTAGAAACACAATAGGCCTCTCCTTTAGCACCGGAACCCGTAGGTCATCTCCGCTAAACAACTCAAAAACAAACTTAAAATCACATAGGTCTTTTCAAGGTTGTAATGGGGCTAAGGGTATGTTTATCAAAGAATGGATAAAAGATAATCAAAATGAATATAGCCACTCTAAGACCAAATAAATTACAAAACCCCATAACTTAATCTATATATTTTGCTCATCTTTCCCTTGATTCCAAACTTCCTTTATGCTCTTTCTCAAAGAAGTCAATATTTTTCCATTTTTCCTTGTACTACCCCACACTTATATTTTTTTCATATTTGCTAGTTCTCTTTGTCCTTTCTTTTTCCTTTTCTCAAACTTCAAACGTTCTTTTTTTTTAACATTCACAAGTTAACATCAAGGTAATACAAAGTATATTTTCAATTGACTTCATCAATAACTTTATTAAGACTTTCTTACTACACCCAATAAAACTTTACTCTTTTCACTCATTTCTTTAATCCTAAAGTGGCCAATTCCATAAGGTGAGATAAAAGCTTTTTAGGTTATATGGTTAAAACATTAGGTGTAACAAGAAAATATTAATGATACGCATTAAGCATACCCTTATAAGCTCAAAATGGTTAATCAAAGGATAATTTCATCAAGGTAGGACACAATTTTTTAAGAGAGTTTATCAAGAAAATTATTGCCTAGATCATTTTTTAAGTTGCTTGAGTTGTTCATATGCTTTGAAGGGTGATGAGGAAGGTTCTAGTGCTCTAAATTTTCTTACTTCACTACTTTATTGCATTGTTTTTTTCCAAGTTAAAAACTGGTCTAAGTGCTTTTTAGAGTTTGGAAACTAACAAATATTTATCAAGTTGAAGATTAATCCATCCAAAGGCATATTAAACAACATAAATTGTTCTCTTGCTAAGCAAAGGTCCAAAACATACATATTCCATATCCAAATTCAAAGTATTCAAGTTTTGAAGTCAACTAGGGCAAAATAAGTTTTCATGTAAATTAAATGAAAAAGGTGAACTACATAAGTCTTTAATACATTTTTCAAACTAAAAACTAAACACAATAAAAGAAAACAAAACAAAACACAAAACACAAAAATAACAAAGTTTGATTCATGAAAAAGAAAAGTAAAGTTGAAGACAAACTCCCTAAAAGGAGGCTATCCCCTCCTCAAAACATTGTTGTCCACAGTAAATGAAGTCAAAACCAAACATGCATAAGTGATAAAGCATAAAACAATGAAATGAATGATATGGAAATGACAAATAAGAAGTAAGGATAGTAGATACTTACTTGAAGATGAGAATTGAATCAAAATACAGCACAAAATTGAAGTAGAGTGTGTGAGTTGTGAAACCCTGGTTTAATTGAGAAAATGGGGAAAAGGAAAAATCGTGAAAGTGTGTATATAGGCAGTGGAATGGGGCGTGGCCACGTGAAGTTCATGGGAAGAACCACACGTGGTCACGTGAGCCTTTGTTCCTTGTGCATGCGTGGCCACGTGTTGGTTACCCATTGAATTTCATGTGGTCACATGAATTATATGATCTAGGGCAATGTCTTAAGCCGTGGCCACGTGATGGCCAAAGGAAAGCCACACGTGGTCACGTGTACATGTATTTTTCAACCTCTATTGCATTTTTGAGACAAATACGCACACTTAAACTTCCTTAAATGTAATTTTTCCATTTCAAGTTTTGAAAAACACCAAATCTTTTCCAGGAAAAACATGTCTTCATTTTAAAAACCTTGATTTACTCACTCCTTTTCATGAATCAAAACACACAAAAATACGAAAACTTAATTAAAATTCAACTATAAAATGAAAAGAGAGGAAGAATAGAAGTTCTGAGTTTTTAAAGTCTCCAGCTAGACTTTCCAAACCATTTTTAAGTATCTTGAAAAACCTTGGTTGCTTCAACAACCTCTTGCTGTCCGATTTGGTATGGATTGAGCCGCTTTGATTTCAGCTTTCGTTTGATTTTTTCTTTATAAACTGCTGCATTGTCATGTAACCATCCTTGAGTTTTGTCATGTTCATTGAACCTTCGTTGAGGTTGCACCATCGGTTTAAAATTATCTTCTTTGGGTGTATGATGTGTGCAATAATTGGAGCTAACCCCTTTTAAGTCGGACGTTGCCCAATCAATTTCTCCTATATGTTTCTTGAGGATTTCAATAAGCATCTCTTCTTCCAACCCTATCAATAAAGATGAATTAATTACTGTCTTAGCATTATCATTTAGAAATATATATTTCAAATGAGATGGAAGTGATTTGAGTTTAGAATCTCCCTTAGGAAGGGATGGTTCATCCTTCCTTTCATTATCTTCACTATGCTCTTGTTCCAGAATTTGTATCAACTTTTTCTCCTTTGTATCCAACTCTTCCATTTCCTTGGGATACATTAAGCAACTTCGAAGCTCATCATCGAGAATGATTTCCTCTTGTTTTGCGTTGACACATTCTTGAATTTCATCAACAAAATAAATGGACTCTTCAAAATCATACGAGGGGTATTTTAAAATTTTATTGACATTGAAACTCATCTTCTCCTCGTTGAATCTCAATGTGACCGTTTGTCCATGAATATCAATTAAGGCTCTTGCAGTATTCAAGAATGGCCTCCCCACAATTAATGGCACCTTCCTATCTTCTTCCATGTCCATTACCACAAAATCAACCGAAAATATGAAATTTCCTACTTTTACCAGTAGGTCCTCGATGATTCCTTTTGGCCTCTTCACCGATCTATCCGTCAATTGAAGCGTCATTCGGGTTTCCTTTAAATCACCTAGATTTAATTTCCTGCAAATTGAATAAGGCATCAAATTAATACTTGCACCCAAATCACATAAAGCATTTCTAACAAAATTTCCTCCTAATTCACAAGGTAATGTAAAACTACCTGGATCTTCTAATTTTTCAGAAATTTTATTGGTTAATATAGCACTACAATTACTGGATAATTGAACCGTTCCTATGCCTTCTAGCTTTTTCTTATTAGAGCACAATTCTTTCATAAATTTAGCATATTTAGGCATGTGTAATAAAGCTTCAGCAAATGGTAAGTTTATATGTAGCTTTTTAAACATGTCCAAAAATCTACTCAATTGTTCATTTTGTTTCTCTTTTCTAGCTAGAACCGGAAATGGTAATTGAGATTCATCAAGAATAGTGGAAATAAGTTTTTCTTTACCTTTACCCTTCTCAATTGTAGGAGGCATTTTTTCATTATTTTCAGAATTAGAAACACTTACCTCCGTTGTCGGTTCCACCTTTTTAGAAGAATCCTTACCAAGTTCAGTCTTATCTAACTCTTTCCCACTCCTTAGGGTGATTGCTTTGACTTCCTCTTTTGGAATTTGGTCTACATTGGATGGAAATGTCCCTTGAGCACGGTTTGATAAAGAACTAGCAAGTTGCCCCATTTGGTTTTCTAGGTTCCTAATGGATGCCTCTTGGTTTCTCATCCAAATATCTTGTAATTTCCATCTAGCATCTTGATTAGCTAAAATTGAGTTTTGGAAAGCCATGAAATTTGTAATCATTTCTTCAATATTAGATTTCTTTTCTTGAGGAGGGGGAGGTTGAGGTTTTTGAAAACCGGGTGGTTGGTGGTATGTTTGTGATGGATAATGATTTGGGTAATGATGTGGAGCTTGGTTTTGGTATGGAAGTTGATTATTGGAAGTTTGATTGTGGTTGAATTGGGGTCTAGGATTGGGGTTAGAAGAAGAACCTTGATTACTTTTCCTCCATGAAAAATTTGGATGGCTTCTCCATCCTGCATTGTAAGTATTACTATACGGATTCAAGGCATTGACTTCTTCTACCATACTTTCAGCATTCTTCATTCCCATAGGTCCTGGATTTTCTGCATAAGAATCAACTTCATTAGACAGCATAGAGACATTTTTAGCTTTAAGCTCATTTATTTCTTTTGAATATCTCTTTTCCATTAATTCTAATTGAGCTTTCAACATAGCTACTTCATCAATATTATGAACTCCCTGTTTCTTTTGAGTTGCTCTAGAGCTTGTCCATTGAGCATCATTGGTGGTCATCTCATCAAGGAGTAAAAATGCATCTTCGGGAATTTGATTCATAAAGCTTCCATTTGAAGCTGCATTTAACAAAGATCTTGTTGATGGATGAGCACCTGCATAGAAAATATGCATTAATTGAAAAATAGGAACTTCATGATGAGGACAACTTTTTAATAGTCTCCTAAATCTTTCCCAAGCTTCATGGAATGGCTCCTCATAAAATTGCTGGAAGTCACTAATTTGTTTCCTAATGAGGGCAGTCTTGGTGGGTGGAAAGAATTTGCACAGAAATTTCTCTTGCATTTGTTGCCAAGAATGGATGGATTGATTTGGTAGCATTTATAGCCAATCCCTAGCTTTTCCTATGAGGGTGAATGGGAAGAGTTTCAACCTAATTGCATCAGTCGATACATTAGGAATTTGCACAGTGTCACTCACTTCTAAGAATATATCCAAATGTTGTGCAGGATCCTCTATATCCAAACCCGAAAATTGGTTTCTTTGTACCATAGTGATGGTAGCGAGTTTAATCTCAAAGGGTTGGTGGTGAGGAATCCTAATAGTCCTATGTTCTTCATTCCACCTAGGGATAGCATAATCCCTTATGGTTCTAGGTCTATACCCATTCCCGGGAGCTTGGTGGGGTATGTGTTGCTCTTCGATCCTAGGTGGTGGATCATTCATAGGTTGTTCAATTTCTGAGTCGTTCATATTGCCTGACCTTCTAATCCTATGGAATTTCCTCTCAATTTCGGGGTCTAATGGTAAGATGGGGTTGTCTCTCACCATAAACCACTAGTCACCTAAAAAGAAAATAAGAAATTAGATGAAGAAGAAAAGAAAACACACAAAAATCACTTTAAAATCAAAATAAATAAACAAACGCCAATAGTTCCCCGGCAACGGCGCCAAAAACTTGACCGGTGTCTAGCAAGTGTACTAGATCGACTAGTAATATAGGGAAACAAGATTATGACCCAAAATATTGAACCCAAGGGAAACTTGTGCTTGTATGTGCTATTTCAATTTCAAATCAATTTTGTGTGTAAAGAGAGAAGAGAAATCCCAAAGTTGTGATGATTTGAAAACAATAATTTAAAATAAAATTAAAACAATTGAAAAAGCTAAAGTAAAGAAGAAATCTTTTGAAAGCAAATAAATTGAATGAGTTAAAAATCAATTATAAAGACAACTTTCACTAAAGGACTATCCACCTTAACAAATATTGTTATGACTTAATTAAAAGAAAACATACAAGTGATTATGGAAAATTTAGTTTAATAAACCCAGATAACTTTATTCAAGATTATCATTCCAAGCATTAAAACTCTCTTATTCAGAACAATTCAACACTTAGCATAAAGAACTGAATTAAGTCTCCTAGATGTCTATTAAAACCTTTCTCAAGAGTTTTAACTTCCACCTATTGTTGGTTACCCTTTTCTTAATCTTAACTTACTCAAATTAACACACAATTATAGCTTATTCAAATTATATCATTAATCAACTTAAACGAATTAATTAACCAATTCTTAATCAAGTTAATAATCAACTTAAAATTGAGAAAAGATAAGACTATGTTTAAGAACCAAGAAATAATCAACTTGTATTAAAATTTAAGAACAAACTCAAGTCATAACAATACAAGTCAAGGATTCAAGTATCCTTTAGCAAAAGTTAAAGAAAACTACTCACAAACCATTCTTAAAACTAAAAAAACAATGTTTTGAAAAAACTGTAAAAACAAACAACGTAAAAACTAAGAAAACAAAGCTTAATTCTAAGGATTAATTCTAAAGATTGATGATAATTCTTCTGTGTTTTTGGACTGCTATTTATAGGCAAGAATTGTAGTAGACTCCTTGTTAAACTTCGGTCATAAAATAGGAATCAAATTCTGCTAAACAGGAAGCTCGTAAATCCTTCGCGATATGGGAATCTTCATCACGTGGCCACGCCCTCAATATGCTTTCAATACACGTGGGCACGAGTCATTTACTTCTTCTTCCTCACGTGGCCACGTGTGGTCCTTCACTGGGAATCCACGTGGTCACGTGGTCTTCACAATTGCCTTCAATTGCCTTAACATGGCCACGGATCCTTTTGCTATTTTCTTCACTTCTCTTCACATGGCCACGTATTCTCCTACTTTCTTCTTCACGTGGCCACGTGTGGAATTCTTTAATACTTTCACGTGGTCACGTCTCAAGGCTCTGGACTGGACACTGATTTTCTCGCCTAATTTCTTTATATTTACACTTTTAGCCCTAAACTTTGTCCTTTTTGCACTTTAAACCCTTTTATATCAATTTAAACCTGAAAATCAAATAAAACACAGAATTAACCTCAAAAATATAAATATTACTAAATTAACTATAAATTAACCTAAATCAAACCAAAACAACTAAATAACTTAACTAAAAAGATATCAAAAACTATATATATTTTACACTTATCAATGATCCCACACAACAAAACTTGAACTCGACTTGTGTAACTCATCAAAAACAGTAGCATCAGTATTAATCTTGATCCATCCCTCATCAGATGGTTTTCCAGCTAGTTGCATTCACATTAGAAATGACATCAGTTCGACTACAAGGATCCTTTTTCCTAACCGATTGCCAAGAGGAGAGCAAGTTGGAATCTTTAAAGAAGACTGCATCAGAAGTATGCCTAATACCCTGCTAAAGTAAGTCATTGCTGCATTTCTAGATTGCCCAACATAAAGACACAATAGAGCAACACTTGTCCAAAGTATCAACAAACCAAGATTGCAGATTAACATAATTCAAATTTGGGAGGCAAAATCTTGCCTTAAGTCAAACTTGTTCTGCAAAGCTACATTCAATCAAGAGATGCACAACAGATTAAGCGCCACATCCACAAAAGAGACAAAAACTCTCAACATCTATACCTTTAGAGAGCAGAGTAACACGGATAGGAAGACAAGATAAAAGAGCACGCCACATAAAGCTCTTCATTTTAGGAGAGGTCATCAAATTCCATAATTTTTGCCAACAATTAGGATTTATCAAATCTAGAAAATTATCAGGTTTTTTATGAATACATCTATAAGCGCTTTTAACCGAGTATCTTCAATGACACTCAAAAAATCATTGCCAACTATCAAGTATGTTTCTCAACTAAGTGGAATTCTAGTAATTAAATTGCTCTATCTCTCCTCAAAATTAGACAGAAAATCAAGCCTCTCACCCTGGGATTCGTTGGAGCGTCATTTCAAAGATATACCAATGGCACTTTCGATATTAACAACAAATCCGAGAATTCTTAGGAAGAAAAGGCAAAGGATGGTCAATCACGTGCGAGTTGCCGGCCGAGGTCGGGATTTATCCCTTCTAATAAAATCATTCGCAGCGACCTCGTCTTATTTTACTGCGTGGTGAACTGTAAAGACTCGCCAGTTGCTTGCTTCCTAATTTTTTCTCTGAAAATCTCATATAAGTTTTAGCCTCCCCTTTTACACTCCGTCGCTGAGAGAAGACCGAGACTACGGAAAAGCATCACTGCCTCGCAGATCACTTGCTCTTTCTCTCCCTTCTTATTCGGTACTATTTTTAAACGTCTTTTTCTGATTTTTGGCTGATCTGTGTGTCTGTATCTATCTGTACAGATATCAATGGTATGATTTTGATTGAAGAAATTTGATCTGTCACAAAGTGCATAGTTAGATCTTGGTGTGGGATAAATTTTCGCTTTTTTCTAATTTTTCAATATTTGGTTCAGTTACTTTTATCTTGCTGTTGAAATGGAGTTGAGGAGATTTAGATCCTTGTTTGATTGGGTTTTCTTAGATTTGACACTGTTTGCTGAGATTAGTTTTCCGTTTTTTTTTCTTTTCTTTTTTTTATTCAGTGGATTTACATTTACTAATTTTGGTGAAGAATTTTAATTTTTTGCTTTCTCATTGTTAATATTGTAAATAATAAACAAGAATTCAAAGGAAGAGCTGGGCCAGGTCTTATTCACCGCCTTCAATTAAGGAAGAGCTGGGCCAGGTCTTATTCACCGCCTTCAATTTGTAGTTAATACCCTTGTGGTATTGTTTTTCTTCATTTGGGGTTATTGTCTGCATGCATATATTGCACAATTTTGATCTATTTCTGTAGATTTATTGTAATTTGTCTAATAGTTGAATATGCTCCCAAAAAGCATGACGTGAAGTGAAAGGGATATTTGGGTGTGGATGTTTCATCTAGATGGTATAAGGATCCCTTGAACTCATTGTCTGTTGGCAGAGTAAAAAATATAAGAGAGGATAAATGCACTGACTATGGAGTCATAATAAGTTCGAGACTTGGCTACACAGTTGCTAAAACATATGATAAACGCTATAATATGGAATATAGATAAGGTCAGATGGGCATAAACCATAAATTGCTATGCGCTGGCAATAAGACAATGTTTGAGAAGGAAATTCTAGGACACTCTTCCATTTGGGTATATTGGGTTAGGGTTTTTATTTTATTATTATTATTATTATTATTTTGAAAAGGATGGTATTTATTTTGAGAATGCCAAATAATTCATAGCTATAATTATCAATATCAGTCTGCACTTGCAGATATTTTGGGCCAGCTAATATATCTGGATTGTATCATAGGACAGAATATATTGAATGCTTATTTTTATCTCTGCATTTCGTCCCAGCAGTGATGTCGGAGAATGCTCTAAGAGACCTAAAAACAGTACCTCTACCTGAGATGAAGAATGAAAATACTAGCAAAGGAAGTTTTATTAAACCTTACTGTGGGAATATTGATGAAAATGTTGAAAAGTGGCACAGGCAAAACCCTGTCTCATTGGTATCACCTATTGCTGATGGAGGTGAAACTGTGAATCCTGGAGTAGATATTGGTATTACGGAGGTAGAATACATCGAGTCAGAGAATTTGAGTGATGTAGATGATGTTGATACCAGTGTAAAGGTTAGTATTATGTATAATCATAGATTCCACACTGTATTTTAGTAGGCCTGCTTGTTGGTTGTCAGCTATATTAATATATTCTGATGGAACATATATTCAGGCACTCCTGGCTGGACTAGACTCTAAAGATTGGGTTATTGTTTGTGACTCACTCAACGACTTGCGCCGAATATCAATATTTCACAAGGAATCATTGCTTGATATGCTGTAAGTCCTAAAATTTTTTGACAGGATAATTTTGATATAGGAATATATAGTTCATATAAATTTTACTCTTGTTTCTGTGTGAAATTTATATGTTATTATCATTTTCAATGAACAGGGGTGATGCAGTACCACTTATTGTGAAGTCATTAAAGAATCCAAGAAGTGCTGTTTGTAAAACTGCGATCATGACATCTGCTGACATATTTAATGCATACAATGGTCTCATCATTGAATTTTTGGATCCTCTGGTAATATGTTTCGACTTCAATTTCTGCAGTAATTAATTTATTTTGTTCATTGGCCTCGCCTCATTTGTGAAGTGATATATATTTTCTTCTTTGTTCTTGCTTCTTATGTTAAACTTCATCATTGCAGCTTGTACAACTTCTTCTCAAGTCTTCACAAGACAAAAGATTTGTATGTGAGGCAGCAGAGAGAGCGCTGGTGGCAATGACTACTTGGGTTTCCCCTGCACTGTTGTTACCAAAGTTACAGCCATATCTCAAGAACAGGAATCCTCGAATTCGGGCTAAGGCATCGATGTGCTTTTCTAGAAGTGTACAACAACTGGTAGGAAAATGAATCTTGATAGAATCATCTGCTTTCAAATTTTATTAATGAGGTTTTATGGCATGACTGTTTCTTTAGTTTCTGTGATGAGAATTTTTATTTCATCACATTGGTTAGTGTGTTACCTTATGTAGACTTGGTTTTGGGAATCAATGAGGGCAACACTGGGGAACTGCTTTTTCTTTTTATATTTTCATTGTTCATATCTTTGCTATGATAATTGGTAACCTTGTTTGTTGTGATTTAATAATTTAATGGTACAAATTGCTTAGTTGTGTTTTTTGGGTAAAAATTTTCAGAAGTGTGGAATATACAATCTTACTATTTCGCAGGAGTTGTTGCTTGTGCTGGATCTCTACCTCTGAGCTAATGCCTAATTGCATGGTCTTAACATTAAGGATCTGAGCTAAGCATGTGGTAGTTTTATCTAGAGGTGTGCATAATTCAGCTATAACCTAAAAACCTAACTGAACTGACTAAAATATATATATATATATATATATATATATATATATATATATATATATATATATTGGTTATTAATTTTATAAAAAATTGGTTATTTTGGTCCAGTTCAGTTTTTAAGTGTAAAAACAGTAAAATAACCGAACTGACTGAAATTTACCAAAAAAAAGGAATTATTTTTATTATAAAATTCCAAATGTCTAAATCTTATGTTTATATTAATCTTTTTTTAATTGATTCCTCTGTTATTAGTTTAGATTTATATTTGTTATATAATTTGAATGATATATAATTGGAATAATTGACTTTATTGAATTTTTTTCTTATTCAAATTTGATTTTTTATTGCAAAATTCAAATTGTAATTATGTTGTCAATATTAATATTTTTTACGTTTTGAAATTATGTTTATCTTAATTATTTATAAAATTTATTTAAAATTGTAATCAACTTTAGGTCTTATAAATAAGTCTAACCTAACAAGCCCAAATCAAAAACCCAAACTGAAGTATTTTGGTTATTTTGGTTTGGTTTACAGTCTATTCGGTTTCCAATTTTAGTGAAAATTCAGTTCCCGGTTATTGTAGTTTGGTTTGATTACTCATCCCGATAGACTGATGCACACCCCTAGAACTACTTTTATTCTCGTGCATAAATTCTTTTTGCAGTGAGTAGTGGAAGTGTATCCTTAAAGTGGACCTATAGAAATACCTGTTTCAGTCAAAGTATTAATGGGTACTGTATGATTATTTCTCTTGTCATGTATGGAGTTAGAAGCTGATGATTTCATTTCTTTATTTAATAGACTTTTTATATCGCTGCAATGAGGAAATAGCATAAATCTCAGATCTTTTATTGATATTGTTGACTTCGCATGTTTTTCATAATCTTGTTTTATCAACAGGGCATTGAGGGAATCAAATCGTACGGAATTGACAAGTTGATACAAGTAGCTGCATCACAGCTTAGTGACCAGCTTCCTGAATCTAGGGAGGCTGCTCGAGCCCTCCTTTTAGATCTGCAAACTGTATTTGTGAAGTCAAATGACCTTACACCAACTCTTTCTGAGCATTCAGAGTTGAATTCGTGGGAGCATTTCTGCCAATCAAAACTTTCTCCATTAAGTGCACAAGCTGTGCTTCGCGTCACCAATATTTCTCCGGGTCTTGTTTTGGGTTCCTGACACTGGCAGAAACTATATACAAACGTATACGAGTTTTAGTGAGTACTGGATTTGATCTTTATTTCACTTGCATATATGATTTTCAGTGAGCAGAATAATATTTCATTTTGTTCCATTCATTTGGGTTCTTCATCATTTTCCTGTAAATACCAACAAACAATTAAATGTTCAATTTGCTGTTAAACACGTAGTTGACTTGGAATACACTTTGCATGGGGAAAGTCTTTAATTTGGTTGATGCAGTCATTTGAATTTATTCTGTTTCTTTTCGGTGTCTCGTTCACTTAGCCGGTGGGAAAAAAAAAAAAGTCTTAGTTGTCAGTTTTATGCTGATGCGATCTGTCCACTCGAATGCATGAGTTATGCCAGTAACTAAACCCTGCTTGTCGTAGTGGATATTTTAACTTAGCAAAGATGCCATTAATATCTTGGAAATGTGTTATTTTCTGAGAAAGCTGCATTTCTAGTGCTTCATTTGTTGGCGAATGAGGATTAATCGCCTGATCAGTTCAGATTAAAATTGCAACTCTTGGCACAATGCTTCTACTACAAGCATTTTGAAGAATAATGATTTTGCTCCTGGTCTTGAAACATGTCTCCATTTATAATTTTTTGGTCGAATTAAAGCCCAATTGATGGAGAGCCGAAATTTTTCTTCAAATTTATTTGCATCTTATTTAGAAATTTGAAAGAGAATTGGGTGAGTTCAAATCTAAGAAGGATTAATGGTTTAAAACTCGCAAAACACCTTCTTTTGTTTTGTTTTTGTTTTTTTTTTTTTTTTTGACAATTGGTCTCTTTACTGTTTTTTTATTTTTTTTGGTAGGATCTCTTTACAGCTTTTTGATTTATATATATATATATATATATATATATATATATATATATATATATATATATATATATATATATATATAAGGCCAAGGGAGAAGCTGCCCATTCTCCCGTGTGGACTGACTTTCTTTTTTCTTTTTATATTTAATTTATTTTCCTTAATATTAATAATTCAATATTTCTTTTTAATTTACTTGATTTGATTTAATTTAATTTAGTTTAATTTTATTATTATTATTATTATTATTATTATTATTATTATTATTCATGAAATACCAAAAACAAGAGTGAGTCGGGAGAAGTTTTGACTAGATAAAAGGTTAATCAGTGGATCAGTTCCTAAGAATGAAGAAAAGTGAGTTCCTTGATTGGTTTAGAGACAAACATTCACTGCAAGCTAGATATCTAGAAAGAGAAATTAGAATTAGAGCTTGGTTTAGAGACAAACACTCACTGCAAGTTAGATATCTAGAAAGAGAAATTAGAATGAGAAGCTCTAAGAGTTATAGAAGTCTTACTAGGAGTGTTCAAAATCCAACCCTATTCGAATAATCCGAAGCGAACTAGATATTCGGGTAGGGTAAGATTGAAAATTTGGAAATATTTCGGGTTCGGATCGAATTAAAACCTTGATGAAAACGATCCGTTCGGATAACCAGTCCTTAAACTCTCCGTTTTGAGAAAGCCTTAAATATTCTGCCTTCTACTCTTCCACACCCAAATTCGAAAATCTCTAATTTTCCAACCTCAAATCGATTCTCATCTCCCCCCTCGCCTTATCGCCACCCTTGTCCCTTCTCGTCGCCGACACCTGATCTTCAACCTACATCATCGCCAACATCTGCACTTCAACCATGGTAAGTTAAATTCAATTTTGTTTGTTCTTACTTCTATCGGATTATTCCTTTGATTTGTTACTTTTCTTCCTTTAATTTGTCCTTAGTTCTTTTGATTTGTTCTTCATTCTTAGATTTGTTACTTTTTTTCTTCCTTTGATTTGATTTGTTCTTTTGTCTGTGCTTTGTTCAAACAGGCTTTGCCTTTCTCTAACATATTGTTCAATGCACTTAAGCCTTGTTCAATGCTAGAAGCCATGTATAGAGATACATGCTAGAAGCCAATTGGGTAGCTTAACATGGTGGTTATTATAACTAAACATGGTGGTTATAAACACATACCTACTCCCTAAAAGATTCAAAAACATAAAATACCTTGGGAAGATGCAGAGAAAGAAAGCATTTTGCTCAATTTCTTAAGCCCTGCCTGATGCTTTCCTTGTCTATGTTTACCTGATAACAAGCAATAATCTTTTTCCTCCTTCCTGAACATAGAACAAACACCAATTTTGAAATCCATGAAGGAGATTTGCATATCATTGTTGTTTTAACAGAAAAAGGACTGCAATTGCCTCACCATTGGATTAATAGCAAAAGTGGAACTAACTCGGAAACTAAATCAAGTATAAAATTAGCATCACATAAAAATTCAGAATTTATATTTTATTTTGTTTGCTATTTGTTATTAATTTTATATTTTATTTTTTTTCATTTATAATTTATATATTAGGTGATATGAAGAAATTAAAGATCGAACATAATGACATTTCTTTATGATAAATTTTATTATTTGCGTTTGGATAATTATTTTTGAATTATAATATAATGTGTGTTTGAACAATTCTTAAATTATTAGTTGTTAAATATTATATAATATGTGTTTGAAGAATTTTTAAATTGTCAGTTGTTAATTATTATATAATGTGTTGTAATTTTTATTTTATATTAATAAACGTTGATATTTTTATTTAATTATTTATTTGGATTTTAATATAATTTTTGTCATGTAAATGGAAAGAGAAAAAATATTTTTTTTAATTTAAAAAATAAATTTGGGTTATTCAGATTATTCGGGTAGGGCATGAATAACTGCGGGTTGTTTGCGTAGCGGCCCAAACTTTTAATAATGTAGGGTATGGTTGGGATTTAGGGTGAATTTTGATTTTCAGGTTGTTCAGGTTCGGGTCGGGTTGATCCGAACCTGTCCGACGAACACCCTTAACTCTTACGTTCTATGAATTGAAGTTGTTATATAGTCTTAAAAATATACTATAGACTGGTCACTGTAGTTGAGTGATTAGATTTACCTGAGTATGATGAGTGAGGTATGGGGTTGACACTACGGTGTAGGTAAGGCAAAGTCAGCAGTCATGATAGAGGCTATGATGGCTTCAAGTGTGGTCTTGGGTGTTGACTGTTATTTTTTAGTGGGCTGAGATTCTCTCAATCCCAATCCATAAAATAAAGGGATTTGTATGATATATTATAAACGGTCCCTTTTTCAAGATGTATTCTATCATATTACATTTGTCACGTTGAGTTGCAATGGATTTTGATCAGGTATATTCATGAAGGTGTGACGTGTGTTGAACCCCAAAGACATCTGGTTTAACCTTAGAAGCCCGTTTTAAGATCCGAGATCGGATAAAAGTTCATTTAACTTGTGGATATAGCATAAAATGCATCTGCCAAATTGCAAAGTAACTTAGAAAATTTACAAGTATCTAAAAATATAATGAGAATTGTGAGATAATGTGTACGCTTACCTTTATCCCAATGGCTATGTTTGTTATGAAATCTCTAAGTTTGAAGATTGTTCATCTTAGTTGAATAGTTTGGTTAGACTATTTACTTTATGTTTTGTTATTTTAATAACTTTAGATAGTGCATTAAATTTATTTAATATGCTACACAACTTGTTTAAATGTATCATTGTTGAGCATTGAAAGTTAGTTGTTGGCTATTTATTAATAAGTACTTATTTATATTTAAGATGATCTTAGGGAGGCTATTTTCACATTACGAAGATAAGTGTTTTTGCTAGCTCTTCCACTTGGGCTTTTGCATTCTTGCTTAAGGCAACAAAGGTTTAACTGTGGGGAAATTTGATGTCATGCAATAGATCATAGCTATTTTATCTATGTCTATATCATTTTGTTTGCTTTATGCATGTATTTTGTTTATTTTATTATGTTATCTTTTACTTTTTGTGTTTTCTTTGTTTTTTTAGTTTTTTTGTCCAATTGTGTTATTTGAAGTATAATTAAGGGCTTTAGATTAAAGATTTGAAGGAAAAAGGACATTAAGGAATGTTTAGAGTCTATGCCGACTCGTCCCTATAGGTGCCGACTTGTTATAGGGCCTCCATATGCCGACCCGTGCCATGCTATGCCGAGTCACGACCAACTATGAAGTGTGTCGACTTTTGTCCTTTTGTGCTGACTCATTACAGAGCCAGCTTGTGCTGACTTACCTAACTCGGCACTAGTGTGCCGAGTCGGCACCAATGTTAAGCATTACAACCTTTCAAGTGTCTCTTCATATTTAGACCCCTCTCTGAAAAGGCATCATTTGGGATACCTTTAGGCTTATAAATACATGAAATTAACCACATTTTGGGCATGGAAAAACTACTAATTAACTATTAAAATAATTCAAAAAAGATTATGAGGAAAAAGCATACACCAAGGAAGAGAAAAGATTCAAAAAGGTCATTCAACATTTAAGTACTTTTCTAAAGAAGCATTGAGGAGTCAGCAACCTTTTTTTTCCTCTTTCTCTTTAGTTCATTTGCTTGATGTTATTGCTCTTATTTCTATTTTGTTTGCTTTGAACATTATGTATCTAGGCTAAATTTTTTAATTAGAATTGCAAGTATGAATTGATCTTTGTAATAATATTTTGTTTAATGGATGAATGATTTAAGTTCAATTGGATACTTAATGTATTATATATGCTTGATCACCAAATATAATTTGTTAACCAATTTGTTCACAATGAGAATTGGGCGATATTTGTGGAAAAGCAATCAAATCTACTTAAGGGATAGAAATCACTTAGAGACAAGGGTTTCACTTTGAGGGGTAAAAGAATATGCATAGAATTTCATGGTTTTCATCTATATCCACAACGACATGAGAGCTTTTGTGGACTCTATATGGAAATATCGTTATTTGATAATGAGAATTGCACTTAGGGAAAGTAGGCCACATTCTTCGCATGCATATGTGTTAATTAAATCTCTTGCTTGATCAATTCATTTCTTGTAGTTCTAATAACTTTGTTGAATTGTATTGTTAATTTGAATTTAAGTTTAGTGTAATTTAGTTTGATGATTTTAGGATTTTAGTATAACCAACTCTATCAACTTATAATTGCCTATCCATCTGAGTATCTATTTGATCAAAATAAATCATACCATAGATTCCTTGTGTTTAACACCCTACTCACTCTATCTAAGTCCTAAAAACTAGAGTAAAAAATTTACACCATAACAAACACCCCAATGGTTTAGAGATGAGTAACAGCTTAAGGGTGTGACTTATCAAGTGAGTCAAGGGTGTGACTCATTTCTTGGCCTGTAAATATAGCTTGAAACTCCTCATTTGGTGCATTGAGCCTTTGAAGTTGCCTCCTTTTCCAAGTATGTCCTTTTATCTACTCCTCTTTCTCTTCTTATTTCCTTGTTAAATTTATTACACACACACACACACACACGTGCGTGTGTATGTTTTTTTTGTTATTATTATCACTATTTTTTTATTTTACCTATTTATTTACTCAATACTTTTATATTATTATATTATTATTTATTACTTTCACTTCATTTACTATTTATTTATTATTTTTATTTTTCCCATTTTTTCTTATTTTCCTTTTTTATACCATTTATTATTTTTATTTTATTATTTCATCCTTTTACATTTCATTTCCACACATACATTTTATAATCACATTTATTATGATTATTTATTTATTTATTATTTTTCCTCGAGTACAGTTTGTTACTTCGCTATGGCCATACCCTTTTTTAAGAAATTACACAAGCTACTTGATGCCTCTAGAACCTAGGAAAATCCTATTTTGGCTCCATATTCCAATATAAAATTCTTAAGAAGAGTTTGGCTTGACAAGAGCCTCTTGTTGGTTGCTACTCGATATTGGGATCCCAGATTTTATATTTTCAAATTTACCCATTAAGAGCTATACCCCCTCGCTTTGGAATTTGCTACAATTATTGATGCAAACTTTGCTCCCGGGACTTTACCTTGTGTCCCAAATTGTGTGCAAAATTATCCAAGGGATGTAACCCAGGCATTAGGAATTCTACAATAAGTGATTATCAGACTTATGCCTCATGGCGATCTTATTCCTTTGGAAGCTCTGCTCTATGCCCTAGATGACTTTAGTGATGTGCCCACTTTTCATATCGGCATTATTTTGCTGATCTTTCTCGCCCAATAATTATTATTGACTTGGAAAGGTTTAACTGATCACTATTGACTATTCAACATTATCGAAGGCATACAAGATGGACTAACCCCCTTTCCTTTGATTATAGCGGAGACCATCCTTGACATGGTTGCAATATGCTCTAATGTTACTGCTTTCCTATTCGATAACCCCTTATTACTCCCGGTAACTAGTCATTGCTTTAAGGTCATGCGCCTTTAATGGTTATTCACACTAGCTTTTCTTGGCTGCATCCTTTTTGGGGAATTTCACGTAAATCCATGCCTTATTTTTGCTTGAAATGGACCCAATCCACTCTAGCGGCTTTTACTTGTTTTCATTTTCCATTTTTTCTTATTTTTTATTTTTTTACTATTCTTTCCATTTTTATTCATTCAGATATGGCTGCAAGAGAAGTTAAAGTTGTGAAAGAACCTGCCTCAAGGATAATTAGCGCATACTCTCTAAGGCATTATGTTCCCAGATGATGATTGTACCACTTTGATTCTCCTTAAGAAGGTATTGTGTGGCTACCCACAACAGGAGATGACAACATCAATTTCATGTGTCCATGGTTAGTACCTCACTATGTTACTCAAGATGGGCATTTTGGACGTATACCCTTATGTAGCCTACACAGGGCTACCTTTTGTATCATCTCCCACTGTACTCAACAGTTTGGAGAAAGACAGGATGTTGTGAGGTGCCCATTTTCTTTCAAAGGTGGCACCCTATCCGTTGCATTCATTTATGTGTCTATGGTTAATACCTTACTATGTTACTTAAGATGGGCATTCTGGATGTATACCTTTACGTGGCCTACACAAGGCTACCTTTTGCATCGTCTCCTACTGTACTTGACTATTTGGAGAATGATAGAATGTTGTGAGGTGCCCATTGTCTTTACAAGGTGGCACCCTGTCTGTTGCATTCATTTATGTCTATCGTCACCTTTAAGCTCAATTATACATGAAGTGTGATATTCAATGATTCATAGATTACGACTTTACTACCTAAGATATATATAAGAAATGGGTTGCTAGTCCTGTAGTTGATAACAAAGTAGATCGGCTAAAGTATAGTTACGACAAAAGTAGTAGATGTTGACTTGTAGGTTTTGCACATGTAAGATAAGAACTATGCACTGCTTTTATAAAGAATACGATCACTCCCAGTGTGTAACATGAACTATTCTTGTCTATATTAATGTATGGGTTTGCATTACATGCATGTATATTTCAATGTGATTTCATCATACATGATCACTATTTAACATTAAGTTCAATAATACAAAACTCTATTTAATTTTAGATTAAACTTTGAAAACATTTTTCCCTTGTTATCAATAAGTCCTCAGGTTTTCTTGATTGAATATTTTCACTCATCCTCTAACTTTTACTTATTAGCAAGGCTATCTTTTTTTAGTTTTTCACATGTAGGGTTATATTCTCTTCTTTTGATCTTTATTTGATATTTTTTTTAAGTTTTAGCCATGAAACATTTTTAATTTGTCAACATTGATTGGTTCTTTAAATTTATTTCCATCATTATCGCTCAAGATTGCTACCCCTTTAGACAATAACTTTTTTAACACAAATGGGCCTTCTTGCGTAGGCCTAAACTTGTTGCAAAAGTTTAGGATACTTGGCCTCATCTACTTAAAGCTAAAATCATCCTCTTTCAAAGGATGCTTTACGATCTTCTTCCCGAATGATCAGGCTAATCTTTTTTGATAAATCTGATTATGGTAATAAAGTCATATTCAATCATCATCTAACGAGTTTAGTTGCAACAATCTTTATTGTGCCCACTCTATTTTTGGCAACTTTGCTTCCAAAATTATCTTTAAAGATTGAAGCTCAACCTCTACAGGTAATACTGCTTCAGTTCCATACACGAAAGAGAACGGCGTGGCTTCTGTTAAGAATGAATAGTTGTTTTATATTTTCACAATGTAAAAGGTAACTTTTTCGACCAAGCCTTGTAAGTTTGCATCAATTTGGAAAGTATCTTCTTTACATTCTTATTTGTCACTTTAATTAAGAAGATTTATGGTGCTCTACTCCATACCCTTTAAGTAGCTGCTTTATTTCTACTTGAAGCTGGGCTCCATTATCAAATATAATTTGATGAGTCAAGCCATATCTATATATTAGACTTCATTCAATAAATTTGGCCATTTCCCCTCGCACCAAGCTTATTAATAGATTCAGCTTCAACCCATTTCGTGAAATAATCGACAGGGACTATTATAAACCTATGTCCATTCGATGTTGGCAGATGAATTATTCCCATAATATCAATATCCTAAGTTGCAAATGGCCCCGAAGAGGTAAGATTACAAAGTTTTGAAATTGAGAGTTATCTCAGATCTGTATACTGTTGGCACAACTTTACATATTTGGAACAACTCGTATCCATGGTAAGCCAAAAGAACCCTTGATGCATAATCTTCTTGGCAAGCATCAAACCATTCATATGAGCTCCACAAACATTGGTATGAGTTTCCTCTATGATATCTATGGCTTTCTTCTCACTCAAACATCTTAATTAAATGCCATCAGGCTTCCTTTTGTATAGAGTTTTGCTCACATTGATGAATTGGATAGACAATTTATGAATCATCCTTTTATCCTTTTTAGTGGCCTTCTTAGGGAAAAAATTATCTTTCTAGATAATTTTACACATTATAGTACCATGGTTTCCCATCATTTACCTTAGTTTCCATCACCTGCTTAGTTTCAAAGCACGACCTATCAGAATTGGTAATCACAACTAGCTTCATCACTACCATAGGCGGGTTATTCCAAATAGAAACTAATGTTGCCAAGGCATCTACCAGCTAATTCTCATCCCTTGGCATAAAGTTGAAGGTTTAAACCTCAAACTGCCTAGCCAAACCTTTCAAGCATTCCATATAAAGCAACCATCTCTCCTCCTTAATGACCACTTACCTCGAGCTTGGTAGACCACCAACGATAAGTCTCCAAACACCTCTATTATCTTTTCCCCCAAGGCCAGTAATGCCTCCAACCCATATACATAGGCTTCATATTTTGCTTTATTGTTAGTAAATTTATATCTTAGTTTTTTTGTTAAAGTGAGCTTTTCTCCATCTAGCGTGATGAGGATTATCCTTGCCTCGACACTTTTCTTATTAATAGCTCCATTAAAATACATTTGCTACCCTTGAACCATAATGGCTGCAACATCTTTATATGGGATTTCATACTCCATCTAGCCTCATTTTAATGGGTAATCAGCTATGAACTCAACCACTATACAACATTTACTAGTTTTCCTAGTGATATATTCAACTTCAAACTCCTACAACAGTATCAACCATCTTTCCATTTCACCCAACAAAAATGGTGTTGTCTGAAGATACTTAAGAGGGTTGCATTTGTCTACTACCTAAACCTTGTAGGAGTGAAAGTAGTGTCTCAGTTTCTTGGCAGTCCAGATAACTATTAAGCAAATTTTCTCAATTTATACATACTTTTCTTCCTAAGGCAAAAACTTTTTCCTAAGATAGTACACATTGAATGCCACCCTAAAATCATCTTTCTGGGCCATTATAACTCTTTTCGAGCTTTCCTTAATTATTGGATATAGGATTAAGTGTTTGGGTGGTTGCAACACTGGTCGATGCAAGACATATTGCCTGATTGTGTCAAATGCCTTCTGACAATCTCCATTCCATTTAGATGGTTAATCTTTCCTCAATAACTTAAAGATTGGCTAACAGATGGAGGTAAGCTTTGCAATGAACTGGTTGATATATTAGAGTTGGCCTAAAAACCCTCTAATTTTTTCTCCTTCTAAGGAAATGACATCTTCCTAATTATCTTTACCTTATCTAAATCCACCTTAATCCCCCTCTGTCTAACTACATGGCCAAACAACTTTCCTGAAGTGACTCTAAAGATGTATTTCTTTGGATTAAGTCAAAGGTTGTACTTATCGATCATTTGAAAGAACTTTTCCAGAGCTTTAAAGTGGCCTTCTCTGGTTGCTGACTTGATCATCATGTCATCTACATAAGCCTTCACATCTTTGTGGATCAAGTCATCAAGAATCTTGGTTGCCATTCTTTGATAAGTGGCACCAGCATTCTTTTAAAAAAAGGCATCACCTTGTAGGCAAAAGTTTTCTATTATGTGATAAAGGCTATCTTGATCCTATTTACAATCTTATTGATTATTTGGTTGTAACCAGTATATCCATCAACAAAACTATACATCATACATATGACAACATTGTCACCAAGCACATCAATATGGCACAAAGGAAAACTGATAGTCCTAAATTATATATATATTTTTAGGTATTTTTAAGTATCTTTTGTAATTCATTAGTGTTAATTTTTGTGTTTTTATGTTTAAAGTTTGTGTGTTTAGAAAATATAGTGTTTAAATGTAATTTTGATTGTTTTTGTAGGTTTTGGAGTTGAAAAGATGAAATCAACCTGCTAGACCTGTGTGATGGTTCAATTGCATCAAATGAAGCAAAATTTATAAGTTCCAGCAGTTAGTGACCTGGTTGGGTCACTCCTTAGTCCTATCGGGCCACTTTGAAATCTTTAAGGTAGAATGGAAGATCCTAGCTAGGTCATTCCATGGTCTAGGTTCAATTGATAGAAATTATGAGAATAAAGAGCTTTTTACAGTTTCAAGTGATTGGGTGGTGGCTAAACTCTTAGAAAATTGGGATTTTAAGTGTTTTTAAGTCAAACATAAAAAATTAGATAGAGAGATCTTAACTTAGATTTAGTTTTATTGTTCTTATTTCAATGTTTTTAGCTTAACTATACTCTTTAGGGTTTTTCAAGCTTGGTTATCTATTGTTCCTCAAGAGTAAAAGATCAAGTCAAAAGTTTTCTTATAAGTATAGTATTCAATTTTTTGTTCTTTTATTTTTGTTGAGGGAAACTTGAACCCTTGTTCTCTTATTGTAGTGACTCGTAATTGAGCTTATTTTCAATATAAGTTGTTGTTTCTTAATTCCTATGCTCAATTATATCTTTGATTACGGTTTGATTTGTATTTAATGTATTGGATAATGAAATTAAGTTATGATTAATGATATGCATGTTCTTATTCTTCTACACTAGTGTTAATTAACTGTTGTGTTCCGAAAATTGAGGTAAGGGTTTTATGATCATGAGTATATTAGATTTAAAAAAGTGAATTAAGAATAAATTGAAGTTAAGTGTTTTGAAATAAGATTTAACTGAAGTTTAGGAGCTTAAAACCAGACTTGTGTGCTAGATATTTGATCGTTCTTAATTAGGGGATCTAATATTCTCAAAAGAGATTCTAAATAAGATATATATTTTTATAATTGATTTTCCATAACAACTTGTATTTTTTTTAATCGAGTCAATTTCAGTAAGGGATGAGGTGGATAGTTCCCTCAGCAAAAGTGTTTTAGTCATTGATTTTTATTATCAATTTAATTTAATTCTATTTTTAATTAATTTAAGTTCAATCTTAGTGTTTAATATATTCAATTGTTTAAATTACTTTAGTTCAATTTATAATTATCTTTCAAAATTTGTGAAATTCTTTCACACATTATTTATTTCAAAATTTGAAATACGCAATCTTTTGGATATGATATTTAAGGATCTTAATCTTATTTTCCTATATTACTAGCTGATTTAATACACTTGCTAGACAACAATAAAAAATAATCTTTCAGATAGGCTGAGTCAAGTCCTTGTAGTCAACACATATGTGAAACCTTCCATCCTTCTTGACTACAAGAATGACATTGGCCAGCTAAGTAGGATAATGAACTTCTACCAAGAATTTGACCTCAATCTGCTTTCTTACTTTTTCTTTCACCTTTTCTTCCCATTCTGGGCTGGGCATTCTTATGTTCTATTTGACAGGCTTGAAATTTGGATAAGTAAGAATTGCATGCTCAACAAGATCACGATCAATACCTAGTATGTCTTCGCAGGTTCAGACAAAGACTTCATATTTTTTTAATATTCTCTCAAAAGTTTTTCATTCCTCAGGGGTTATACCTGATGATATCATGATTTCCCTCAAATTTTCAGAGGTTCTAAGATTAAATGGAGCTGTATTCATTAAATTAATATCAAATAAAAATGATTTGTTGTCATTATCATACGTAATGAAATCATAAGAAAATCACACAAATAAGCAAAGTTGTTCATATTATTAAAACAAGTAGAACTACATACATCATCATTAAAAAGTTATGGTACAAAAAGTACATCTACAAAGGCATCCTCATCTATATCAGGTGAGTTTGATCATATGGATGAACCTTTCCCTTTCTCTATTCACAACAAAGACTCCTTATCTACCTCCACAATAGCTTTTAGGACATCTTCATTCAACTCTAGCATTGGGACTTTAAATTCCACTTTTTCCTTTCCTTTGATGCTGGTGGCCAATAAATTTGTGGTCATGATTTCCTTGGGAGCATCATCCCACTCAAACAACTTTATCATTATTTTCTCATCCTAAAACCTTTTAACGGGCCTGATAGTTCCATTGGCCTAGTCAAAAACATCATTGAATATGTCAAACTCGAGGATAATTTCTTCTTCGACTAGGATGGGCTCAATTTCACCACAATATTAAGGCTCTACAGATATATGCATGTAGTTGTCTATAATATGTGGAACTCCTTTTGACTTCTTCTAAATCTCCCTTTATCTGTTAGACTTATCATAACCAGCCCCCTTGTGTCTTTCTGACCTGCCATGGTAATTGCCTCATGAGGGCCTTATGAGTCTTTCCTCAAACTAGCACCTAGTAGAAAATTAATTTTCTTCATCAAATTAACCACTTGAAGAGTTGTCACCTGGTCGCCCTCATCATCAACTTTAATAGTGGCTTTGTGAATTCCACTAAATGTGTAACGCCCCCAAATTTGCATTTATTGTGCATAATTTATTATTACACATGATTAATTATTTTATGATAAGTTTCGGGGTGATTAGAATTGACAATGATAGAAAAATTTGAAAGAGTGCACCATTAAACATGTCCGGGCCAGAGAAACCTAAGGATGGGTGATCCGATGAGCAATGTGAAATTAACGGCAAATATTAAAGTACATATTAAATGAAGTTTAGTGGTAAAATTTGAGTGATAAATGAGGTCAAATAGACCTCCAAAAGAGAAAAAGAAGAAAAATTTCACAGTTCGGCATATGTTTGACTAAAACTTTGACTAAGCAATTGAAGGCCTTAGAAACCTCCGATTGACTCCAAATTTCATATACATGCTATTCATAGTGTAGTGACACGAAAAACTAAAAAATATCTATTCTGACAATTCTGGAAATTTGAATTTTGGACTAGCTGCATAGATTGCCGAAGCTAAAAGTATATCGAAATGATATCAAAATGAGCTGAAAATTTTACCATATATTCTTGAATATATAGTGACACTTAGAGAAAAATTTCAGAGCAATCCAACATCGAAATAGAAAATTCATATTTTGGAGTGAAAAACCAAAATTGGGTCATTAGGAGGATCAAATCTGAGAATTTAACCATGATATTTTACATGAGATGATATTTTGGTGTAATAATTATCTGTGTTTGAGATCATGGTAGTAGGATAAGCCTAAGTGCCAAGATGAGTGACAAGTGGCCAATTTTCAAGCCATTGGATTCAATAGTAATTGGATGAATCTTGGTCTCTCCTTTTGCAGACTTTTATTACCCTATATAATGAGGAAACCCATATAAAATCTCTGAAAAATTCGACTATATTCTTCCCTTTATCTTCTCAAAACCGAAATCCCTTCTAGGTTCACTCTCCTCCATTCTTTCTTCTTCTCAAGCTTTATCTCTCTATAAATTCAGCTCAACTTAGACACTCATACTCAAAATTTTGTGCTCTTTCACATAGGAAAGAGTTTGTAGCAAGGGAAGGCCAAGGAACATAAGAAAATAGGTAAAATTGTTAAGGCACACTTTGATAGTTTTGTGAGTTTGAGCTTGAATTTGAGGGAAATTTTATACCAGCATGTAGAGTAGGGTTAGGTGAGCTTAGTAGTGATTTTATATTGTTTAAATTAATTAGCTAAACTAGTGTTTTTATTTCTTGAAATTTCGGCCAAAAGAGGAACCAAAAGGGGAAGGCTATTCGAAGGAAGGAAAAGGCAAGGATAAGGTGGAATAGACATCAAGAAGACTCAAATAAGGTCAGTGGATACAAATTACAATTAATTTCAATTATTTTGATAAATTTATCTTGAAATTCCTATTATGTAGCTATATGAATTAGGGTTAATTGATGAATTAATGGAGATAAGTTAATATTGTGATGAGTTAAACTAATATGAACTTGATTTAGTGAAGAAAACAATTTGGAAGTGTGAGCCCTAGTGATGGCCGAATAGAAATCCTTGGGTAATTACTATGTAATTTAATATTAAATGCTTTATTTGGTTATGTATGGACAATATAGGATGTGAAAAGAATAATAAACTTGATAAAAATGAAAAATGATAAGAGTATGTGAATAGGTATATAAGTACATAATGATGAAAGTTGTGATACTTTGAGAAATCTTGTGTAAATTAAGCATATTTTACTACAATGATGTTTAAATAAATAAGAAAATAAATATAGTATAAAAAGAAATGATTAAAAGCTATGAATGTGAAAATTTCCATTGTGGCCGAATGGATAATATGAGTAAAATCGTTTGATTTGGCTATATTTTGATGATATTCTGCATATCTCTAAAATATGTATAGCTGATAAGTTTAAATGATTGAAAAATTAATCCTGTGTAGGTTACTATAAGACAGTTATCATGAAAAAGAATATAATAATGATATAAAATATGGAAATGAAATAAAAAGTTATGCCCTCAGTGTTAGTGGGTAAACTAGGACCTTAGGATAGTATGGCTAGCCATTGGGGTGCTTACCCTACGGTGTTCTGTTTCTGTATTATTATACTCTGTTATTGCTCTGAAAAATATTAATTATTCTGCTTCTATTAGCCGGCTTATTATTGATAGTCCGAGGAGTAGTTGCATACTCCCAAGTAGTGTGGATTTACTTATTTGATTATTCGGTTCATGGATTTTTTTTGCTATCAATAACTAGGGGTAAAATGGTAATTTTATATAAAACTATGTGAAAAGGAAAATTTTGGCTTTAGAGATATTGAAAATGTGAACAAAAATGATATAAGATGAAAAATGAAGTATATATGCTTAATAGGGGTAAAATTGAAATTTTACATCCAATGAAGGGCAAAATAGTCAATTACCGGTAAAAAATATAATTAAAAGAAATAAAATAGTCCATTTGACTAAAAAGGGAAAAATTTGTACTTAAGAAGTAGTATAGGGACCAAACGATAATTTTACATTTAACAAAAAAAAATTTTAGAGACTAAATGGTAATTTACAAAATTAAAGTTAAATTGGTATCATAAGAAATTTACTGAGTCGAAATCGGAGTTAAAATAAATAAAAATGAAAAAGTCAACCAAAAATCAAAGTTGGTCAATATAACAGAAAAAGTCAACTATAGGGATAAAATGGTAAATTTCTACTCTGACTGATAAATTATTGAAATTAAATAAGAAAGAAAAGTTTTGAGATCACTTAATGAGTAATTGAACATGAAATGAATAAATTATGAAATTATGAAATTATAAGAGTTTAATAAAATAATAGTGGTTAAATTGAATAAAATAAACAAATTAAGTTAGTTGAAATTCTTTGTAAGTGTATCCATCATTAAGCAATTAGATTTGCTTAGCGTATAGTTTTATGACTGTGCGCAGGGATAGGTGCTAAAGGACAAGAATCAAAGAAAGAAATGGCATGTACATAGAAGACCATGATTTTGAACTTTGTCTTGTAATTATATGTAAATTATTATGACAAGGATGAGAATTATTGGCATGTAATATTAACTTAATTTATGAGTTTGATGGATGCAAATGAATGTAGTATTGATTAGATGTGTGTGAATGTGTATGATGAACTGATATTATAGAAGTGCTGTGAATTGTTGATTAAAGTTTGGGAGTAGGAAAAATATTATTGGGAGTGCAATTTGACCTTTTACAGGTTTGGGAACTAAGAAAAATTAAGCCATTATATTGCAAATTTTTCGTTAAAATCAAATTAACAACTTATTATTTTTAATAGTATTAATGAACAGTGTAGGTCTTCAAATTAGTTAGGAAGGCATTACAAAATGGCTGATTAGCTATGCCAAAAGTTGAAACTCAATTCTCTCTAGCAGCTTTTATAGTGACTACTTACCCTTCTTGTGGGATCTTTATCATTTGGTGCAAGTGTGATGCATCCTCTTCCTTTTCCCATCGAAACTCGATTTCATCCTCGAAACTAAAGGATCATCAAGCTCGAGGGAGGTAATCTCTAACCTTTGGCAGTTCAGTCCTATTTTAAGAGTTCGACTAGCTAGGTTACAGACTGATTGGTCGCTTCATGATAGGAAAGACACTCAACTCGACTTGCCAAATCTTAAGCCTCAAAAGGTATAAGATGGCATGTCAAGGTGTCTCTATCTCATTGCTAATAATAGATAGCCAAGAGGCATATTATTGGACACCATAATGCTAATTGTAAGGAGTCACCACCTAATAGGACATTAGGAAAAGGGTTTTCCAACCTTGTAAGGCCAAAAACACAGAGATGGTTTAAAACTCCGCTCTTATTTTTATCTTTGATAAATGTGACATAACAGATTTCAAATTAATCATGTTATTCCCTTTTTTTTCATGCAAGATTAGAGCAAATATAAAAACTTAAGGAGCATCTAATCACGTACGAAAGCTATAAATCATGGCATAAAAAAAGCAATAAGGACATCTAAAAATCGAGCAATTTTTTGTAACCTTTTTGGTGAGCACTTTGATCTTTGTATATAGATTATGAAGAAGTATTTCATTATAAGGATTTGAAGATAAGGACTTGCCAGTCTAATTTTTATTTAAGAAATATCTCATGTTATTTAATTATATACAAGAATCATTTACATTATTAAAAATTAATTTTTACACATGAGTTTCTTAGGCAAAAATGCGAATATTAGTCCAGTTTTATTAAAGAAGTATCAAAATTCTTACTATAAATATTTTTTGTGACATTTTTCATTGATGGCCAAAAAAGTCTTTTTATAATAAAAAGAATATAGATTAGGAATTTAATTTCGACGCTTACCCAATTATATTTATAGAAGGGTCATTAATGATGACAATAATAATAATAATAATAATAATAATAATAATAATAATAAAAGAAAAATAATAATTAAAGAAAAATAAAAGGGGTAAAATGAGAATAAAAGAGAGAAAGATAAGAATCTAGTACGTATGTCAAGTATGCATTGACATGCATTAAGTGACATACGATCAACTATTTTATTTAAAAAAAACAAAAAAAAAGTATTATGGGCCATACATCACATGATACACGAGTGTACACCAGGTGATGCACTGCCGTATTGACCTAACGTAGTCTAGTTTTCTTCCTTTTTCAAATAAAGTTCTTATCGATAATAGATATAAAATGGAGCAAAAAAAGAGACAATATATAAAAGGGAAAATGACTTGTAAACCAAATTTATTTGAGAAAACACAAATAAAGATATTTTTATAAGAAAAACCTAATAATTGTTACCACATGGCAATATACCCTATGAAAAGGGTTTCACAACCTAAATCTACATAGGAGCAGCTATATAACAAAAATATGATGAATAAATCAATGTATAAAATTTATAATATTTGAAATGTATATATTTTTATACCGCCAGAAAATTGAGTCGAGTAGGAAAGACTTGTTATATTACCTGTAGTGTACTTGCTCAATTGGATTTTCAAATGTCAAACTTGTGTACCCTTCTTTTGTTGATGTGATAAAAAGTAGTTGAAAAGTATAAAAAATAAATACCAAAAACAAACCTTTTGCAATTAAAAGCCTTTATAATTGCTATAATACCTTTCTAAAACCAAAATTTCCAACCTTTTTGAAAGCAACCAGCCATTTCCTTATATATTAAATTGTGGATGGGTGTGCAAAGGGTTTTGGATGGGTGTGCAAAGGTTTATGTATGGGTGTGCACTCCCACAAGTCAATTATCCACCGACTTGCTTTTGAAGATTCTACCTATTTTTGGGCTATACGATCGTACTATTTGTAGTGTAAGAGTGTACACCTCAAGTGCCAAAGGCTACTTACCTAAAAATGTAAGATTCCCCTGATGCATGACCATACTCTCCTTATGTAAGGCCGTACAAGCCTACAAATGGAGCACACCTATAATTTGGCTGAATGATGACACATTCCCTATGTGCAAGGGCTTGCAAGCCCTTATGCATGGGTGTACAAGGCTGGATTCTTTCTCAATTGACCTTTTAAGCCTTTAATCGGTGATATTTAGTCATTTAACACATTGCTCCACTTGATCGCTCAAATCAAGAATACAAACATTTTAAAAAAATACTTTTCTAAAAAGGATTTCAACATGAAAAGGATTCATCATCCTCAATCCGTTATCTTTTAAGGAGCAGTTTTCCTTATTAGGTAACATTGATAAAAGCCTCCTCAGGACCTAGTATCGATAGTTTCCCCCTAACTTTAGAGAGGCTAGTACACATAAGAATCTAGGTGAGTCAAAGTTCAAAGTAAAAGAAAGAGATATTTACCTAAGGAGGTAATCTCCTTGTTTGCTTATTAAGAAGGCTTGGTTGGTAATCGATGCCAGCTTATGGCACATTCCTTAGTCTGAAGGTGATTACACTTCTATAGCTATGCCTTGATCTAAAAGTGATTCCACTCTGTGTCTATATCTTGAGGAGATCCCACTCTGTGGCTATATGCTGAGGTGATTCTACTCTATGGCTATACATTGGCTTGAAAGCAATCCCACTCTGTGACTATACCCTAAGATGATTCCACTCTATGGCTAGACCTTAGCTTGATGGCTATCCCACTTTACGGCTATACCTGAAGGCGATTCCACTCTATGACTATACCTTGGCTTGAAGGTGATCCGACTTTATGGCTATACCTTGGCTCAAAGGCAATCCCATTTTGTGGCTATACCTTGAATTGAAGGCATTCCCACTCTATGGCTATACCTAGAGGCAATTCCACGCTGTGGCTATACCCTAAGGTGATTCCACTATGTAGCTATACCTTGAGGCAATTCCACTATGTGGCTATACCTTGATTTGATTTGAATTTTTTTTTACGTGTTAGGGTTGATTGGATCTAAAGTTATTTAGAGTTAACTCGCATGAATACTTAACCCTGCAGTGAAATGAGTAGCATTACAAGTAGCACTCGTGAGGCTACACTGGTCGATGTTATTTAGCCAATTAAATTTTATTTATCCTACATTTGTATTGTTGAAAAGTTAGATTAAAGTTGATTGCCTCCTGTGTGGTTTGATAAGATAATCATTTATAGTTTTTCGGCAATATGATATGTAAATTTTATTAAGTCCATTACCTATTTATAATTATAACATATACTTTATAATTAATTAATTACTTTTATCCTGTGATTGGAGTATTTCAAAATTATGCTTAACCCATTAACAATAAGTGATATCAATTTGTAGCATAATGGATCACATATACTATATCAATCATGATAGATAAATAATAATCCCAAAACAAATTCAAAGGAGCAATCATGACAAATCCAACACAAATATCCAAATGTAAAAACATCATCCCATAAAAAATGTCCAAATGTGTAAATGTATGTAACCTATTTGTGATTAAAAAATAGGTGTAAAGGTCATCATCTCCCTGAAATCATGGTGCCTTAGTGTAGGCCATAGTCAGTAAGGCCTTCAGATGAAGAACAAGAGCAGTGTCTATAGAATGGGGGGCTCAGTGCCTGAGGGGTGGATTGGCCTGACTGTGTAGGGCCTAGAGGATCAATAGTAATGGGATGGAAGAACTCATCAATATAACCTACAAGGCGGTCCATCTTCCGTTGAATACTAGCCAACTTCGCTATTGGTGCCACAAAGCATTCTACAATAGTCCCATCTATACCTATCATATAAGCCCCTGAGATCAGTGTCAAGCTTGTCAATTCTTTTCTCCATCTCATCCTTAGCCCCCTTGACTGTTTCAATAGCAGTAAGGAATATAATCTCTAATTCTATGATCTATTCTGTGACCTTCTAAACACTCTTATCCATATTCTAGACCCCAATCTCTATCCTAGCTAGGTCAATTATGAACTGCCGCTAGTGAGCATCAATGTCATTAAACCTCTTTAGATATGCCTAATGCTACCTAACCAGTTCCTAGCGTATCGCCCGTATGTCTATGGCTATGGTAGTTTGCATCACAATTATGCTATGAATACGTTGCAATATGGCATCCTTTAGGGTTGCTGGCTAAGGTAAAAGTGGCGTTGAGGATGACGATACACCAGGATGACCACAATCCCTATATGGAAGCTCCTACTGAAAGATAGGAAAACCTTATATAATACGTGGTGCAATTAACTCTTGGCAGACCTCCCTTACAAAATAATCCATGAAAGGAACCTCTTCCTTTTTGAGTCTTGACCCAAGAACATCCTCTATTTGTTGATCATCATTAAGTTCTTGCTCATGATGTGACTATTGCTCATCATCTGGTATCTTCCTGATTAGATTGAAAGCTGTAATGATCTCCTACAAAGTCATCAATCTAGTCCCATCAGGGGAAGAATAATCCTCTTTAGCCATGTGCATGTCATAGGCCACCTTCTTATCTAGGTAGATGCCCTCTCTAATAGTCGGACCCATTATAGCTTTTGGCATACCCATAGCTAAAAGCAATCTATAGACTAACCATCCTATAACTTTTGCCTCACCTAGGTTGCGCTGCATTTTTTGTAAGTTCTCTAAAATGGTATGGCTTTGGTCTATTTGTCCACCACTTATTATGCCCCATAAACTATAAGTCTCTGCCACCACAATAGAATCAGGATTGCCTATCCTCCCCAAACATGAACAATAGAGGACTCTATACAAGTAGCACAACAACTATGAATGCAACATGGTGGACTTTGCCATCTTTCGTACATATGGGATGCTCGATCTTGCAATAATTGCCCATAGTTTTGCTGAAGCAGATCTCAGGTCTGATCACATCCTCTCCCATGGGCAACCCTAAAATCTGAGCAAAGTGCCTATATGACATTGACACAGGTTGATTGTTGATGCGATATAAAATGACACCTTCCTCATCATCTGGCTATCGACTGCCTTGTTATCTTAGGATAAATCCTGTAAGCCCCTGTATAGAAATGTGTCCATCATGCTTATGCTATCTGGTCAGCAGCCTCTTCCAATAACCCAAGCTAATCTAATAATCCACTAGATATGAACCAGCTAGATAGCATACGAACTTTTGACATGGTTCGATAGAGGATACCCTGCTTCAGTGTCATCTATATGAGAAAATGGGGATCTATGACCTACAAAATTCAAAGTTTCACAATCAAACATGGTACAACATTCAAAGGTGCTATTTAGACATTATCACTTTTTATATATAAACTTCTATTTCTTAACAACTTAGAAATCTAGGCCTAATCCTACACAAAGCATGTTCACAAGAAGCTATAATAGCTAAGCAACACGTATTTTTCCCTAACCCACCACCGGGCATCTAGCAATCATACCAAACTTCACAAGAGAAATGTATATATATTCACAAAAATCTAAACCAAGACACTAGGTGTTGGATTTTTATGGTTACATGCATCATATACATGAGCGGAATTTTAAAATTTTTAACCATATGATCTGATCTTGCCATGAATACACAATATAACTATATGAGAATAAGAAAAATCACCTTTGATTTTTGTTGAACAGTTGATTTTACTTCGCACCGGGTTGTCGCAAACCACAGTGTCCAAAATCGAACACCTCCAATGAGTAATCCACACTAGAGAGGGGTAAATTGAACCAACAAATTGGTGTTCAACTAGGGCTGGCCGAAATTCCCAAGAGCTAGCTTGGGAAGTGGCGCAAAAGTGGAGAGAGAATTAAGAGAAAAAGACTTTCCTTTTGTTTTAATCACTTAACCCTAATTCTCATTAGTTGGCCTTTTATAGTTAGGTTAAAATTCCAACTCCTTAATGAGATTGGGCTCTTTAAAATTGCTGGAGAATTATTAATTGGGCTTCTGGAATTAATTATAATCATTTGGGCTTAATTAAATCCAAATTAAATCTTTTCATAAAAGACCATGCACAAAATCCACAAACTAGGCCCTTTGTGCATCTAATTGGATTTAAATACCCAAATGGATTCCAAATCCAACCAAATTAAATATGTGAGTTCCATAACACTTATGTAACATATATAAATTAATTTGGTCCAAGAAAAATCCCTCTAAGCCCTTCTGTATGGAGTTGGCGTGTAGCCCTCTTCTGGAGGGCTTCCTCCAACTTCTTCATTCCTTTGGCCCTCTATAATTTCTCCAATGGTCCTATTAATCAGTCCTATAACACTTATAGTAGTCTTATAACACTTATAAGATAATAATAATTAATCATGAAATACATTATTTCATTTAGGTCCAATTTACAGAACATTTCTCAAAAGTTCCGCGGACAATTTTATTTGATCATAATTAATTAAACTCTTTAATTAATTATTATCATATTCTCCTCTCTACCTTTATAATAATATCAAATATTATTATCCTTGTCATTTTACCATTTTATCCTTTTCTCTATATGTGTGTGACCTATTGGGTTCCTGTCCATATTGGCAGTATAATATGTAATCGTGAGTTCTATTCAAAACTCACATGATTTAAACTCCTTTAAATCAATTTATCAATCTCTATTGATATTTTGATACATCATTATACAAGTCATGATTGGCCTCTAGCTAGGCATCATGACTACCCAAATGTCAGGAAAGTCATGTGGTTTGACTGTACCCTTCCATAGAAACAATTACCGTGCAATTACTCCTTTCACCACTCTTATCTCAATTAGATTCTGAGTATGGATTTCTGTCAACTCATATAAATCTAATTATGTATGTTCTATTAATTTAACCATTATTCCTAAAATGCCCTTCATGGATCTTCATCCATCTCGGCATATTACTCTAACCAGAGATTCACTGAACAAGGTAATTATAGAATCATGTGAGATAACTTCCCTTGTTAAATCTGGGATGGTGAATCCTTTGTCAATCACTCAACTATCTTCAAGTAGGTCATGATATACCCAATCTCCTAACTATGTTCACTCCCAGTTGGAAGTAATCAGTTATGGAGTCAAAGTATACCACTTGCTACTTAAGATAACTTTGGTGATCTCAAGTTTAAGGATACTTGCACAACCGCTATGAAGAGATTCCTCACTGACATAGATTTAATATCCATATGAGGATTCTCTTTGCAGGTCTCCAATGAACTTGTTCCTTTAACAAGCATCCACATGTTAGCATTGATTATCATCCATAATCACAATTATGAGAACCATTGCTTGAACCATTCAAGAAGCATAACATGTGCTAGTCTGTCCGAATTAACAATGTCCTATCTTGTTAATTCTATGACTAGGGATATTTAGATATTAACACATTTACATGCGATAGACATCTCACATCATGAACACTTTCATGATTGCCTTTGCACTGTGTTTATAATATCTAGGACTTTATTTATTAATTTAAGATTTACAAACTCATGTATTCAAACACAGCATTAATAAATGAATGATGCCTTTTATTAAGAATATAAATTTCATACATATGAAAAACATCCCTATTACATGGGCTCTAGGGCATACTCTCTAACAATCTCCCACTTGCACTAGAGCCAATCACTCATATGTCTCAGACCCATGCTATTTATATGGTGATCATGCTTTATCTGGAAAAGTGCTTTAGTGAGGGGATCAGCCACATTGTCATCTGTGGGAACCCTTTCTATTTTCACATCATTTCTAGCTACTATTTCCCTTATGAGATGGTAGCATCTGAGAACATGCTTGGATCGCTGATGAGACCGTGGTTCCTTTGCTTGCGCAATGGCTCCATTGTTGTCACAATATAAAGGAATCGGATCAACAATGCTAGGCACCACTCCTAGTTTGGTTATGAACTTTTTGATCCAGACTGCTTCTTTGGCTGCTTCTGAAGCAGCAATGTACTCAGCTTCTGTTGTGGAATCAGCAGTTGTTTCTTGTTTGGAACTTTTCCAACTAACTGCTCCTCTTCCCATTATGAACACATAACCAGATTGTGATTTACAATCATCTTTGTCAGATTGGAAGTTGGCATCTGTATACCCATTTACTTCCAAACTGCCCTCTCCAAATACCAAGAACATATCCTTAGTCCTTCTCAAGTACTTAAGGATATTCTTGACAGCTGCCCAGTGTTCCTCTCCAAAATTGGATTGGAATCTGCTTGTGACACTCAAAGCAAATGCTACATCTGGACGTGTACATAACATAGCATACATGATAGAACCAATTGCAGATGCATATGGTATTCTATTCATGCTCTCTCTATCCTCTAGTGTCTGTGGACACATAGACTTAGAAAGGTGTTTCCCATGCACCATAGGTATAAACCCTTTCTTAGAGAGATCCATATTGAACCTCTTCAATACTTTATCTATATATGTACTTTGAGAAAGACCTAGCAACCTATTGGATCTATCTCTATAGATCCTTATTCCCAGAATATAGGATGCTTCTCCAAGGTCTTTCATGGAGAATTGCTTGGATAACCATATTTTAACAGATTGGAGAAGAGAAATGTCATTTCCCATGATCAATATGTCATCTACATATAGAACTAGGAAGACAATTGCACTCCCACTGACCCTTTTATACACACAAGGTTCATCTTCATTCTGTGAGAAACCAAACTCTTTGATTGTCTCATTGAATCGTATGTTCCAAATCCTAGAGGCTTGCTTCAATCCATAAATGGATCTTTGAAGCTTGCATACCTTTTCGCCATTTCCTGATGTGAATCCTTCTGGTTGTGTCATATACACATCCTCGGTAAGATTTCCATTAAGGAAAGCTGTCTTCACATCCATCTGCCAAATCTCATAATCATAATGAGCTGCAATGGCTAAAAGTATTCTTATAGACTTAAGCATCGCTACAGGAGAAAAAGTTTCGTCATAGTCAATACCTTCTTTTTGACGATAACATTTTGCTACTAAGCGAGCTTTATAGGTAACTATATTACCTTCCATGTCAGTCTTCTTTTTGAAGACCCATTTGCACCCTATGGGTTTTATCCCTTCAGGTGGTTAAGTTAAAGTCCATACTTTATTCTCATACATGGAGTCCATTTCGGACTGCATAGCCTTAAGCCATAAATCACGTTCTGAATTGTTCAAAACTTCTTGATAGCTTGTAGGCTCATTGTCCTCTACTACAGTTATGCCTCTATCCGAATCAATGTGAAATCCATATCTCACAGGGATAGAACGCATCCTAGTAGATCTTCTAGGATTTTGTGTATAATCAGGTTCAACTGTGATTTCATCATTATGAAATTCAGTTTCAGGTTCAATCGATTGATCATCTTCTATTTGTGGGTCTTGAACTTCACCAAGCTCAATTTTACTCCCAGTGTCCTCTCGTAGGAGAAATTCTCTTTCTAAGAAGACAGCATGCCTTGAAACAAACACCTTTTGTTCTAAGGGATGATAGAAATAATATCCAAATGTTTCTTTTGGATATCCCACAAATAAACATTTGTCAGACTTAACATCCAGTTTGTCTGACATTGTCCTCTTCACATAAGCAGGACAACCCCATACTTTCATATGAGAAAGCGTGGGTTTCTTGTTATTCCACATCTCATATGGAGTAACATCAACCGATTTACTAGGAACTCTATTTAACACATAAACAACAGTTTCTAGTGCATACCCCTAAAAAGACTTAGGCAAGTCCGCTCGGCTCATCATTGATCGAACCATATCTAATAGTGTTCGATTCCTCCTTTTGGATACACCATTGTGTTGTGGTGTATATGGAGGAGTCCATTGAGATAAAATCCCATTATCTCTAAGATAATCCTGAAACTCTTGACTTAAGTATTCTCCACCTCGATCTGATCTAAGTGTTTTAATACTTTTGCCAAGTTGTTTTTCTACTTCATTTCTGAATTCTTTGAACTTTTCAAATGCTTCAGACTTATATTTCATTAGATAGATGTATCCAAACCTGGAATAATCATCTATGAAAGTAATGAAGTAGGAGTAACCTCCTCTAGCATGTGTAGTCATTGGACCACATACATCCGAATGTATTAAGTCCAAAACCATTTTAGCTCGTTCTCCTTTACCAATAAAGGGAGCTTTTGTCATTTTTCCCAATAAACAAGATTCGCATGTATCAAATGATTCATAATCAAATGATCCCAAATCACCTGACTTGTGCAATTTGGTCATGCATTTTTCATTTATGTGGCCTAAACGACAATGCCATAAGTATGAGGTATTTAGATTATCATGTTTCATTCTCTTGGTATCCACATTATGTACTTCTTTAATTAAATCAAGAACAAATATACCATTCTCAATGATAGCTTTTGCATAAAATATATTGTTCTTAAAAATGTAACAACATTTGTCCTTTAAAGAAATATCATAATCGTTCATTAAACAACTGAAAGAAATAATACTCTTGGACAAAGCTGGAACATAATAACAATTATTTAATTCCAGTACTAGTCCACTCGGAAGAGGCAAATGATAAGTCCCCACAATAGTTGTAGAGATGTTTTGTCCAGTAGCTGACTGCAAACAAATCTCTGCCTTTCCAACTCTTCTAAAGCTTCTAAGCCCCTGTAGATCATTACATAAATGAGATCCACATCCGGTATCTAATACCCAAGATTGTTTTGAAGCAATAGAATAAGTATTAATTTCAATCATATGAATACCTGAAGTAGATGCAACAGCTTGCTTCTTCTCCTTAAGAGAATCTAGATAGGCCTTGCAGTTACGCTTCCAATGACCATCCTTTCCACAATGGAAGCAAGTCCCTTTGGGATTCTCTTTCTTGGCAACCTTCTTCTTGGAGATCCCACCATTCTTTGGCTGCGCCTTGGTTATCTTCTTCTTCTGCTTCTTGCCTTTAACAGAAGTGACAACCATAACACTTTTTGGATCTTTCTTAAATGATCCATCAGCTGTCTTGAGCATGTTGATTAACTCAGGAATGGATACTTGGATCTTGTTCATGTTGAAGTTAAGCACAAAAGGTGCATAACTTGGAGCCAACGAGTACAAGATTAAATCTATGTAAAGATCATTATCCATAACATAGCCAAGTCTACTCAAATGCTCAATATACCCATACATCTTCAATGCATGAGCAGCAGCTGAAGTGCCTTCCACCATTTTGCAACTAAATAGAGCTCGAGCAATCTCATATTGCTCAGTTCTAGCCTGAGAAGAATAAAGCTCCTCTAGATGCAAAACGATGGTTCTAGCATCCATCATTTCATGTTGCTTCTGAAGCTCCGAGGACATAGCACCCAGCATCAGACATGCTGCTATTTCACTATCCTCCATGTATTTTCGATAAATGCCTTTGATCTCATCAATGGCGTCATCTGATGGACGTGGTGGTGGATCTTTATCCAAGACATAGTGGATCTTTTCAGCCCTGATAACAATTCTCACTTGCCTGATCCAGTCAGAATAGTTGTTGCCAACCAGCTTGTTATCCAAGATTGATCGTATATTAATGTTTGATGTGCTCATGATGATGACCTAGATGTGAAAAAGAAAAGATATGAGAGTATGTTCATATATATGTATGCATTAATAAGGTCTTTAATTAATACATTTACTCCCACTATTTTATTACGAATTAATAGCCCTCACTATTTAATCCGAGAAAACCCGATGGTTTTCTTAGTGGGCCAATATCCAATCCTTGATATATAATTTGACCTTGACTGTGGTCAACAAGCCAAATTCCATACCCTTGAAAGGTAGGTATCTCTATACCAATTGTGTCTCTACACAACTATTGGATCATTAGGTTATCAACTTTTGATGCATGCATATCATATATGCATTCCCTAATCTTGCCTCTAGAACCATTAGCCTTGACTGTGGTCAACAAACTAATGGGCTAGCTAAGATGACCCATTTAATTAGATTTGAACATATTCGATATAATGTGAGCTTGACTGTGGTCAACAACCCACACTATAAAGAACTCTGGTTCTCCTCAAATTAATGGAAGGCTTATATACCTTAGTATTTGTTTGAGGGTTTTAGTTAATTAAGTCTCATCATACATGGTTGGCATACATTGGTATGCATCCTATATCTATCACATAAATATAAGCATACAAATATGGTATAGTTATGGACTTCACTACATTGATTTCCCCGAGCCATGAGGGAAATCAAAAGGTCATACCTAGGTAGTATGCATGATTCAAACAAGAAAATAATTACATTATCTTCAAGCTTGTTGGATCTCCATCCGGCCCATCTTGCTCCTTGATATTTGTCTCCATTTCTATTTCTAATTCTAATCTAAGTAATCTAATTAAATATTACAATTTGAAATGAAATACAAACCAAAAACAAGTGGCCGGGACATGAAAGTCCTCATTGGGCCAAAACATGCATTATGTTCAATCACATTGGGCTTTGTCCATAACTAACCATCATGCCAATCATTCACCCTTATATGCCTCTCTAATGCATAAAGAAATGGATTACTAACTTTGTTTCAACTTTTGAAACAATATTTTGAGTTATTTTAATGATGTGATCAAATTAGGAAACTTTTTCCATTTTGGAAACTTTCATTTTAGGAAACCTTTTTGCATGAATGTGTTCTTGTCTTAATAATCAATCAAATTGATTATTAATTAATTATAAATTGATTATTTAATTAATTAATCATATTAAATAATTAAAGAATCAATTTTGGGCTTAAAACAAGTGTAGGCCGAAACCCACAGAAGAAAAACCCTAAGTGTGTTCACACACAAACTAGTTTTGTGTCATTTGGACCATTTGGGCCTTTTGGAATGAGCCAAGCCCACTCCAGCCCTTAAAACCCATTAATAAACTTAATTAATGTTTATAATAGTTAATTTAAATCAGCTCCTTGGGCCCACCAAGTCATTCACTAATTTAAACCAAGTCCGTAAACATAATTAAGCCTATTAAGTGGTTTTAATGAATTAAAATTAATCAAATTAATTTAAGGCCCATTTTAATTAATCCAATTAATTAAAAACACTTTAATATATCATATATATCAGATTTAGAAGATCAAAAGTCGTTCTAACCAAGAACACATCAAGAACATACGAAGAACACCAATTTATCGAACTTTTCGACAAAACTAGTTTTCATGCAAAACTTGTTCGATTTTAATTCCGTTCGATCCTACGGCTTAATATCACATATTAAACACATAAAATATCATCTAAATGATTTTTAAATGGATCCATAAGAAATTAAATTAGAACAGCCCCTACATTACCTAGGGTTTCACGCCAAACCCTAATGGGTTTCACGCCAAACCCAAATCAAAATGCTTCAAAAAATTCGTTTTTGTTTCCACCAAATTTATTTGATCACACATATAACCATAAATCAATATTTCTCATTCATGAACAATCAAATCTAATATTTTAAAGTTCATGAAATAAATAACTCAAAACAAAACAAAACTTATTCCGCAGAAAAATATAGAATTGTATATCCATGACAAAACCGTGGCTCTGATACCATGTTGAATTTTTATGGTTACATGCATCATATACATGAGCGGAATTTTAAAATTTTTAACCATATGATCTGATCTTGCCATGAATACACAATATAACTATATGAGAATAAGAAAAATCACCTTTGATTTTTGTTGAACAGTTGATTTTACTTCGCACCGGGTTGTCGCAAACCACAGTGTCCAAAATCGAACACCTCCAATGAGTAATCCACACTAGAGAGGGGTAAATTGAACCAACAAATTGGTGTTCAACTAGGGCTGCCCGAAATTCACAAGAGCTAGCTTGGGAAGTGGCGCAAAAGTGGAGAGAGAATTAAGAGAAAAAGACTTTCCTTTTGTTTTAATCACTTAACCCTAATTCTCATTAGTTGGCCTTTTATAGTTAGGTTAAAATTCCAACTCCTTAATGAGATTGGGCTCTTTAAAATTGCTGGAGAATTATTAATTGGGCTTCTGGAATTAATTATAATCATTTGGGCTTAATTAAATCCAAATTAAATCTTTTCATAAAAGACCATGCACAAAATCCACAAACTAGGCCCTTTGTGCATCTAATTGGATTTAAATACCCAAATGGATTCCAAATCCAACCAAATTAAATATTTGAGTTCCATAACACTTATGTAACATATATAAATTAATTTGGTCCAAGAAAAAGCCCTCTAAGCCCTTCTGTATGGAGTTGGCGTGTAGCCCTCTTCTGGAGGGCTTCCTCCAACTTCTTCATTCCTTTGGCCCTCTATAATTTCTCCAATGGTCCTATTAATTATTATATCAGTCCTATAACACTTATAGTAGTCTTATAACACTTATAAGATAATAATAATTAATCATGAAATACATTATTTCATTTAGGTCCAATTTACAGAACATTTCTCAAAAGTTCCGCGGACAATTTTATTTGATCATAATTAATTAAACTCTTTAATTAATTATTATCATATTCTCCTCTCTACCTTTATAATAATATCAAATATTATTATCCTTGTCATTTTACCATTTTACCCTTTTCTCTATATGTGTGTGACCTATTGGGTTCCTGTCCATATTGGCAGTATAATATGTAATCGTGAGTTCTATTCAAAACTCACATGATTTAAACTCCTTTAAATCAATTTATCAATCTCTATTGATATTTTGATACATCATTATACAAGTCATGATTGGCCTCTAGCTAGGCATCATGACTACCCAAATGTCAGGAAAGTCATGTGGTTTGACTGTACCCTTCCATAGAAACAGTTACCGTGCAATTACTCCTTTCACCACTCTTATCTCAATTAGATTCTGAGTATGGATTTCTGTCAACTCATATAAATCTAATTATGTATGTTCTATTAATTTAACCATTGTTCCTAAAATGCCCTTCATGGATCTTCATCCATCTCGGCATATTACTCTGGCCAGAGATTCACTGAACAAGGTAATTATAGAATCATGTGAGATAACTTCCCTTGTTAAATCTGGGATGGTGAATCCTTTGTCAATCACTCAACTATCTTCAAGTAGGTCATGATATACCCAATCTCCTAACTATGTTCACTCCCAGTTGGAAGTAATCAGTTATGGAGTCAAAGTATACCACTTGCTACTTAAGATAACTTTGGTGATCTCAAGTCTAATGATACTTGCACAACCGCTATGAAGAGATTCCTCACTGACATAGATTTAATATCCATATGAGGATTCTCTTTGCAGGTCTCCAATGAACTTGTTCCTCTAACAAGCATCCACATGTTAGCATTGATTATCATCCATAATCACAATTATGAGAACCATTGCTTGAACCATTCAAGAAGCATAACATGTGCTAGTCTGTCCGAATTAACAATGTCCTATCTTGTTAATTCTATGACTAGGGATATTTAGATATTAACACATTTACATGCGATAGACATCTCACATCATGAACACTTTCATGATTGCCTTTGCACTGTGTTTATAATATCTAGGACTTCATTTATTAATTTAAGATTTACAAACTCATGTATTCAAACACAGCATTAATAAATGAATGATGCCTTTTATTAAGAATATAAATTTCATACATATGAAAAACATCCCTATTACATGGGCTCTAGGGCATACTCTCTAACACTAGGAACCATTATGTCATTACATAAATATATACCATTGCCGCTATTTTCACTATCATCATTCTTATTTACTTGTGGATAATCATCATCAATGCTTGCATTCTTTTCAAAGGACAGGCTTAGTTTAATTTAAAGCAAGTAATTCTATCATTTCCTATTATTTCTTATTTTTTATCCAATTACCTATTTACAAATTATATACATTCTATTATCAGTATTATTAACATTTTTACCTATTTACTGACTATCACATAAATAGACAAAATCCCATACATATTTCCTATTATTTCACATTTCCTACATTTTTAGATTATATATAAACAATATGCACCGACTAGTATTGTTTTTATCTTTGTTATTAGTCATGTACATACCTTAGTTTACACATGCATATTCACTCATCTCTTTTCCCCCCTTTTTTTTGCCAACCTCTGATTTTGCTAAACAAATCAATCAACAACACAAAATGGCAAATAACAAAAAAACTAAGGTGCAATAAATTAACTATACACATTCACTTGGTTTTTCTGGAAAAATTGAAAATAATCATTAATAATTCATCACACACTTGCAAAGTAATTAATGCTACCAATCTCACCTAATTTCAGACTCATTTAAACCATAGAAATGAGTTATAAAATCATGAACATACCTTGTTTGGTTGTTAAGTAAAACTTGATAAAAACTCACAAAATCAGTGTCAAAATGTACACAATACAGAAACCCAACAATGTACCAGATTAAAATTGCAAAATATTGCTTGTAAGATGAGAAAAAAGCAAAAAGCAAAAAATTGAAGGCCACCATTTTGAAATCGACGAAAAAAAGAAGAAGAAGAAGGAAAGACAAAGAAAAAAAGCAAAATTCAACTATATTTATGTTTTAGAGGAATTTACGGCCGTGCTCTCTCATGTAAGGCCATGCATCGAGGATGCAAGGGTATGCAAAGCATAAAAATTCATAATTTGAAAAGTTTTGTACATGAAACATTTTGATACATGCAAAATGCTATGTGAATAGCATTTTTGCATGGATTTTGAACCAAACTAATGCAAAATAACCCCAAATTTTCAAAAATAACTTTAAAAAAATTTACAATCTCCAAATTTATTGGTCTAACCAAGAAAAGTTATTTTATTTGCACTTTTTTTATAAGAAACTATTTTTTATCGTGATAATATTAATAAAATATCCTCTATTACTACCATGTTTATCATGTATCTATATCTATTTTTATTTATCATTACATACTTAACTTGCTATTATTATTTATTATGTACATCCTTTTTTTCAATTAACTATTATTACATTTTGTTATTATTTTTTGGGTGTTCGAATTTCGTCTGCATGTGCAAAATATACTTCCTAAAATTGTGAGCCAGCCTTGAATTGTGAAATTTGAAATGAAACCTATAAAAACATTATGCTGGAAGCATGCATGGTCTTGTTAAATTATGCAAGATGAGATGTATGATATGCAAGGCTATTTTTTACTATTCATTTTCACCAGGTGGTAACTAGGGTTAGTGTACAGGTGTATGCTTAGAATGTATGGCCGTCCAGGCTGACTTAAAAATAGGGGTTTTGGATTTTTAGCTATCCTTTGCTCCCTACTTGCACTTCCCTCATCACTTTATATCCTTTATATTTGTGCCCTTCATTGTGTTGCTTTAGATTATAGTGTGCCAATGTGTTTATTTTTATAAGTGCCTTGCCTTATTATTGGTTGACTATTCTACCTGGGATAACCCTATCTTGTCTTTTTATTCCAACTTAAGGTTTCTTCAGAGGGTAAAGTTAGGCGAACACTTATTGGTAGCTTCAACATGCTATTGGGACCCCAATTTTCATGTGTTTTGCTTCAATAATGTGGATATTTATCCCCTTTATAAAGAATTTGTTGCCATTTTGAGCATCCCTTTCAGCCCAGGCACCCTTCCATATGTTCCCAACTGTGTCCCAAATTATCCACGAGAGGTTGTTAGTGCTTTAAGGATCCACCCTTCCTATGTTAGGGTTTTTGCTAAGCCTTTTGAACTTATAGTGCTCAATTTTCTATTTAATAGTTTATACTATTTCAATGGAAATGAGACTTATGCTTTAGGTGTTATCCTTTTCATGTGTTTGGACTATCATCTATGCATCACTAGTGAGGTCAGCATCTTAGGAGACTACCAATTGTTTGATGTTGTTAATGATATTCGTGAAGGACTAACCCCATTCCTATTAATCTTGGCTGAGACCTTACTTGGATTGGATGTTGGGAATGGTTATCCCATTACTCTATTCACTGGAAACCCTTTATTGCTCTAAGCATTCATATAGTTATTTATTTTAAGGTAATACACCTCTTATAGGTTTTCATGCTAGCTTTTCTTTACGAGATATGCATCCTTTTGCAGATTTTCACATAACCCTATGCCTAATTTTTGCCTGAAATGGATGCAAAACTGTTCCAGCGGCTTTTGCATTTATTTTTATCATTACTTTATTATTTATTTATTTATTTATTTTTCTCCTTTTCTGTTTCTTCTCTTTTTAAGATCCGGTTGCAGGAGAAACTCAGGATATTGGTCAAGCCTCCTCCTTATGTCATGGATGTAAATTCCTTAAGGTTCTTTGGTGCACGCATGTGATGGTATTGGATTGGCTTTGTGGATGAAAGCATCATGCGGCTGTGCTCTATCGCAAAATAAAGGGTAAATTTCATATGCCCATGGATATGCGTTAAGTATATGACCCATCATTGGACTATAAGTGTATGCCCCTTTGTGGTCTTTACCAAGCTACTTTCTACATCATCGTACACTGTATTCGACAATTTGGTCTTAGGCAAGTTTGAATTTTGGAGGACGGGATCTTACTGATGCCTTTATCATGAGCTACCACTACATCTAGAGGCATTTACCCATGAGGATCAACATTCCACCAAACATCTACAATTTTAATACTAGTGTGGAGTATTGTTCATGGGTCATAGAGGCACCTAACACAAGACCATATCTACTGAGGCATCCGACCAAAGGATGCCCTAGCTGGGGTGGTATTGACTGACAGGCTTCTCTTCGGAAAGAGTTAGCTACCACTACTATCTTTGTTCTCTTTTCTTTCTTGGAATGTAATATATTGCAATGATGGTCATCAACATAGATACTTTTTATTGCTTTCTTTTGTTGACATACTTGTACATTTGATGTTTTCATGTTGTTGTCATGTTTGTGTGGTGTTGTTGTGTTTGCTTTGTTTGTCATGTGTGTTTTACTTGTTATTTTTCTCTTTTTAAATAAATATTACTTTTACTTTCATGTCAATTGAGGTGCATAACTAAAATTATTCATGCATTCTCACATGATCACAACATTGCGATGATGATAATCACGATATGACAATCAATACAAAACACGACCTTCATTTAATCTTGGATGGTGATACCTTTAATGCACCTAAATCCTATCTCCAATTAGCCCTCTTGGGTTTTCTCAACTTGCCATTTTCTATCAACCTTTAATTTTTTTCCTTTGGCACCTTTTATTTGATTTTTGCCTTAGCAGGATGCCTATTTTTAGCAATGCCGCCTTTTTTTGATTTTTGACCTGTAAACTATCATTTATTTTAATTCTTCCATATTTTTTTTAGCTATGGAACCTTTTTAATCTATCAATGTTAATTAGCTCTTTGAATTCATTCCCGTCACTGTTCATAAGGATAACAACTCCTTTAGAAAGTAGTTTCTTCAGAATAAATGGGCCTTCCTAATTTGGTCTGAACATCCCTTTGTAATAAGGCAAGCTAGGTCTTATATGATTAAATACCAAATTCCATTCTTTTAAATGATGGCCTTTAACCATTTTTTGAAGGACCAAGCTAATCTTTTATTATACAACTGATTGTGGTAATAAGCTCTCATCCAACTTTCATCTAATAGGTTCAGCTTTGCCATTCTATGTTTTACCCATTCTGTCTCTAATAGCTTAGCCCTTAGTATAACCCTTAGTGATTTTAATTAAATCTTTATTACCAGTACTGTAGCTGAGCCATACACAAAAGATAAGGGAGTAGCCCTTATGGAAGTTCTAACAGTGGTTTTATACCCCTATAGTGCGAATGGTAGCTTTTTGTCCTAATCTTTGTATGTTTGCATAGTTTTGAACAGGTTATTTTTCAAATTCTTATTAGAGGTTTTAACTGCCCTATTCACCTGAGGATGGTAAGGTGACAACTTATGATGATGGATTATTTATTTTTGCAGTATATGTCTGGTTTTTGCCTAAAACTAAACCCCTATTATTTGATACTATGTGATGAGGCACCCTGTACCTACAAATTAGATTTATTTTAACAAATTGAGCCATCTTTCATGCCCCCAGTCTTTTGAAGGACTCAATTCTACCTATTTTATGAAGTAATCAATGGTGACTACAATGTACCTAAGATCGTTAGAAGCCATTTGGTAGATTTCCCTAATGATGTCTATTCCTTAAGCTAAAAAAGGCCAAGGTAAAGATATATTATGCAACTTTGAAATAAGAAAATGACTCAAGTCAATGTACTATTGGCATTAATGACACATTTTCACATATTTAAAGCAGTTAGCATCCATGGTCAGTTAAAAGAACCCTTGTTGTATGATTTTTCTAGCCAATGTTAATCTATTCATTTAGGCCTTGTGTACCCCTACATGAGTTTCTTCCATAACTTTATTCACTTCTCTTTCATCTAAGCACCTTAACTAGATACCATTGACTCATCTCTTATACAGGAACCCATATACACTAATGAATTGGCTAGACAATTTTCAAATTATCTTTTGATCTTTCTCTATTGCTTCTTTAGGGAACTTGGTAGTTTTTAAGTAATTCTGGACATCATAATACCAAGGCTTGCTATTGGATCCATCTAAACTCATGATATTATTTCTTTCAAAATATAGCTTCATCAAGCTTGTGACTATTACTGGTTTTATAACTATTCTTTTAGGATTGTCCCACATAGATACTAGGGTTGGCAAGGCATATTCCAATTGATTCTCATCCTATGGTATATGGTGAAAGGTGCATGTCTTAAACTTGTCACTTAGTCTCCTCAGATATTCTATATAGGTTACTAGTCTTTCTTCCTTGATGGACCATTTTCCCTTTGCTTGGTGGATCATTAAGGATGAGTCCTCAAACACCGCAATGATCTTTGCTCCTATTGCAATCAAGGCTTCTACCTTATATATATAGGCTTTTTACTTAGCTTCATTGTCAGTGACTTTAAATCCTAATTTTTTTAACAAAGGGAGTTTTTCACCATCGAGTGTGATGAGGATGACTCCTGCCCTAGCTCTCTTGTTATTGGTAACCCCATCAAAGTACATCTACCATCCCTAGGCCATTATAACATTGAAATTTTCATTTGGGAATTGATACTCAACTTGGTCTCCTTTCAATGGGTGATTAACAAGAAATTCTGCAACTGCCCTCCCCTTGATCATTTTCCTAGTTACATATTCCACTTCAAACTCCTACAAAAGTAATAGCCACCTTTCCATTTTACCCAGTAGGGATCGTGCTGACTAGAGGTATCTAAGTGGGTTGTGCTTAGCTACTGAGTGAAAGTAGTGCCTTAACTTCTTTGAGGCCTATATTATCACCAGGTAGATCTTTTTTACTTCTGTAGACTTGATGTCATAGGGAAGGAACTTTCTGCTCAAGTAATACATGGAAAACTCAGCTTTAAAACCATCTTCCTAGGCTAACATAGCACCCACTGATCTTTGCTCCATTGCTATGTACAAAATCAATGACTTTGATGGTCTCGATGGATAAAGAACTGAAGGATACAAAAAAAAAAATTCCTTAATGGTGGCAAAGGCCTTCTGAAAATCCTTATTCCACTTGGTTGGCTGATATTTTCTTAGAAGCTTCAAAATTGGTTCACATATGGAGTTGACCTTAGCGATAAACCAGCTAATGTATTGAATCCATCCTAAGAACCCTCTGATCTTTTTTTCTTCTTTGGCACTAGTATTTCCTGAATGGATTTCACCCTATCCGAATCTACCTCTATCCCTTTCCGACTAACTACATGCCTTGGTAGTTTTCCAGAGGTCACCTTAAACACACACTTCTTTGAATTGAGGTGGAGATTATAACTGTCGATTTGCTGGAAAAACTTCTCTAAAGCCTCAAAATGTCCTTACCTTGTATCTGACTTAATCAACATATCATCAACAGACACCTCTACTTCTTTATAGATCAACTTGCCGAGGATCTTATTAGCTACTGCTGATATATAGCTCCCATATTCTTTAGTTCGAATGGCATAACTTTGTATGCATAAGTTCCCCATTTGGTAATGAAGGTTGTCTTTACCCTGTATATTATCTTATTCAAGATCTTATTATACCCTATGTATCTATCAACAAGACTATACATCATGCATTTTGTCACATTGCTGACCAGTAGATATATGTGTGGGAGTAGAAAGTCATCTTTTGGGTAAGCTTTATTTAAGTCTCAATAGTCTACACACATTTCCACTTTCCCATCTTTTTTAACAATAGGAGCAATGTTGGTTAGCCACATTGGATATTGGACCTCCACCAAGAACTTCACTTCAATCAACTTCTTTACTTCTTCTTTAACCTTTTCTGCCCATTCTGGCTTGAGTCTATGAAGCTTTTGTTTCACTAGCTTACTATCCAGATATATTGGAATGGCATGTTTTGCAATGTCTCTGTCAATCCTAGGCATCTCTTCATAGGCCATACAAATCCTTTTTCATATTCTTTCAATATTCTCTTAAATTTTATCCTCTCTTCAGGAGTTATGTCGGATGTAGTCAAGATCTCTTTAGGGTCATCTTAGGTTTTAAGATTAATTGCGGTGGTTTTGTTAAACTAATGTTAAATATGAATGTCATATTATTATTATAATACATGATACAATCAGATTAGACATCACACAAATAAGAAACATTATTCATCTTTTTAACCTGAGAAGTAAAAGGTATATCTTCATAAAATAATTAATGAATATAAATTACAACAGTTAAAGAATCATCTTCCAAATTAGAGATGACTGATGCAGTAGTGGAAGCTTCTCCTTCTTTTAATGGCATCTTTTGCTCAATTACCATAGCCTTGAACTTGATATTTTCCTTTCCCCTAGCCATGGTGGCCAACGATTTTAGTATTAGAACCTCCTCAGGGTGACCTAAATCTAAATTAGCAAGCTTGGCCATGACTTCTTCATCCCAAAATCCCAGTACAGGCTTGATTAACCCAGTTAACCAGTCAAAGACATCATAAAAAATATTGAATCTAGCGATAATATTTCTTTTAATCATCATAGGCTTGGCTTCCCCATAGTATTTGCATTATTAGGATGCTAGAAAAAAACTCTCCAAGATATGAGAAATTTTTTCTAGTTAAAGGTTAGATTTCTTTTTAGCATCATTCTTGTAGTAGCCCAAACCTTTTTCGTCTCTCTGGCCAATCGGAGCAATAGGTGCAGTGACTCTCTGAGAACTCTTTCCTAATCTTATGCTTGGCAAATAACTCATTTTCTTCATCATGTTAATAGCCTGTGAACATGCAAAATCTATTTCTTCTTCCTCAACACCAACCCCAGCTACATGAAACCCATTAAATAGCTAATTAGCTAAGCTCAAAGTGGAAACTAAATTCTCTCTTGCTTCCTTAATAGTGACCATATCGCCTTTATAAGAAATCTAAACCATCTGGTGTAGGGTGAAAGAAAGGCCTCCCAATTTATGGAACCAAGGTCACCCAAGTAACAAGAAAAAATTAGCTAGTATTTGTAACACTACAAATTCTACCTCTGTCTCAATATACCCCGTCTTCACTATTGCATTGAAAGTTCTAGCAGATTGACTCTTAGAGTTGTTATAAGCCATTATAGTGAGTTAAGACTTAATAAGCATGGTCTTATCAATGCCATAGGTTACCATTACTGTAAAGGGATATGCATTGATAGAAGAACCATCATCCACCATTACACATGCGGTGTGTTTGCCACTCACGTCAGCCCTAATGTATAAAGGATAGTTATACTCGCATCCTTTCAGGAGGAGGTCTGCATCAGTGAATATGATCTTTTCCTATAATATCTTTCACCATTTCTAGCAATTTGGAAGGAGATATGGTAGTGGCAACTTTCAACTCACTCAAAGCTTCCACCAGTTTCTACCTATATGAAGGCGATTACCTTAACAAATCCCAGTTCAAAATCTGAGCAGGTGTCTTTTTAAGTTGCTTCAAAATCATATTATCTTCTTTGGCTTTCTCTTTTAAGGGTGAAATGAGTTCGTGCAGCCTTTCAACCTCAAGCATGACTCCAACACTCCTAGTGATGGCTTAAACCATCTTTCCATCTTTCGTTTCCTTCTCATCTTCATTAGTATCCCATAGGTCATTTGGCTCCTCCTCAGCCTTAACTGAGCCCATTTTACTATCTGTATCCTATATACCCACTAGCTAGATTGATTCCTCTATTTTAGCAGACCCCTCTACACTTGTATCTAAACCATTATTGCTTTCTTATGCCTTGAAAGTGATAGCTAACTACTCATTACCAAATAAATATTTAAGAACATACCATTCGAGTAACCAAAACCCTAACTTGAATACTGGCGGTGGCACAACATTGTAATTTTCCTTCTTCTTAGCTCTTTTTTGGATTAAAAATCTATAAAAAATCAATCAAGTCCTAGATACGATCCCTTAAAGTATGACAGTAGTAAATCTCATACCCTATGTACTGTAAAAAAGGTATAATACCAATCAGACCTATGTCATGGCTACCTTTGACTTCTCATAAGCTTAAGTGGCATGGGCTGTAACTTCCCTTCTTTTATCAGATAGCCAAGGCATTAGGATAATGACTATCCTAACTCAGAGTAATGGCATTGGTTGACCCCTGTCACTTACACTTTGATAGTTCTTCCACTATTACCTCCACTGCCACTACTATTTCCAACATTCTTAACAAATCCTAAACCTTCGAATCCTCACTTATTGCTACTGTAACCTCCACTATTTTAACTTACAAAACTAGCTTTCTTTGTTAGGTATCCCCTTTCTGCTTTAATGCCTATGTCTTTTAAGGATTCTCAATCTTTCAATCCCTTCATCTTTAGACCCTTATTCAGGTATTGACTAGCATTTCAAATGAACAAATGAATATGATCTTGCATATTAGGCTTTATTTTCATCTCCATTACTCTATTCCTCCGTTAAGTGAGGTACTCATGGAAGGATTCCTTAGGTTTTTATTGTAACAATTCCAAATCTTTTTAAGTGACCTCCATACGTGTGCTATAATCATACTACTTAAAGAACTCTTTCATCAACCTCTCTCAATCTTCCCTGGTTTTTTTTATAAAATTTATGATACAAATCAACAGTAGGGCCCATAAGACTATGCCTAAGGAGATCCACGTTCTTTCTTTTAGTAAGGATAGTTCTTTTTATAAGCAACACATACTATTTAATATGATCCAATAGGTTATATGTACCATCAAACTTCACCAGGTTAGTTATCTTGAATCTGCTAGGAAAAACATCTTCACCATCTAATCAATATGCTTAGGATTGCCTCCCTTTGTAACTGATAACATCCTAGTCAAATCCTCCAACTTCTCCTTTATTTTTTTTATAGTCGGATTCTCTTCTTTAGGGATAAGGCTCTTAAGCACTTAAGGGGCTTGCAATTTATCATCCTTATCAAATATAAAGTCACATATAAGCCCATCTCAAGGCATATCCCTTTCTAATCCTTAGGGAACCACATTTCTAATATCTTCTGCTAGTAGGGATGTCATGATAGATGTTGCTAGAATCTCCTTAACAGGAGTTAGTTCGACTAAAGCAATAGCTAGCATAATAGGCTGAGTAGCTAAAATCGAGGCCAAACTTGCTGTAAGACTAGCAAACATTGATATCATTTTCCTTTCAAGATCATCCATCCTCTTTACTAGCATTTTAGGGATTGGAGAAACCAATAGGGGGAGTGACCTCAGATATGATTTCCCATTCTGATTGTTTTGAATACCTTTTTGAAAACTATTCTGAAACGTTATCTATACTCAACTCAGATCCTAATTCTGAACTTTGTTATAATACCAAATATTTTATCTACTCAAAAAATAATTTCTTAAACAAATGATTGTTCGAACTTCGAAACCACTTTGAAAATGATGACTCTATTATGGCTACCAAAATAAGGGTTATTAATATAATGCATGAACAAATATAAATGCATGATCATGAGATATAACATCAATAACCATAATTAAGAATCCTCTCCAACTTATTCCTCCCACACATGTGGTCAAAATCCTCTTCCTATGTGGGTTTAATTTATAGGTCAATAGGGGACCTTGATGAATAAGTATGGTATGTTATAAATATTTGGCAGCATAATGCATCTTAAGAAAAGCACACAAAAATTTTTTATCAATGTGTATTTGAGCAACCCAAGCAAATTAAAGTGGGCTTACCAGGGTATGGTAGCCTTTGATAAGCAAACACATTGACTTGTCTAGGTATGCTTAATACACAAGGATCCACTTCATAAGAAATGCAAGGTTATTACGGATATCTTAGTGGAGATTTCTATATCATTACATGGGCTTTTAGTCCAGGTATTCGATTACAAAGCTACCTAAGCATGATCCGTATTACTGGGTCTAGCTCATCATAAGCGTAATAACCAATTGGGTCATAATTTGATATACCAAGAGGTATTGAACTTGGGTTGGTGATTATCCTTGACACTACCCTCGATTAAGTGAATGATAAAGTAGTGTTTCGATAATACACCAAAGTCAAAAATATTGTGATGCCTAACTTATTCCAAGGCTCTAGCATGATTCTAATGTAATTTTGATAAGAGAAAAAATATCTTAACTGAAAGTCTTTTATGTCACATAAATCAAAAGTAGTTTCAAAGCGAAGTCGTGGATCATCCCCAGTGGAGTCGCCACTGTGACACATGCTCTCCCCTCTCCCATCAAAACTTAATTTGACCTCTAAAACTAAAGGATCATTGAACTTGAGGGAAAGAACCTCTAACCTTTGGTAGTTCAATCCTACTTTGAGTGTCCAACCAAATTAAGGTTCCTCTACCCAAATTGACCAATCGATTTATGATAGGAAAGAGACTTAACTTGACTTGCAAAATCTTAAGCCTTAAAAGGTATGAGATGGCACTTTAAGGTGCCTCTATCTCATCGCTAATAATCGATATTCGGGAGGCATTTTGTTGGGTGCCATAAGGCTAATTGCAAGGATTCATCATTCAATAGGACATTAGGAAAAATGGTGTTCTAACCTCGTAAGGCCGAAAACGCAAAGATGGTTTGGAACTCTAATCTTATTTTTACATTTGGTAAATCTGAAATAACGACTTTAAATTAATCATGTTATCCCCTTTTTTCATACAAGATTAGAGTAAATATAAAAATTTAAGGTGCGCCTAATCACATATGAAAAGTAGTAAATCATGGTATAGGAAAAGCAATAAGGACGTTTAGAATTCAACCAATTTATTGTAACCTTTCTAGTGAGGACTTTGATCCTTGCATATGGATTACGAAGAAGTTTTTCATTGTGAGGATTTGAAAATAGGACTTACCAGTCCAAGTTTTATTTAAGAAACATCCTGTGTTATTTAATTATATACAAGAATCATTTACATTATTAAAATCTAATTTTTACACTTGAGTTTCCTGGGTAAAAATGTAGATATTGGTCCAATTTTGTTAAAAAAGTATCCAAATTTTTACTATAAATATTTTTGTGACATTTTCCATTTACAGTCAAAAAAGTCTTTTTTAATAAAAAGAATATAGATTAGGAATTTACCTATGATACTCACCCAATTATATTTATATGAGGGTCATCGGCGATGATGATCATAACAATAATAATAATGAAAGAAAAATAATAAGGGTAAAATGAGAATAAAAAAGAGAAAGATAAGAACCTAGTACATATGTCAAGTATGAATTGACATGCATTAAGTGATATACAATCGACTTTTTTGTTTAAAAAAATAAGAAAACCTATTTTTGGCTATACATCACATAATGCACAGGTTTACACCAGTTGATGCACGACTGTATTAACCTGGTGTAGTTTAGTTTTCTTCCATTTTCAAATAAAGTCCTTATCGATAATAGAACCAAAAGGGAGCCAAAAAGGAGATATTAAATAAAAGGAAAAATGACTTGTAAATAAAATTTATTTGAGAAAAAACAAATAAAGAGATTTTTACAAGAAATACTTAATAATTTCTTCTACACATCAATATACCCTTTGAAAAGGATTTCATAACCTAAATCTATGTAGGAGCAACTATATAGCCAAAATACAATGAATAAATTAATGAATAAAATTTGTAATATTTGAAATGTATAGATTTTTATATCGTAAGAAAATTGAGTCGAGTAGGAAATAATTTTTATATTACCTTTAGTGTACTTGCTATATTAGACTATTGAATGTTATATTTATGTATGCTTATTATGCTAAAGGGATCAACAGTAGTTGAAAAGTAAAAAAAATTACCAAAAATAAGCTTTTTGCAATTGAAAGCCTTTAAAAACCTTTATAACTACTATAACACCTTTTAAAAACCAAAATTTCCAACCTTTTTGAAAGCAACCTGCCAAATCCTTATATAAGGAATTGTGCAGGGGTGTACAAAGGGTTATAGAATAGTGTACATTCCCATAAGTCAACCATCTATCGACTTGCTTCTGAAGATTCTACCCATTTTTGGGCTATACAGTCGTATTATCAGGAGTGTAAGGGCATGCATCTCAAGTATCGAAGGCCACTTGCCTAAAAAGGTAAGATTCCTCTGATGAACAACCATACTCCCCTTATGCAAGGTCGTATAAGCCTACAAATGGAGAAAACCTACAATTTGGCCAAATAATGACATATTTCCTGTGTGCAAGGCTTGATTCTTGCCTAATTTACCCTTTTAAGCCTTTAATTGAGGATATTTCATCGTTAGACATATTGCTGCACTTGGTTGCCTAAATCATTAATACAAACATTTTAAAAATACTTTTCTAAAAAAGATTTCAACATGAAAAGGATTTATCATCCTCGATCTGCTATCTTTTAAGGAGTAATTTTCCTCATTAGGTAACCCTAACAAAAGCCTCCTTAGGATCAAATGTCTACTGTTTTCCCCCAACATTAGGGAGGCTAGTACATATAAGAGTCTAGATGAGTTAAAATTTAGAGTAAAAGAGAGAGACCCTTATTTGGGGAGGTAATCTCCTTGTTTGCTTCTTAAGAAGGCTTGGTTGGTAATCGATTCTAGCCTATGGCACATTCCCTAGTCCGCAGGAAATTCCACTTTTATGGCTATGCCTAGATCTGAAGGTAATTCCACTTTATGGCTATACCTTAAGGCAATCCCACTTTCATTTAATTTATTTGAATTTTATTCAATATATAAGGGCCCATATAGCAAACAAGGTATTATGGTTCATGATACCTAGAGGAAGTATATATTGCCATTACATAAAGCACTAGTCTAGAGATATAACTTTAGGGCTACCTAAGGGTGATCCCTACCAATGGGTCTAGGTTATCATGAGCATAGTGATTAGTCTAGTCATCATTTGATGTACCAAATGGTATAAGGCTTGGGATGATGATTATCCCCTAACACTTTCCTACATTGAAAGAACATAGGGTTATGCTTTAAAAATGCACCATTGGTCAAACAGGGATGGCTAACCTAATTTTAAAGTCGGAGTATGTCTAATGCATCCTATTTTTTTGAATAAAGATAAAATAATTAATTATAAAAACTTGTTTAAGTCAACCAGGTTACATTTGAGGTAAAATCTCATGGTCCCCAATTGAGTCACCACTGTGATATGTGCCGAACCCCAAAGATATCCAGTTTAACCTGATATGAGCTTGAATAGCTCATATTCAGATAGTGTTTTGTGTTTAAAATTATGATATAATGTTTAATTTTAGTTATTTATGTTTAGAATTTTGTATCTTTTATGTTTTATGTTGTTTTCATTATTGTAGGAGTAAATGGCAAAAAAAACTAGGAAAATGAGGTAAAATTGAGCAAAGAAATCATAGTTCAGCCACGAGTACAACAACAATTACCAGCGCAACCCCGAAATGAAAAAGAAGAAGAAAGAAGTTAACATTGAGGATGCATATGCGATAGGAGTTGAGAGCATGATAGAGAGACATGTTGGGTAGTTATTTTTTAAAAGGCACTTTAAAGGGACATAACTCTATACCAAATGATGTATACTTCCAGAGGGGTACTTGAAGAATTGTGTAACTATGGAAGGGTGCTTGAAGGGCCATAGTGCTTGACAAGGAAACTATAAATAGTGGTTATGCAATTAAAATTTAAAATCAAGTTTCAAATAGGCATGACTTTTCACCTAGGGTTGTGTACATCAAGAAGGGTGTTTGAAAAGATGCAATATTTTGCAAGGAGTCTATAAATACAAGGAAGATGAGAGTTCGGAAATAATTCTAAAGAGTTAGAAAATAGTTCTAAAGAGTTAGGAAATAATTCTAGAGAGTAGTTTTACTATTTCTATAAAGATGTAGAAGAATTTATCTTTTGAAGGGAAGATAAGAGCAAAGAAGAAGAATAAATCATTAATGAGTAAAAGGATTGAGACATCATCTTTATACTTATCTTTCAATGGTTTATTCTTCTTTGTACCACTTGAACGATATTTTAGGAACTTGAACATCTTTTTTAATATTTGTTTATTCTACTTGATACAAGTTATCTTTAAATGCAGAATTTTCTATTAGTATTTTATGAATGATCATTATAAGTATGGGTATAGTTTGAGAGATATATTCTTATGGAAATATATTAGGAATTCATTATCAAAATGTTGCTGTAGAGATCGAGATGTTAAGATAGTTATTATAGGTTGGTGTTTATTCTTAAACTTTGTAAGTATGACAATATAATTCATTAATGAGAGTTAAGGGTTAGAATCATATTTTACATATTTTAGGTATTCTACTTCATGTTGAGAGAGTGACTTAGAACTTTATTCCAACTTGGCTTGCATTATAAAGATTGCATTTAACTAAAATAATAATATGAAGTTTCATATTGTTAATTTTTACATCATTATTTGTATTTATCTTCTTTGACCATCATTAACTTAGGGTAATTAATAGTTAGTATAACATTATTAGTTTAATTTAATAATCAAATTAATGATTCATTGTAAATAAAATAGAGATCAAGTAGTAGTATGTAATAACAAATTTGATCCTCATGGGAATGATATCTTAAGTACTATAATCGATAAACCATGCGCTTGCGAATTTAGCACTACAAATTTTTAGTGTCATTGTTGGGGACCATGATTTGTGTTTATTTCCATTATTATACTTGATTTCACATTTTGGATTACAATACTTAATTAGAGTTTGTTTGTTTGTTTTGTTTTATAAATTTGACATTTAAAGTTTATTTCAATTTTTATTTATTTATGTTGTTTCATTTTATGTTCTTACTTAGCTTTATTGTTACTAATAAAGCTTGTGTTCCACTGGATTTGTTTGTGTTTTTGAAAGCTATCATCATTGCATTTTGTTGAAACTTAAAAAGATTTTTCATATTTTGCTCTCTATTGTGAGTGCAACTAATGTCGTGGGCATGACCCCTTACTCATCAATTTTTTGGGATTTTGAAATTTTAAGGCTTTTTAAACGTTACAACTATTCAAATCTAATTTAATTTTGAATTTTTATTTTCCTTTTAATTATCTTTCTCAAAACTTCCAGATATTCTTTTCCCACATAAATGATTTCTTTTTATTTTTTTCTTTCTTTCTACAATATTTAGTTTTCCTCTTTTATTTTTTGCTAGTTTTTTTCGTTGTAGGTTCTTGATATTTTGCTGCAATTTTAAACATGGTTTGCTTGAAGAATATGGAGGCCCAAATGCAAGATTTGAGTAGTAGCCATAAGAGTATAACTCACAAGTTTATGTTATTTTTTCATAAGCAAAATATCAAGTTCACGCCTTGTTCGCCTGGTTCTCCAAGCATTTCTTAAGTGTAGTTTCCTTTTACTCCAATTTGTTTTTGTTTTATTTGTTTTGTGTTTTGTTATTATTTTTGTTGTTATGTTAATAGTGCATGTTTCTTACACAATAAGGATATTGTGTCTTTTAAGTATGGGAAAGCTAAGGTTTTATGTTTAGGTTGTATATCATTTGTGTGTTTATGAACCATTTATAGTTTTTGATATTTGGAAAAATTTTTATGAAATTTCTTGCATTTTGCTATTATTGGTCTAGTTGATGTAATTCATAAGTAACATTGTTGGATCACGTGCTTTAGCATGTTATGTGCACCTATGAAGGGTTATTTTTAGGCAAAGTACTTGGGTATAGGTTCTTTTTAAGTTATTTTTCTATATGCATGTACTTTGGTTTGAGTGATTAGAACATTACTTAGAGTGACTTTGAACTTTACCATTGTGAGATTTTGAGCCTTACGATATTATATGTTCTTATAAGAGTACCCTTTTATATCATATACTTTAAAACTTGTGGTGAGTAAGTTTTGAGATTACATTATTATAAATATGCATGAAAAGTGATAAAGGCATTAGAATTAACACATTTTAACTTTCTTAAATAAATCACATTTTTGACTTTAGGTAGCCAATTTTAAGGCATTAGCCATTTTTCTTATATGATAAGCACATTTTTAGCCATAATACTTTTTGGATGCTTAACTTTTATTTTTACACCCTTTTTATGAAAGGTTAGTGTTGTTATGTCATTTTAGACAAATTTTTTTTAGTGGTATACATGATACTAGTTTTGATCCCTTTACATATAAGTCCAATAGAACAAAAGAAAAGAAATAAAAAAGAGAAAGGAGAGGAAAATTTTAAACATAATAACCTAGTAAAGTTATGGACATAAATAAAAGGATTTAAGAAAAATAAGTTAGAATTTTCATATACCTTGCTATGTCTTATTTGCAAGCCTTATTTGATATAGTAATTGCATTTCTTCTCCATATTTTGAGCTACTTAACCAAAAAATAATCCTACCATAAGCTAAGCCAAGTTACAACCTTTAGTAAGACCTTTGGATTTTGTGGATTATTTTATACTAGTAGTTAAGGTTTTTACTCATTACAAGCTTATGGTATGTATTGGTATATTGAGGGAATGGAGTGAAGCACTAGCCAACTAAATAATTGAGAGATGTGAGGACAAAGTGTTTGCTTTGAGAGAGTTACTTTAGGCAATGTGACATTTGCAATTACTAATACATGTTGTAAGAAATTTGACTTTTAAGGTGCTTATATTTTTATACTTTGCATTCTTAAAATTCTTTGGTTAAGTGTATATGGATATTAAAGCTTGAATATTCATGATATTGCTTAGGAATTTGTTGACATAGACTAGTAGATTGTGAGATGATGTTGTTTCATTGGTCACTAAGTATTTACCAAGTATGAATGCTTTATGATGATGCCATATTGATGTTGTTTTTGTTGTTGATGTGTTTTATGTTCTTGCATTTTAAGTTTTTGCTTGAGGACAAGCAAAGGTTTAAGTTTGGGGACTTGATATGAGCTTGAATGGCTCATATTTAGATAGTGTTTTGTATTTAGAATTGTGATATAATGTTTAGTTTTAGTTATTTATGTTTAGAATTCGGTATCTTTTATGTTTTGTGTTGTTTTACATTATTGCAGGAGTAAATGAAGAAAAGAGCTAGGAAAGTGAGGCAAATTAAGTAAAGAAGTCACTATTTACTTGTGAATGCGGCAACAATCACGAGTACGACTCAGGAAGGAAAAATAAAAGAAAGTTAAAGAAGAAGAAAGAAGTCAACTTTAAGGGCGTATGTCCTATCGGTAGCGTGACAGAGAGAGATATTGGGTAGTTATTTTTCAAAAGGCACTTTAAAGGGATATGACTCTACACCAAATGATGTATACTTATAGAGGGGTACTTAATTGCATACATATATAAGGGTACTTGAAGGGTCTTAATGTCTTGCAAGGAGTCTATAAATACAATGAAGATGAGAGTTGGGAAATAATTCTAGAGAGTTAGAAAATAATTCTAGAGAGTTAGGAAATAATTCTAGAGAGTATTTTTAGTATTTCTGTAAAGATGTAAAAGAATTTATCTTTTAAAGGGAAGACAAGAGCAAAGAAGAATAAGAAATCATTAATGAGTAAAAGGATTAACACATCATCCTTTTACTTATCTTTCAATTGTCTATTCTTCTATATACCACTTAAATGATATTTTAGGAACTTGAACATCTTTGTTAATATGTATTTATTCTATTTGATACAAATTGTCTTTAAATGCAGAATTTTCTATTAGTATTTTGAGCATGATCATTATAAGTAAGGGTATAATTCGAGAGATATATTCTTATGGAAATTTATTAGGAATTCATTATCAAAATAGTGGTAGAGAGATTAGGATGTTAATTTAGTTGTTACAGGTTGGTGTTTATTCTTAAAATTTATAAGTATGACAATTTAATTCATTAATGAGAGTTAAGGGTTAGAATCATAATTTGCATGTTTTAGGCATTTTACTTCATGTCGAGAGAGTGACTTAAAACTTTATCCCAACTTAGCTTGCATTATGATATGAGCACGACCAAGCACAATGGCAACAAGAAAGATGAACTAGCATTTCCTCAAGGACCAATAACAAGAGCAAGGTCAAAGAAGCTTAAAGAAGTCCTACAAGCATTCATGAAACCTTATATGGAGAAGATGCAAGTTCAAGAAGAGAAAGAAGCTAAATTGGACTATGAAGACAAATGTAGGCCGAATGGTGCAATGGGCCTTCAAGCTACTTTATTTAGTTTCTATTCTTTATGTAACATTTAATTAAGTATATTTGGGCAGCCTAGAACCTAGAAAAACAAATTGGGCTTTATTAGAATAGGTTTGCTTTATTTTGGGCTTATTTTACTGTTTTGGGTAGTTTAAGTGGGTAGGCTAAAGTTGGGCTTATCTCTTCTAAAGATTTGGGCCTAAATAACTATTTGAGGCTTAGAATACCTAAGGGGGCTGAATTTTACATGGGAGAATTGAATTTTAATGGGTTTGGGTCAGATTTAGGTTTAGGTCTACATTGGTGAACTTAGGGTCCTAAATTTTAGGAATGGTTTTTCCTTGATAAATACTTATTATTTTGGGATATTATTAAGTAGAGTTTGAGGGAGAAATAATAGCTTGACCATATCTTTAAAGGGCTGGCCGAAATTCACTTGTAGCCAACATTAAGTCTACATTCATTCATTCATTTTCTTAGGATAATAAGCATATTTATCACTTTCTGTTAGGATTAATCTCAAATTGTATTTATCTTTATTTCTTCATGTACTTAGTCCATATTATGGCCAAATACATGTAGATAAAGGTTAGGAATTATCTTTGTTATTTATTTTATTATTTATCTCTTAGAGTTAGTGTTTGATTTTAATTCATCTAAGGAGGGGTGGCTGCCTAGCCTATATAAAGGGCTGAATTCTTCATTTGTAAGACACTTGAATTTTGATTAATGAGAATTTTCTTTGGCTTGGCCGAATTTGTGAGAGTTAATTTATTATTGATTCTTGCTATTGCATGAAGAATTAGACTTAGGCTATTTGCATGATTAATGTATGCTTGATTCTTCTTCTTCTTGTTTTCTAAATCAATCTATCATAAGCGTTTCCAATCAATCTTGTTTGGGGGTTCTTTAGATTGGGGGTTTATTATCTTATTTATGTTCAATATTCATGGTATGTTGGCGTTCTAGTTTGGCATGTAGGCTGGGGTTCCGCATCAATTGGTATCAGAGCATAGGCTAAGGGGTAAATTCTTAACTATCCTTTAATTTTGCTTTTAAACTTCAATTTTCTATTTTAGCCGAATAGGATCTTGCATCTAGTTCCTTATTTGGTTCTTGCTCTATTGTGTTAATTACCTATCCTTAAGTAGTTGATCATTAGTTTGGTTAAAGTTATAAAAAGAAAAAGAAAAAAAATCAATTAGAAACAGCCTTGTTATCAATTTGGATTTACTATCTTGTTAAGTTTCATATTTGATCAATTGATGAATCTTGTGTTCTTGTTGAATCCGAATTTGCCATTGAATATATATCAAGCATATAATTTGCAATCTTTGAGTGGTTGAACTTAGTTTGGATATAATTTTGATCTACAAAGTGCCTTGCACCACTTGGAGTAAGTTTTGATCAATCAAGCAAGAATTGGAGTTAGAACTTTCACAATTGGTTTGATTTCTTCAAGACCAGGTTAGTACTCCTAATTTTGGATTTGGGTTGTGTTTATTGCATGCTTTCTTTGATTTTTTTTTTGTTGAGTCTTACATCAAATCTGTTTAAACTAATCATTAGGTTTAGTTAAACATCGCGTTTAAGTGCATCCGTCATGTCCATTTTCTTCATTCTAAGTTTTCAATTTGTGTGTCTAAGCTATTTTTGGTTCCAATTATACTAGTTTGACATATTGCACGTTGTTGAACATCTATATATATTATAGTGCACGAAATCTTCTTCTTGTGTACTAATTTCTGATTTTTGTTCAAATAGGTCAATTTGCCTCTAGAATTAGTATCTTCTCTGTTCTTGTTAGGTTTTTCATTGTTCCCTTTATCAAATTACTTAATTGTGCATATTTGTTTGAGTTTGTTTCTGAAGTGCAATTGTGAGATATCAATTTGTGAGTTGAGAGACAAACACGTGAGGTTGAGTGAATTCTTTCCTTTATTTGTTTATTTAAAGTTTAAAGATGTCCGGCATCAATAGTAAAGAGGAAACCGAGATTGTGCCTGATAATAAGTTTATGTACAAAGCTTTCATGGATAGTTTGCAAAAGCTAAATCTCAGGATAGACAGTCTGGAAGATAGCCTTAAAGGTTCCAAGGTTAAGTCTACAAGGGAGAAAGAGGTAGAACAGTTGTACAACGATGATGAGGAAGAGGAGGCTCATTCTTTTCCAAGAAGAGTAAGGAGGTATGACAACCGAATGGAGAGCCAAGACAACAATTTGTGTGCTATCAAGATGAAGATTCCACCATTCAAAGGTAAAAATGATGTGGATGCCTACCGTGATTGGGAAAGGAAGGTGGAGATGATTTTTTCATGCCACCACTATTCGGATGAGAAAAAGGTAAAACTTGCAGCCATTGAATTTTCTGATTATGCACTAATTTGGTGGGATGAGTTATTGAAAAATAGGAGGAGAAATGGGGAACTCCCTATCACTTCTTGGGAGGAAATGAAAAGAATCATGAGAAAGAAGTATGTGCCTAGTTACTATCATAGGGAACTCCACAATCAGTTACAAAGACTTACACAAGGATCTAGTTCTGTGGAGGATTACTACAAAGAAATGGAGATGCTCATGATCAAAGCAAGCATTGTGGAGGATGAATATCAAACGATGTCACGCTTTTTGGGAGGTATGAATAGAGAACTTGCTGATATTGTTGAATTACAGCATTATGTGGATATGGATGATTTGGTGAACATCGCAATTAAAGTGGAGAGACAACGAAGTAGACGTGGGACATCCAAGTCCTATTCAAATTCCAATAACAACAAATGGAATTCAAAGTGGAACAAGGGAGACTCGAAGAAGGAATCCATTGCCAAGTACCAGTCCAATTCCAAAGATAAAATGGTCACTGCACAAAAAGGTACTTCTGAAACAACCCTTAAAACTAATAGACATAGGGACATTCAATGTTTTAAATGCAAGGGTCGTGGTCATTATGCTAATGAATGTGGGAATAAAAAGACCATGATAATAAGGGGGGATGAAATTATTTCTGATTCTGAATCTGATGAGAATTGTGATGATATGCCACCTTTGGAGGATTGTTCTGATCTAGATGAAAATGTAGAATATCCTGTTCAAGGGGAGTCCTTAGTTGTATTGCGTGCATTGAATGTAAATGTGAAAGAAGAAGGACTAGAACAGAGGGAAAACATCTTTCATACTAGGTGTTTAATAGGTGGAAAAGTCTGTAGTATGATAATTGATGGAGGTAGTTGCGTTAATGTTGCTAGTACGGTCTTAGTTGATAAATTAGGACTTAAAACTGAAAAACACCCTAACCCATACAGACTTCAGTGGTTGAATGATAGTGGAGAAGTAAAGGTGACCAAACGTGTAACTGTATTATTTTCCATTGGTAAATATGAAGATAAAGTCATTTGTGATGTTGTACCTATGCATGCTAGTCATATTTTGCTAGGAAGGCCTTGGCAATTTGATAGGCGTGTATTACATGATGGATTTAGAAATAGGTACACTTTTGCATTTAAAGGATGTAAACACACACTTGCCCCATTGGCACCTAAAGAGGTATATACAGATCAAGTAAAGATACATCAATCTGCAAAAGAGGTAAAGGGAAGTGAGAAAGAAAAGAAAAATGAGAGAAAAGAGGCCAGTAGTGAAAATAATAAAAGTAAAGGCCCAACTGTGAGAGACTGCACTAGTGAGAAAAAGAAAGAGAGAAGTGTAGGAGAGAAGAAGTTAATGTGTGCTAAGGTAAAAGGAGAGCAGAGTGAGCCGAGTGAAAAATTTAGCAAATACTCCTTTTATGCAAAAGAAAGAGAGTTGAGGAATGCATACTTAGGCATGAGAGCTTTAGTACTTTTGAGGTTTAAGGACAATTATTTCTCAAAAACTAGCCTTGACCCAAATTTGCCTAGTTCTTTTTCTAAGTTATTGCAGGATTATAAAGATGTCTTCCCCGAGGAGATACCACCTGGGTTGCCACCAATTAGAGGGATTGAACATCAAATCGACTTTGTTCCTGGTGCACAAATTCCAAATCGTCCAGCTTATCGAAGCAATCCGGAAGAAACAAAGGAGTTGCAAAGACAAGTGGAGGAACTTTTAGCAAAAGGACACGTGAGAGAAAGCCTAAGTCCTTGTGCTGTACCTGTTCTTTTGGTACCTAAAAAAGATGGAACCATACGTATGTGTGTTGATTGTCGAGCAGTTAACAAAATCACTGTAAAGTATCACCATCCCATTCCTAGGTTAGATGATATGCTTGAAGAGTTAAATGGTGCTATAATATTCACTAAAATTGACTTGAAAAGTGGTTATCATCAAATTAGGATGAAATTAGGTGATGAATGGAAAACTGCCTTTAAAACAAAATATGGTTTGTATGAATGGTTGGTTATGCCTTTTGGCTTAACTAATGCGCCTAGCACATTTATGAGACTCATGAACCATGTTTTGCGTGAATTCTTAGGTAAATTTGTTGTTGTGTATTTTGATGATATCTTGATTTACAGCAAAAACCTAAAAGAGCATTTAAGGCATGTTGAACTTGTGTTAGCTGTTTTGAGAGAACAACAATTGTATGCTAATTTGAAGAAATGCACATTTTGTGTTGATAGTGTTGTTTTCTTAGGATTTGTTGTTAGTGCACGTGGTATTGAGGTAGATAATGAAAATATTAAGGCTATCCAAGATTGGCCAACACCTGAGAATGCAAGTGAGGTGAGGAGCTTTCATGGTTTAGCAAGTTTCTATAGGAGATTTGTTAAGGATTTTTCTACTATTGCTGCACCTCTAAATGAAATCATTAAAAAGTCTGTTGGTTTTAAATGGGGTAAAGAGCAGGAAGATGCTTTTAATGTTTTGAAAGATAAATTGTGTACTGCTCCTGTTTTGAAATTACCTGATTTTTCTAAGACTTTTGAGGTTGAATGTGATGCTTCTGGGATTGGTATAGGTGCTGTTTTGATGCAGGAAAATCGCCCAATAGCATACTTTAGTGAGAAGTTGAGTGGACCACAGTTGAATTACTCTACCTATGATAAAGAGTTCTATGCATTGGTGAGAGCTCTTGAGGTTTGGGAACACTACCTTTTGCCTAAAGAATTCGTGATACATACAGATCACCAGTCTCTCAAATATCTGAAAGGACAAGGTAAGTTGAATAGAAGGCATGGTAAGTGGGTAGAGTACCTTGATACTTTTCCATATGTAATTAAGTACAAGCAAGGTAAGGAGAATGTTGTTGCCGATGCACTTTCTAGGAGATATGCATTGATTTCTATGCTTAGTTCTAAACTGTTAGGTTTTGAGCATTTGAAAGAAATGTATGATCATGATTCTGATTTTGGTGAAGTATACAAGGCATGTTTACATTATGCATTTAATAAGTTCTATAGACATGATGGGTTTCTTTTTAGAGGAAAACAACTATGTATACCTGCATGTTCTCTTAGAGAGTTGCTTGTGAAGGAATCGCATAGTGGAGGATTAATGGGACACTTTGGCGTGAAAAAGACTTTAGACATGCTTAATGAACATTTTTATTGGCCTAATATGCGAAAAAGTGTTGAAAAAGTGTGTGCTCAATGTTTTGCATGTAAACAGGCTAAGTCTAAGTCCTTAAATCAAGGTTTGTATACTCCTTTGCCTGTTCCTATTGAACCTTGGACTGACATTTCTATGGACTTCATTGTAGGTTTACCTAGGACAAAAAGGGGAAGGGATAGTGTGTTTGTTATAGTGGACCGATTTAGTAAAATGGCACATTTTATTGCCTGTCATAAAACTGATGATGCAACAAACATAGCTGATTTATTTTTTAGGGAAGTAGTTCGATTGCATGGTATACCTAGGACTATTGTCTCAGATCGGGATTCTAAGTTCCTAAGTCACTTTTGGCGTGTTCTGTGGGGTAAACTTGGTACTAAACTTGTGTTTTCCACTACTTGTCATCCACAAACAGATGGCCAAACCGAAGTTGTTAATAGAACTTTAGGAACTATGTTGCGTGCTATAATTGGTAAGAATATTAAAACTTGGGAAGAATGTTTACCATTTGTTGAGTTCGCTTATAATCGTGCAATTCATACTTCTACAGGTTTTTCACCTTTTGAAATTGTGTATGGTTTTAATCCATTGACTGTTTTGGATTTGATGCCTTTACCTTTGAATGAACTTTCTAACTTAGATGGTAAGGCTAAGGCTGATTTGGTTAAGACAATACACATGAAAGCACGTGAGCATATTGAGAAGAAGAACAGAATGTATGCAAAGCAGGCTAACAAGGGCCGTAAGCAAGTGATATTTGAACCAGGAGATTGGGTTTGGATCCATATGCGTAAAGAGAGGTTTCCTAATCAAAGGAAGTCTAAACTTGATGCAAGAGGAGATGGACCATTTCAAGTGCTGAAACGGATCAATGACAATGCATACAAAATTGATTTGCCAGGTGAGCATGGTGTAAGTGCAACTTTTAATATTTCTGACTTATCTCCATTTGACTGTGATTCAGATTCGAGGACGAATCCTTTCGAAGGGGGAGGGGATGATATGAGCACGACCAAGCACAATGGCAACAAGAAAGATGAACTAGCATTTCCTCAAGGACCAATAACAAGAGCAAGGTCAAAGAAGCTTAAAGAAGTCCTACAAGCATTCATGAAACCTTATGTGGAGAAGATGCAAGTTCAAGAAGAGAAAGAAGCTAAATTGGACTATGAAGACAAATGTAGGCCGAATGGTGCAATGGGCCTTCAAGCTACTTTATTTAGTTTCTATTCTTTATGTAACATTTAATTAAGTATATTTGGGCAGCCTAGAACCTAGAAAAACGAATTGGGCTTTATTAGAATAGGTTTGCTTTATTTTGGGCTTATTTTACTGTTTTGGGTAGTTTAAATGGGTAGGCTAAAGTTGGGCTTATCTCTTCTAAAGAGTTGGGCCTAAATAACTATTTGAGGCTTAGAATACCTAAGGGGGCCGAATTTTACATGGGAGAATTGAATTTTAATGGGTTTGGGTCAGATTTAGGTTTAGGCCTACATTGGTGAACTTAGGGTCCTAAATTTTAGGAATGGTTTTTCCTTGATAAATACTTATTATTTTGGGATATTATTAAGTAGAGTTTGAGGGAGAAATAATAGCTTGACCATATCTTTAAAGGGCTGGCCGAAATTCACTTGTAGCCAACATTAAGTCTACATTCATTCATTCATTTTCTTAGGATAATAAGCATATTTATCACTTTCTGTTAGGATTAATCTCAAATTGTATTTATCTTTATTTCTTCATGTACTTAGTCCATATTATGGCCAAATACATGTAGATAAAGGTTAGGAATTATCTTTGTTATTTATTTTATTATTTATCTCTTAGAGTTAGTGTTTGATTTTAATTCATCTAAGGAGGGGTGGCTGCCTAGCCTATATAAAGGGCTGGATTCTTCATTTGTAAGACACTTGAATTTTGATTAATGAGAATTTTCTTTGGCTTGGCCGAATTTGTGAGAGTTAATTTATTATTGATTCTTGCTATTGCATGAAGAATTAGACTTAGGCTATTTGCATGATTAATGTATGCTTGATTCTTCTTCTTCTTCTTGTTTTCTAAATCAATCTATCATAAGCGTTTCCAATCAATCTTGTTTGGGGGTTCTTTAGATTGGGGGTTTATTATCTTATTTATGTTCAATATTCATGGTATGTTGGCGTTCTAGTTTGGCATGTAGGCTGGGGTTCCGCATCACATTATAAAGATTTCATTTAACTAAAAGAATAATATGAAGTTTCATATTGTTAATTTTTACATCATTATTTGTATTTATCTTCTTTGACCATTATTAACTTAGAAGTAATTAATAGTTTAGTATAACATTATTGATGGAATATGACATGGTAAGATAATCATGATAGCACAGCGGAAAAACAAAAATTTTATCATGCATACCATACATATCCAAAACTAGGAACGAAAACATGCAATTTTAGGGTTTTGAAACTTACAATAGATGATGCCTTTTTATTCTTTGATTTTGTGATGTCCAGCAACCAAGATGCCTTTATCCACCTTAGTTCTCGATCACCAATGCCAAGGAACAGCCTTTTGCGCCACTCCCTCTATTTTCACACACACACTTGCACCGACGGCTTAAAATCGAGATTGCTAGCTCTCTTTTCTCGGTATTGTGTAATGGTTATAGTTTGAAGCTACAAAACTTGATTTTGTACTTCTTTAGATTGCTATTACTGCTCAATAACACAAGAGAATGAGGAACAATCCTTTCTCCTTGTGAAAAATTGAACAAAAGAATTAAGAGAGAGAGAGTCACTATTCCCGAGTTACTATTCACGAGTTACTATTCATGCCACCAAAAAAATTAGGTTTAGTGTTTTATTTCTTTTAATATATATGCTTATCCTTTGGCAAGTCATTAATCTGAATTCAACTATCCTAAGATAATTAATTCAAACTCTATCACTTCCTAAAGATAAGTAATATATTTTGAATTAAACTCCTTTGAATTTAAATTCAAATTTGAAATAAAACATAAGACATTTAAATAAATGAAATCACTTAATTAAATATATAAGTGATTTAATTTAATTTAAATTCCTTTAGGCTTTAATATTCAATTAACTTAATTAACACAAGATAATTAATTAATTGAAATTAAACCTTATGGGCTGAATTTCTCTCTCTTATGGACCAAAGCCCAATAGCAATATTATAACCCATTAAATACATTAATTTGACTTTAATTAAAAGCCCAAATTAATGTCCAATACTTAATTTAAATATTTTAAGCCCAATGCTTTGTGTGCGATCCTATAGGTCCATTTAATGTTGGCAATGAATTAATAAATTAATTCAAAGGCTATATATATTCTTTAGCAAGATATTATAGCATTCCAAATTAAATGAAAATGCATATGGCATTTGGTGACCTAATGCAATTTCGCATAGTCCCTTACCCATAAATATCAGAATTAATATAAGGCATGGAACTAGTCATCCTTATATACATTAATTCATTTCTTGATATTCCAATGACACTGAATTCTCAGATAAATAATTATTACTCATTATTTCATCTCGGTATGGCCATACACTTCTCAGTTCACTGATCAAGTGGCCGGTGATATTTTTCTCTCTTATCGAGAGGGGTAATCCCTTCACTTCTCTCATGCTCTCTAACATGAATCAGTGCATACCCAATCATACCCGTACTTGTCACTCTGTTACGAGCACGTTAGGTGTATGTCAAAGTACACAGTAATTCATAAAGAGTTTCATAGAGATTTCAGGTCTAAGAACTCCGATACAAAACTTGCATATGAGAAACACTTATGACTTGTACCATGTAGTGTTCTCATGAGCGGATCGAATCCAGATACCATGTTCTTTAACATGTATCTATGATCTCTGATTGACACTCTTGTCCTAATGATCCGTAAGACAGAACTCATAAGATCAGAGAGAGCATACTAGTCTTAATTCATTTGTTATTCCCATAACAATGACTGACTAGGGATATTTAGAATGATGTCTCATTTGTTTCAAGGTCTTACAATCCATGTGCCTCACACATGATAACTTAAATCGAAACAACACTCTTGGATAGTTTTATCAATTGATATGCACAGGAATACAAAGGATAAAACAAATGCCTCATTTTATTAATTTCAAGTGTTTCGTTATAATGTATTGGGGCTAGGGCTTACACTAACAGATTTTACTAATTTAGCATAATAAATTTTTAGCTAGGGTGTTATTTTTATGTTGTATGTTGTTTGTGTGTTTATGAAGCATTAATATTTTTTGATATTTGGAAACATTTTTATGAAATTTCTTGCATTTTGTGATTATTGGTCTGGTTGATGTAATTCATAAGTAATTTTGTTGGATCACTTGCTTTAGTATGTTATATGCACCTATGAAGGGTTATGTTTAGGAAAAGTACTTTGGTATAGGTTCGTTTTAAGTTATTTTTCTTTATGTATGTACTTTGGTTTGAGTGATTAGAACATTGCTTAGAGTGACTTTGAACTTTATCGTTGTGAGATTGTGAGCAAATGCTTGATGTTATATTTTTGAGATTGAACATTGATGTTATATTTTTCTTATGAGAGTATCCTTTTATGTCATATACTATAAAACTTATGGTGAGTAAGTTTTGAGATTACATTTAGTATGAATATGCAAGAAAAGTGAAAAGGGCATTAGAATTAACCCATTTTAACTTGCTTTAATAAATTACCTTTTTGACTTTAGGTAGCCAATTTTGAGCAATTAGCCATTTTTCTTATTTGATAAGCATATTTTTAGAGATGATCCTTTTTGGATGCTTAACTTTTCTTTTGACACCCTTTTTATGGAAGGTTAGTGTACTTATGTCATTTTAGGCAAATTTGTTTTAGTGGTATACATGATACTAGTTTTGATCCCTTTACATATAAGTCCAATAGAACAAAAGAAAAGAAAAAAAAAAGAAAGGAAAGGAAAATTTTAAGCATAAAAACCTAGTAAGGTTATGGACATAAATAAAAGGATTTGAAAAAAAAAAGTTAGAATTTTCATGTATTATGCTATGTCTTATTTGTAAGCCTTATTTGATATAGTAATTGTTTTTCTTCTCCACATTTTGATCTACTTAACCAAAAAAATTCATGCCATAACCTAAGCTAAGTTACAACATTTAGTAAAACCCTTGGATTTTATGCATTATTTTGTGCTAGTAGTGGAGGTTTTTACTCATTACAAGCTTATGGTATATACTGGTATATTGAGGGAATGGAGTGAAATACTAGCCTACTAAATATTTGAGAGATGTGAGGACAAATTCTTTGCTTTGAGAGAGTTACTTTAGGCAATGTGATATTTGTAATTACTAATACATCTTGTAAGAAATTTGATTTTTAAGGTGCTTATATTTTTGTACTTTGCCTTCTCATAATTCTTTGGTTTAGTTTTTATGGATATTAAAGCTTGAATATTCATGATATTGCTTGGGAATTTGTTGACATAGACTAGTAGATTGTGAGATGATATTGTTTCATGGGTCACTAAGTATTTACCAAGTACGAATGCTCTATAATGATGCCATGTTGATGTTGTTTTTGTTGTTAATGTGTTTTGTTTTCTTTTTTGTTCTTGCATTTTAAGTTTTTGCTCGAGGACAAGCAAAGGTTTAAGTGTAGGAACTTGATATGAGCTTGAATAGCTCATATTTAGATAGTGTTTTGTGTTTAGAATTGTGACATAATGTTTAGTTTTAGTTATTTATGTTTAGATTTGGCATCTTTTATGTTTTGTGTTGTTTTGCATTATTATAAGAGTAAATGGAGAAAAGAGTTGGGAAAATAAGGCAAATTGAGCAAAGAAGTCACGATTCAGTTGCAAGCGCGGTAACAATCGCGAGCACAACCCAGGAAGGAAAAAGAAGAGAATGTCAAAAAAGAAGAAATAAGTCAACTTTGAGGTTGTATGTCCTATCCATAGTGTAATAGGAGTCACGAGCATGACAAAGAGAGATGTTGGGTAGTTATTTTTCAAAAGTAACTTCAAAGGAACATGACTCTACACCAAATGATGTATACTTTTATAGGGGTACTTAAAGAGTTATGTATCTATGGAAAGGTGTTTAAAGGGTCATAATGTTTTGCAAGGAGTCTATAAATACAATGAAGATGAGAGTTAAGAAATAATTCTAGAGAGTTAGAAAATAATTCTAAAGAGTAGTTTTACTATTTTTGTAATGATATGGAAGAATTTATCTTTTGAAGGGAAGACAAGAGCAAAGAAGAAGTAGAAATTATTAATGAGTAAAAGGATTGAGACATCATCTCTTTACTTATCTTTCAATTATTTATTCTTCTTTGTACCACTTGAATGATATTTTAAGAACTTGAACATCTTTGTTAATATTTGTTTGTTCTACTTGATACAAGTTGTCTTTAAATAGAGAATTTTCTATTGGTATTGTTAGGCCCAAACCTTGGCCCTAATCGAATTATGAAATATTAATGATGATTATGGTTAAATAAGGTAAAATTAGATTATTTTACATTATTGAAGTTAAGTCCCATGAGTGGTATTTTTGTAATTACGATATGTATGTAACTTGGGTATAGTTAAATTATAAAGAAGGATGCAATGGAATTAAATTAGAAGTTTTGGGTTAAAGTGTAAGAAATATAAGTTATTAGAGGTTAAAGTATATAAGGGTAATTTTGGAAATTCTTTTAGTGAGATATTTACCCTACTAACTCTTTTAATAGCTTCTTGGAGAAGAGACCTTATAGGATTTAAGTTGTGGAGATAATAGGAAAGGAAAGAGAAGGGCGGATCTAACTTCTTTCACTCTCTCTCTCTCTCTCTCTCTCTTCTGGTTTCAGATGAAAGAGGTGCATAGCTTGAGGTTGACGAGTTGTCACTTAAGGGTAATGTTTCCTTATCTCTTACAACCCTTCTCCTCCAAATCTTGGATTTGATTTTTGGCATTAGGGGTTTAGGGAGATGATAATCATGCTTGTTATCTCTATTGTGTAAGGAAAGAAAGATAAGAAGTTAGATCAAGAGTAGGGAAGGAAGAAATCAAAACAAAGGAGCTAGAGGAGATGACGCTTCAATAACAGGTATGAGAATATTATGTTGATGGTGTATAGTAAATAGTTTCCTCTGTAATAAGAAAGTGATTGATCCATTAAGATTAGGGTTATTTGAGAACAATGATGAAACCATTAGTTTTTTGATAACTAGTTGAGTTATGTTAAAGCTAAGAGGAGTTAGAAAGATTTAATGTATTAGTGAGTATTGCTGTAAGATGTTAGGTTGAGATCTTGAGTTTAAGTGTTCGATCTGCACAATCAGGATTTCATTTTTAGCAAAGGCTGAGTGCACAATTGCGCATGGCCTTTGCTTCTCTCTTGCATGGCTGCATATGGCCTTTGGTCTTTTCCTGCATAGCCACGCATGGTCTTTGGTCTTTTCTTACATGGTCACACATGGCCTTTGGTCTTTTCTTGCATGGCCGTGCATGGCATTTGATTTTCCCTTGCATGGCTGTGCATGGCCTGTGATTTTCTCTTGCATGGCCTTGCTTCTCTCTTGCACAAATGACCATGGCCTTTGCTTCTCTTTTGCACAGCCGCACATGGCCAGGTAGCATAGCCTTTGGTCTTTTCTTACCTGGCCATGCATGGCCTTTGATTTTCCCTTGCATGGCCGTACAAGGCCTTATTCTTCTTACACGGCCAAGTGGCCTTTTCCTCCTTACAATGAATGACCAAGTATGGCCTATTATTTTGATGCACGACCAAGCATGACCTTTTCTCTCCCAGTGCACGATCACATATACTCCCTCCCTTCATCTGTATTCACTCACCCAAATAATAAATCATTCATAAATCATGAACACGGTATTGTACGGTCTATACACGGATGAAGAGAGCCACATAATTGGGGTGAATTAAGCTAGTAGTGAGCAATGTTAATTATGATTGTATATTAAAGTGGCGGTTGTCCTGTTATTTGATTTTTGGTGGGCTAATAGATTTGTGAAGTCTCCCCAATGCTAAAGTTTAGAAAGATATAGTTAGAAAGGTATGGCTATAAGATGAGGTATTATCAAAATTTGAATGACATGAATATTATTACAGGAAGGAGTAGGTTGAATTAAATGGTAAGTTACCCAAATAACCAATATGTTGTATATGGCATGGTCACTTAATTAGAGAATCCTTATATATATATATATATATATAGAAAGAGTGAGAAGTTTTTGAGTAATAAAACCTACTGAGTTAAGAAATATGGTTCGCTTGGAAGCTGATTTTAGAGGAACTTGTATAGGGCAATGCTTGTATGAATCACTTTGGCTAGAATGTGTTTTAATGCACATTGAGCCCATCACTAAGGAGAGTAAAGAGGCAACACAGTAACTTTAAAATCATATGCTATTTAATGTGTCCTATATAGTTTGGTACAAGGTATATACCCTATTAAGTAAATTGTTTTGTTCAAATATTATACACTGATATTTCTTTATAGTAGCATGAAAATACTATGATAAAGCTTAGTAACAATAAAAAGATAGTTGCAATGTTACATGCCTAAGATAAAAGAGATTGGATATTACATTTTACGTTTAATTATAAAACTATAGAAGTTTGGTTATGCTTCAAGTCATAATGGAGAGTAGCAATTAGGTTTGATGTAAAGGAACATGCTTGCTTGTTTGCTCATGCCTTATATTTTATTATGTAAAATGCATGCCCGCAAGTAGTGTGCTGAAATTTGAGATGGAATAATCTTACATAAACTTACCTGGGTATAAAATGTTATAAGATGAAAAGTACAAGTAAGATGACTGATGCATATATGATCATGTTAGGGTATATAACCTGTTGTCCACAATCTAATAGACAATAAAAGTGAACTAAGGGGTTAAATAGGAGTAAGTATTGACCTTAGGATGAAAATAACTTATTCATCTTATTATATTGATCATAGATGCTTAAGCATTGTTTAAAGTGATTATGTATTGATGTGAATAACTATGATGTTGTATGGAGGCTACTTACGACAAACAGTAATAAGGTATGTCATTGAGAGCTATCAATGAGTTACATAAGTTCAATATCTTATAATTGATGTAACTATGCTATGATAAGTGGTCTGACTCATTATGTGAACAAGTAGGAGTAACGAAAGCTTATATGGCCATTATTAAAGTTGCATATATATATATATATATATATATATATATATATATATATATATATATATATATATATATATATATATATATATATATATATATATATTGCCGTATGTATTAACAAAAATGAAAAATGGTGTAGGCTTACTTGTGGTTGTTGATATTTGTACTTTGTTTCATAAAGCCTATACATTGTTATTTTAGTTGCTTATTTGCTTAATAGTTTATATTTCCTTATTGAAGATTTTGGGCAAGCAATTATGTATTTTTTCCTATGTTTTGAACTCTAGGGAAATAATGAGGTTCCTTTATACTCTGTGCATGTGGCAATCATGTTATGCAATAAAAACTATTAGCTTTTGTTATCTTATAATTTATACACTTTTTTTTGCCTTTTATTTGCAGTATTCTAGTCCATTTCTCTATTGAATACCTTTGATTTAGTTATATTCTAGCTTTTAGCTTGCTGCTACTTTTAAATAGAATCTTTAAGTAGGTTTATGTAAAGAATCCAAATAAAAAAAGTTGTAAAATAAAACCAAAAAGTGCAAATTAGAAACAAAATTGTAGATGTCTTAAGCATTTATCTCAGGGAGAAGTCTATTTGCATGCTGTTGCCTTTAGTTTTACATAACTATTTTTTCCTTTTTAATTGTTTCTTTCTCATTCAATCTCTGTAATGCCTAAAAGTACTGATGAGAAAAACGCTACTAGATCATAGAGTTTGGTTGCCCCTAGGGCATTGGCTTTCATTGAAACTAGGCCTATCGATGACCATTTTATAAAATAGCAATACATTTGATACTTTTTAGCATTAGCTATGTGAGTGAGGTATTTGTTTATAAATTAGTTAAAGAGTTATGCCCTTGTATAATGCATATCATATGATTTTATCCCTTTTATTTTCAATAATGTAATTTTGTTAAATGTGCCTTGTTTTTATGCTCAGTTAGTGTTTTTATCCAAAGAGAAGAAAGGAGATTATAAAGATGGCCTCAGAGTTAATGTTTTATTTGATGTTAGGGTTTCTCTCATTATTTTCTCAAGTTCTATAAAGCTTCATGAGTATTGCAGTCCCTCAATTGAGTATGTTTTTCTATTTTCTTACTTTATTATTTTTGAATTATTATACAGTTGGTTTTTGTTAATAATTAATTGATTAATTTAGTGAAGGTTTATTGATTTATTGGAGCAGTGTCAGGAGGTATTTGGTAACAGTCTCTAAGATGCTAATCTTGAGGTAAAATAGAAATGCATATACATAAGATTGCATGTTATTTTCCTTTATGTGAATATATTTAAACTTGTATGGTTTTACTTGTTTTTCTTTTAAATTAAAACAAGTAGAAGCTAAGTAATGAGATTGATAAAATCAAGAAAGAGAATGAAAACATAGAGATCGAGCTGAGGTAAAATTATCTACTTTCTAAGACTTTAAATTCGAAGTCTATTAATATATCTCATGACTAATTATCTTATTTAGTCATTTAAATGTGATGGGCATTAGTTTTTATGCACTATACTATCATGACTTGATTGTGGCTCATCTCTAGAATCTGTTTTAGGTAGGGGAATCAAAATTGGGAGAGCTATTGGATAATCTCCCACCTGGTATGGATGAAGCTATTACAATTTCCAGGGCATGTTGCCTTTCCTTTTTCTTTTTAATTTATTTGCTATAATGTTCTTTTGAAACTCTTGAATTCTTTTTGAAAACTTAGCAATTTGCAGGTTATGCAAATTGTTGACTCCTATGAATATAATAAGTTTACTCGAAACTTCTTTAATTGCTTTATCATTCGGTCTAAAGTTAGTATTAGTGTTTATCTCTAAGTTCAATACAGGGCCATACATTTTGCCTTCTATCCTTGCCCGACATCATGGATGCATTTTTAGGTAAAATGATGAAGGTAAGAATCTAAACATACAATTGGAGGGCGATATTATTTTTGGTAGTGTTTAGCAGTCCTATGATTATGCTGTGAATGTTTAAAATGTGGCTTTTTTGTTCTGCGTCTCCCCAGTTGCAAGTTGCTTATTTCATTTAAAATTATATTATGACAGAAAAGCTAGTTGAACTTGTTATCTTCATTTTGTGGTTGTATGTTGTTGCCCTTTCATTGCTATTTTACACATATCAAAGTTATTTGCCATTCATTTACTAAATCTAATTCAGAAAGAAGTTAGCTTCTGCAACTTTTGCTTTGAAGTCTATGTTTGGGAAATAAGAGTCCCTACAAAATACTGTTAAGTATAAATACTATTTTTGGTAGGTTTTGCCTTATTTAAAATTCAAAGTAGTTTGTTTTTTTACTCTAAAAATTGGAAGGAGAAAATGGGGCAGTTGAGAGAGGACATGTAGAGTGCGAGATCTTTTGCGAGACTCAGACACCACTAAGTTTATTATAGTGACAATTCCAATGGTATGCTCTTTGATAACCTTTTTCATATTTCAAGTAACTTAGGTATAAAGCTCTTTTGGTAAATAAACTAATTTCTTGGCAATATCTTTGGTTCAATGCTAAAGAAAGGGAATAAATCAATGTGTATAAATACGTGTGAGCAAATTGATCATGGTTAAGTATTGCTAAAGGGCTCATCATTTTAATTAATGACTTGCTTCTATTCATTTTTGACAAATTCAGGTTATAGTTGCAGAAGAATCATCAAGGTTATGTTCATCCTTGAGAAAAGAAGGGGAAGGGGTTCCTGTTATGAGGCTTATAGTCAATCAAGTTTTACCTCTAACTTATATACCAATTGGAAGGAATCCTATTTGGAATTAAAGTCAATCGTCCAACTTATGTACCAGAGTCTATTTGGAATTCATGGCTAGCTAGAGATGTAAGGCCAACCAAATATGCATTGTTATTTTTTATGTGCAATTAACAATGATATACGTTTGTAAATAACTATTTTTCATATGAAATTAACAATGATATCCATTTTTGTGATTTATTGTTAAAATGGCATAATTTTTTATTTATTTAAGAAAAAATACTTTTAATTTAGCGAGAAATTATCATGTTCAAATAGTTGTTATTTAGCTGCAATTTAACAGTAACAAAATTCAATCTAATTTTGTGAGGATATAATAACGAATATTTAGCAACAGATATTTTGTCGCCAAACAACCATGGGATAGAGAAAAAAAGAGTAATATGGCGAAAAAAATAATCCCTCGCAAAGTATAGAGACAACATTAGCGTCGCAAAATTTATGCCAACATTTAGCAAGTAAAATGTTCAAGCTAAATTTAGCCAGAAAGATATTTGTTGCAAAAGTGCACGCTAAAATTTAGTGAGCAACTAATCATTAGCGATGAAATTGTATCTTCGCTAGCAAAAAATTTTTTCCTTACTAAATTCTGCTATGACGACTTTCGTAATAAAATTTTTTCCTCGCTAAATCCTCACTAAACATATTTAGCTATGAAAAAGCATTATTTAGCGAAGAATTTTTTTCCTCGTATTTTGCATTTTTCGTAGTGTGTACACAAAATTTTAGCCCAATCGAAATCCGTTTTTTATCCGGTTCAATTAAATCGATCCGATTTAAAAATACCGATATTACCGAAAAGTTTATTTTTTGCAACCAAAATATTCTATATATTATTTTAGGTATATATGCAATTTTCAACAATTTTTAAACTTCATTCACTATTTTTAACAGTCCAGCCAAACTTTGGTCAAACAATTACCCTAAAACTCGAACTGCTCCATTTTTCGTATGTTTGACTTTTGGAGGCCTATTTGATCTCAAATTCACTTCAAATTTCAACCTCGGACTACTCGTGATCAATACTTTTCGATATTCAAATAAAATATTTTTTACTTTTGGGGATATTTTTCAGTCTGAAAATACTATTCACTATCGATAAGTACTATTCACGGCTAATCCGACGTTGAGACCATTACATTTTGCATGTCAGACATTATTGTCAACCCTTCTTCATGTCTAAGCTCCAGATCATCTATGAGATAATTAATAAACCAAATCTAAAAATATTTTGTTTCTTGGTCAACTAAAGCCTATGCTAATGGATACATTTGTTGATTACCATTTTTTCCAACAGAAACTAAAAGTTCGCCCTTGCAAATACCTTTCAAAAAACAACCATCATATCCAATTATTCTCCTGCACACTTCTTTTCATCCTTTCTTCAAAGCACACATAAAAGTAAATAAATAACTGCTCGGATTGTTTTGTATTTTCAAATACCTTATGCAATTCAAAAATAGCTACTTGACAGTTTGGATCATATCTTAACTTCTTGCACCTTCTCTTTGTAGATGGATCAACACCCTCAACATCATTATCATATTGCTCATCCCTGCTATTAACCACTTCCAGGATCATCACTATCAATATACACTTCATCTCCTTCTAGTCTTCCTACATACCTATCTTCTGCCCTATCTTCTATGTCCTTAGAGCCTCTATCTATGCCAACATTACCTAAAGGTACTTATGGAGTTGAATTATCCTCTGCTCTTTTTGCTTTTTTCTCTCTTTTCTATCATAATAATATCTCTAAAAGCTATCAACTTTCAATTTGCATCACTATCATTTTCTTCTGGAATAACATCTACATCTAATTCTTATCTTCACCTACCTCCACATCTACATCACTATTTTCAACCTCTGTTTCTTGGTCATCCGGTTATCCAACATCTACAAACTTATATTTTGGTGGATCATAAGCTGCAACTATAATTTTTAGTTATTCTTTGTTCACTGTTGCACTAGACTCCTTATTTACACTGTTTATGTTATCAACAATAGAAGCAGTTGCCCTAAACCCAACACTACTAGCTTTATTATATTCTAGAGGAAAGACAATTTCACTATTATTAATGGGTTTAAAACTAAATGTTGGATTTAAATATCCAAATCAGAACTATGTTTCAAGCCTTTCACCAAGTCCAACAACTCAAAATCATTATGTAATATTTTAAACTCCTTCGTAATTGGATCTTGGTAATGGAATATCAACAACTTCAACATGTTAGTGTAAGCCCTAGCCCCAATGCATTGTAACAAAACACTTGAAATTAATAAAATAAGGCATTTGCTTTATCTTTTGTATTCCTGTGCATATCAATTGATAAAACTATCCAAGAATGTCGTTTCGATTTAAGTTATCATGTGTGAGGCACATGGTTGTAAGACCTTGAAACAAATGAGATTTCATTCTAAACATCCCTAGTCAGTCATTGTTATGGGAATAACAATGAATTAAGACTAGTATGCTCTCTCTGATATTATGAGTTCTGTCTTACGGATCATTAGGACAAGAGTGTCAATCAGAGATCATAGATACATGTTAAAGTACATGGTATCTGGATACGATCCGCTCATGAGAACACTACATGGTACAAGTCATAAGTGTTTCTCATATGCAAGTTTTGTATCAGAGTTCTTAGACCTGAAATTTCTATGAAACTCTTTATGAATTACTGTGTACTTTGACATACACCTAACGTGCTCGTAACAGAGTGACAAGTACGGGTATGATTGGGAATGCATTGATTCATGCTAGAGAGCATGAGAGAAGTGAAGGGATTACCCCTCTCAATAAGGGAGAAAATATCATCAGCCACTTGATCAGTGAACTGAGAAGTGTATGGCCATATCGAGATGAAATAATGAGTAATCATTATTTATCTGAGAGTTCAGTGTAACAGGAATATCAAGAAAGGAATTAATATATATAAGGATGACTAGTTTCATGCCTTATATTAATTCTGATATTTATGGGTAAGGGACTATGCAAAATTGAATTAGGTCACTAAATGCCATATGCATTTTCATTTAATTTGGAATGCTATAATATCTTGCTAGAGAATATATATAGCCTTTGAATTAATTTATTAATTCATTGCCAACATTAAATGGACCTATAGGATCGCACACAAAGCATTGAGCTTAAAATATTTAATTAAAGTATTGAGCATTAATTTGAGCTTTTAATTAAAGTCAAATTAATGTGTGTAATGGATTATAAAATTGCTTTGGGCTTTGGTCCATGAGAGAGAGAAATTCAGCCCACAAGATTTAATTTCAATTAATTAATTATCTTGTGTTAATTTAATTAATTGAGTATTAAAGCCTAAAGGATTTTAATTAAATTAATTCACTTGATAATTGGATGGTGTGGCCGAAATTCCAAGATAATATCAATGGAATTTCGGCACATGATTAATTCTTTTATTAAGTGATTTATTTGATTAATATGTCTTACATTTATCTTAGATTAAATCAAAAAGGATTATCTTGGATTAAATTTATTATCTTAAGGTATTTTAATCAATATATATTTCTTATTTTAAATAAGTGATAAAGGCTAAAATTAATTATCTTAAGGTGGTATATTTTAGCTTGATCACTTAAGAAAATAAAGGGATATATATTAAAGGAAATAAAACCCTAAAGATAAATTTTTTGCTTTTGGCATAAAAACAAAACAAGCCACCAATTTGTTTTTGGCGTGAAAACAAAAGCAAGCCACCAATTTGCTTTTGGCGTGAAAACAAAAGCAAGCCACCATTTTGCATTTTGGCGTGAATTACATCCATCTCTCTCTCTTAATTTTTGGTCCAATTTTCACAAGGAGAAAGGATTGTTCCTCATTCTCTTGTGTTTTTGGGTAGTAAAAGCAACCTAAGAGAAGTACAAAATCAAATTTTGTAGCTTCAAACTATAGCCATTACACAATACCTTAAAAGATTCTCGATTTTAAGCCGACGGTGCAATTGTGTGTGTGAGAATAGAGGGAGTGGCATAAAAGGCTGTTCCTTGGCATTGGTGATCGAGATCTAAGGCGGATAAAGTCATCTTAGTTGCTGCCCATCACCAAATTCAATATTTAAAAAGGCATCAAAAGTTGTAAGTTCTACAACCCTAAAATTGCATGTTTCGTTTCTTGCTTTGGAATTGTATGGTATGTATGATAAAAATTTTTGTTTCTCCGCTGTGCTATCATCACATTCATACCATTTCATATTCCATCACAACATATCCAATTTCCTTAGAATGCTAGGCCAACTCAACTAAAGAAAAGTGGTTTTGGTCAATTATCCATGATTCCTCCTTATGTTCACTTACATACCTAGGTTCCCATATGGTGAAAAACAACCATTATATAATAGTAACCCATTACATTTACTATAAAAAAAACTAATAAACAATAAATCAAAACCAATCTTTATTTTTCTAGGTACTGGCCATCAAAATGAAGACTTAAACTATTTTTTTTCCTTTCCACATTACTGCCAACATAAAAAAGATTAAAACTAACACTATTTATAGAAAAATCTTTTCAAGCATAAAAAATACCCTAACTCAACTACAAAAATCTCAAAAATACCACCACATAGAACGCATATGAAAGCAAAAAAAAAATATCTATCTCAATTTGGATTTCAATGTCTTTTACTATTATCGAAGTTTTCTTTCACTTGCCCTTGGTAAAACTTCTTCTCTAATCCAGATGAGAAGAACAGTAGATATAGAAATAATGTCTTCGCAAGCTCAAGAAATTCCTTCACTTCTTCGATTTCGTAACCCTTCTTCGATTTTACAACTTCTACATAAAGATGAGAGAATAAAATAAACATATATGTAAAAAATTTACAAACTCTAGAGAAGAAATCGTACTACTGAAAAAAAAAGAAAAAACTTCAACCTCAGCTCCTAGGGATTTCTCTTTTTTTTTTTTGAAATTTTCCCTTCTTCTACAATACCGTTTTTTACCTCTCCGATGGATATATTCTATTTACTGCATGTTGTCTATGTGTCAGTATACTATTTACCTATTTTCCATATCAGTGCGCTTTAATAACATGCGCTATGGCTTCTGTATTTTACGCTCTTTAATGGCTCATAATTATATCCTAAGCCATGTTGAGGTGTTTGCGAGATTAGAGCATAAGAAGGGGTGTCTAAGGGAAAATCGATGGCAAGTTTAGGTGTCAAGTTATGTATTTGGAAAAACATAATTTAATGGATGAGTTGATGGCACTTGATGCTATAATTCTATATTATTGCAAGATTCCTTTAACATTGCATGCAATTACTCTTATATTTCTGCATAACTTTGATTAACTCAGCACGATCACAAAATAGAGTATTTGGTCTCCATGTTGACAGGCACCTCCAAGATCACTTTTATTGTGCACTAATGTAAACTTAACCTCATCAAACGAGTATATATATATATATATTCTTACCTTTACCCTCTAAAAATCATCAACTCTATAGTATATAGCCATACTATCGATCAAATCGCTAATGCACTCTAAGAACAAATGCTCCATATGAACACTATGTTAATGCATGAATTAAAGTTGGTTCATCATGAGAAAAAGATGTTTCAATAACTAGCACTTCTAAGCAAAATATTAGTGGAACTACTTTTGAAGGGTTGCAATTAATGTTTTGAAACTCGATTTGACTCGGATGGTCGAATCAGTTGGACCATGACTGGATAAGAAAATTGGATTAGTTCAATATAAAACTCAAAAAATGAAAAAACTTGGATTGGATGGAAAAAACTTGGGTTGAACTAGAAATCGGGTTAGATAGAATTGGACCGAGTCAATCCCAAAACTATGCATTTTGTGTCAAAATCCCTAAAACTAAAATCCACTTTTCTCCTTCTCTGCCTCCATTCCTTTCACGTAGACAATAGATCTCTCATCTCTTCACGCAGTCTTCTCTGCCTCCATTCCTTTCATGCAAACGGTAGATCATCGGTTACAGTTTCCAATCGATAAATAACCGGAGCTAGATCTAAGTAAGTCTCACACAGATCTGAAATTTTTTTTTGCTTTTCTATTTCAACTTTCAATGCAAGCAAAACAAAGGAATGAAGGCTAATGCTGAATTGCTAGTGTACTGTGATAATCTTGTTAACTCATTTTTTTACCAAAAATAGCATCTTTCTTTTGATTTTTGCAAACTATTTCGGTTGAACTTTTAAACTGAAACTTTTTTTCTGGATGAAATGATGTGCGCTAAGAAAATGCAGACTTGCATTCTTTTCCCCTTCTATTAATGCAAATTCTACTCTTTTGTGATCATTAAATCACTATTGCTACATGTAGTGCTGTCATTTTGTTTAATAGTGTACACGGACTGATTAGCAAACCATTGATAAATTTTTTGAATAGCGTACATGGACTGATGCATGAATTTTTGTATGTAGATGATGATCCTATTGGCTTGTATATAGTCATGTTAAGCATTACTGCATAAAGACAATAGCAAGAAAGTTGATTTAACAACTAATGAAAAATTCATTCAAATAAAAAAATAATAAAATTAAAATAACATAGCACATATTAGTTCTCTTATTATTATAGCTTATTAATATTACTGATTTATCTGTAAATTTTAATTTGATAACATTGGTATAGTGATTGGAGTTTTGAAGCCTCAATTTTGAGCTCCAATTGATTCCATCTAAACCTGCCCCCTACACAATATAGAATATATAGTTGACAGAGTAATTAAAAAAGACGTTTAAATTTAGGCATTAAAAGACTTGTTATTCAATCTAATCAAGTAGTAGAAGGAGAAGGAGATGGAGATGGAATTGAAGATGAAGATTGATTATTATTGATGTTTGTTCATCATGTTAAATGAATTTATTTAAATGTTTGTTTTTAATATTATGTGAATTTATTTGGATATTTATGACTTAAGATGATTTATTTGATTTTTATATTTACAAATTTTGTTGGATTTAAAAATAATATTTTTATAATGATATTTTCTAATTAATAGGTTTTTTAATATATTTTTATATACTACATGTTTAATTTTTTTGTAAATAATTATATTTAAAAAATTAATAAAAAATTCGAATCGATCTGATCGAACCAGTTGGTACATAATTCAGTTGATAGACCGAATCCACTTTTGAGCTGAATTTCAAAATATTGATTGAAATGATAAAATTGAAACACTCTCTATCTCTTTGTCACTAACTGGTTTCCTTTGTGATTTGTTCCAATTTGATGGATTTTTCAGGATCCCAAATCCCTATTTTCAAGGAGGTCCAATATTTTATAATTTGAGTGCTGTCATAAACAGACAAAACCCAACTCCACCTCCTAAACAAAACTAAAGATTTTTTTATATATCTAAAAAAATCATAAAGCATTTGCGCATAATTCGCCACATTAATTATTTCCTAAATTTCCCATTCTGTTACATTTTTTTTCTTTCTTTTGCTTGAAATCTGTGGAATAAATATATATCCATCCATATTGCATATGCCCGAAAGTTCTGTTGATTACACTTTTATGATCAACTTCCAAATAAGAATGGAATTTTGTGGCAGAAAATTGAGGACAGTGATATGAGAGAAAGATGCACCTCGTCGTTCCGTCCCTTCTTTTCCATACTTCATTCTCTCTTACTTTCCTCGGCAGTAGGCAGGGCCCTATCAACTTTACACGCTGCCAATCCGGTTATGAACCAAACCAATATGCGACTGGAAGGTTCTGTTTGCTTTAAACCAATGGATTCGTTAACAAGGACATAAAGACATCACCACAAGAGAATTCATATTTAGCAAGGGTAATTCTCCTAAACAGCATTTTTTTTGTTGCCTAATAATAGCGAAGATTTAGCAAAACCAAAATTGCTAATTCTAATCAAACTCTAGCTAAAACTTAGCAAAGCAAAATATTCTCGCCAAAATTTAACCACCTCTTTTGCGAGGACTTGCTTATCGTTAAGTTGATGAAGGTCCTGAATTTATTACTACTACTCTTGCCAATTTCTTGTATACTCTTTAAAATTTAAAATTTGGCAACCGTTTTTACAAAAACTTATTAGCCATGAAATTTCTGAATATCTTGAATTTTTGCATCCTATTTAATAATAACAAAGTTCTCGCTAAATATAATTTTACTAATTTTTTTTAAAAATATTAAATTTAATATTTAATGTTGAAAACGTCTCACTAAATCCAAGCTAATTGTAAATTCAAATTTTTTAGAATTAATTTCTGAATTGTAATTTTTAATAAATAAACATGTTTATATATATATATATATATATATATATATATATATTATTGTAATGTAAACACAAATAAGAAAAAAATCATTTACTTGTTACAATCCAAAATAATAAATGCATCATAGTATCTAATGGGTTGCAAGATTTGTTCAAACAAAGTAAGTTAGCGGTGTGAAAAGGTCGGTTCGGTTTAATAATCGAATCGAACTGAAATAATAAAAAATCAAAATTTTAAAATTTTGATGAATCGAACCGAATCAAACTATTTAAATAATCTAATACTAACCAAATTGAATTTTTTAATTGATTTGATTCGGTTAACCGAAAAACTGAAAATTAAAATTATTTTTTAAAAAATAAAAATTATACAAAATCACAAATCATAATATATTAAAGTAAAAATATCTAAATTGTACAAAATAAAAGTTCAAATTAAAGATACAATCTCAAAATATATAATCAATAATACAACAAAATTCGTTAAATAAATTTTTTCATTTAATCGATTTTCAATCCAATCGTCAAAATTTCAAATTATCACCTAAAAATCTAGAAATTGATAATTGATAAATGTACTCATATAATTTATAACTCAAAATAAGATAATTTACATATATAAAATAATTATTCAATTAAAAAATTAAAAAAAATATATAATTATGTAGAATTTTGGTTGATTTAATTTTTCTATGATTTTTTCCTTCAAAAATCGAACCAAACTTATAAAATTTAAAATTGAATCGAAAAATCGAATCAAATTAAAAAAAATCGATTAATTTGGTTTATTTTTTCGATTTAAACCAAAGTTTACTCACATCTAAGTAAAGTGGCTAAGACTAGCTGTTTGGACCATGTGAGTCTTTGCTTGCTTCCATCTTGGATCGTCCAATCTTTTTATACTACAGTCTACAACAGAAGCTATCACCAAACAGTACCGCTGAAAATTTAACAGCATATCCCCTAGAATTAAGACATTTCAAAGTTCTTAAACACGATAAAATACTTATTTTTTATTAATTTTTTTTTTTATAAAAAAAATGGCCAAAACTCACCAGAAATCCAAACTAACACACATAAGAAGTGCCAATAATATCATGATATAACCATGTTCTAATGCCAGTAGGAGAACTATAAAGCAAATGGAATCCAAGGTAATATTGATATGCCGGCTTTAAAAGAAAATCAGTTGAAATATTCGCTTCACAATAAATATGAGAAATGGCAAAGGAATCAAGTCTTGCAATCTTGTCTTCAATATTGAGCATAACAACAAAACAATTAGCATTAAGACTGCCAAGTACTACAAGAAAAATGCCATTTACCGACAATTTGACGTAAAATGTTGATTTTCCGTTAAAAATAAAAATTAACGATGAAAAATGTTGATTTTTCGTTGGTGTAACTCCCTCAGTTCATCCATGATTTTCATATACTATATATTATTCTTGACATCATACGGTTACTATTCATCCAATACAAATTTCGACAGCATAACAGCTTGTAAGCGGTACTGGCCAAACCTGCAAATTGATAAAATAGAACTCCTAAATGGCAATCCCCACCTCTGAAGCTCCATAGACATTCATAGCACTTCAAAAATTATCCGTCTCATCATCGCAATACAATTATCAAAATTCCATACACACACTCTCAAAAATATGTAAATTTAAATAATTGCAATGCTATTTGCGTTTACAGCACAACATTAGTTACTGCATGCCAATTATGTAAATCTAACACATGAGTCATCCAATCTTTACGTCGATGACCGTGTCACATGTACATACAATTTCGATCCTTTGTCATTGTGTACTTGGTATGTGTCTCTACACGCAGTCAACAAACCATACGCTAAGCAATACTGTTGATTAGTGATTGATACAACTACATAATATTTTATTTAAATAAATTTATTATTATTATTATTAAAATTTATGTTTAGTTCTGACTGACTTTATGTTTTGACATTTTCATCTTTTTGCTGTCTGATCTGGGTTTCTTATAATTTTAATATTAATTTACACTTATGCCCCCACATTGTTATTTAATTATTTACTAGTCCTTGTTTATTGTTTAATTCATTTACTATATTTATTTCATCTCATTTGAACTTTATTATGCTTTCCTCACAAATTATAATTTTAACCTCACCTAGCATGCTATTTTATGAAATTCAATTTCAACATCACTATAAATTTCTCTGCTCATTGACTGAGTGGTACTTTATTGTACTTAATTACACTTAAATTTTTCCATCTTTTGATACATTTTCGTTTAGGTCCTTACTTTTATCAAAATAACATTTAAATTTAATTGTTCTCTCAATATGAAATTTAGGTTATGTATTTTACTGAATTAACATTTAAATTCCTTTTTCCCATTCAAATGATCTTCTTGTTGTCTCTTTCTCGATAATTACCATTCTATCCTCTATTTCTTCTTTTTCATATTTTCCACTATAAAATTTCATTTCCTTTCGTTTTAGTCATTGCATTTATTATTATTATTATTATTATTATTATTATTATTATTATTATTATTATTATTTTGTATCTTTTATTTTATTTTTACTTCTTTAATTCACAATTTAATTTTCAACATTCCTGTACGTAAGAGTAAATTATCATTTTACCCCTTTTATTATACTTTATGGCTAATTAAATTAAATTAATTTTTTATTACCCTAATTTTTCTTTTTGATCATTTTGATACTTATTTTTCTTATTAATCTCTACATAAATCTTGTTTGAATGAAAAATTACAATTTAGTCCCTAATCTTTTTTACTTCTTTCTTCTTGATTTAATTTGTCCTCAAATTGGCCCCTCTTTCTTTAATCATTTTTTTTATATTCAATCATTTTCTATTAAATCTTACATAATTTCTACTTGCATATAAAATTACAATTAGGTGCCTAAATTTTTTATTTATCTTTTTAGCCTTATTTTATTTCGACTTTAACTCTTTTTGTTTCCATTGAACTTTCTTTCATTTTAGATGGAAAATTTTTATTTTGGTCCTCATGTTTGCCTACTAAGAGAAAAATTACATTTTGGTCCCTAAAATTTTTATTATTTACAATTTCACCTTTTTTACTTATATAGCCATTTTAACTTCTTTAATCATCTTATTGATGTCGAATTATGGTTTGGTCCTTAATTTATTGTGTAATTATATTTTTACCCTTTTTGAATCCATGATTCACGTTTTTCACTTTGGTTCTTATTTATTCCTATTTATGACCTCCTTTATACCTAATTTAATTTTTAATCCTTATTTTTTCGTGTAATTATAATTTTATCCTTTTTAACTTATTACTGCTTTTTCTCACTTTATTTTTTATTTGATCAACTTTATGTCATCTTCCTTGTATATTTTATTCTTTTATCCTTATGTTCTCATATTTTTATGATTTTTCCCTTTATGAAATTATTAATCTAATTGTTCACATTATTTCTTGCTCTATTATCTTTATGACACTCTTTTTGCTTAATCTACTATTTAATTCCCACTTTCTTGTATAATCACCATTTTACCCGTAGTGATGACCAGTGAAAATTCTCAAACTGGATATGCAAAATGAGGACTGTATAACTGTATGCTAACTTTTGGAGGGACCATAACTTAATACGATACTGATACTCCAGTATGGGTGGAAGGACCATAAATTAATGCGATCTAGCTAGTCCACCGTATGCTATGTGCCAGCTACTTCTCGATACGTGTAAATAATCAAAGCTCATGGTAATCTCATGGTGCATATATTTCTATGGCTAGCTATTATATCCTAGAGTCTTGGATTATCCACTGTATACTAAGGGCAACCAAATATTTTACATAATGCAATAACTTCATTCCATACCTTATGCTATTATCATTATGTATCATGTCCCATCTACTCATTCTTTATGTACTTATTCATATTACATATAAATTTATAATATACATGATAAATATCATATAAACATAATGTAATTATGTAAATTTTAATAAACATACTATTTGGCCCCATAAAGATACCCAACATGCTATGTGTTTTATTATTCTGTTTTTATGTCATTTATGCTTCCAATATTAAATTACGTGTATATATATTTACTTATACAAATTTTACCTTAATGTTCCATAGTTACTTATAAGTATATCATTATATTTCTATACCAATTGTTATATACATGCCTTATTTTTAACTTTAACCAATCCTAAGACATTTAATTATCATTATAGTATAAAATTTATGTTTAATACTTTATTTAGCTTCAAAGTATTACATTATGTTCTTTCAAATACTATTTGGCCATAATGAGTTCATTCCATTTATGCTTGATTTCCTCATAATGTCTTACTTATTCTAAGCTAATTTATCATTTTATAAGATTACTTTAAATTATTTTCCCTTAGTTCTTAAGAACACATTGTTACATATTATGATTTCTATGGAAAAATTCAAGGTTTAAATGAAATTAAGTGTAGAGGATGTATCCACTAACACTTTGATAGCTTGAAAATCCTTTTTCTTCCTTTCTCCTTCCTTTTTTTCTCTCCTTTCCCTTGACTTTCTCTTTAGGCTGAATCTCCTATGATTTATTTCCTCAAATTTTCCTCATCCACCATTTAATTTCAATTTAAAATATAAGTTTCCACATCAAATTCTATCTAGAAATCTATTTAAAACATAAAATATTTACAAAATACATTTGAATTTTTGCTCCAACCTTTTTCTTCATAATTTTCACTTTTTTCACTCCAAATGAACTCTAGAGGTGGTTAAGGATGAATTTATGGTATTAGAATTGTAGGGGACATGAAATTTGGTAGGTCTTTGGTAGAATTAAGTTAGAGAAAATGAAAAAAAAATGGAAGAATGGGGAAGAAGAGAGGAGCAGCTGGATAAGGGGAGAAGATGGCTCAAAATGCTAGAATTTTGTGATATTTTTGGCTTATATACTCATGTGGATTGGGTCAAATCAGGTCCAACCATTTTGGTCCAACCAAATGGGCTCATTTTCCCTTAAATAAGCCAATTTTGGCCCAATTAATTCCTCCACTAATTTGCCTGCTTAATTTCTAGTTTTGATAAATTATAACCCAATTTATTATGACAATTATACATTTGAACCAATGAAAAATGCCCTGTAACTTGGTTAATTAAATTAAACTCGATTTTTCACCATTTTTTGGAAACTAGTGTTCTACTCATCAGAATGTTCTAAAATTTTACCCTAAATGTCTAGACATATTTAGTAGTGTGTGGTTAAAATTTTTGGTCATTCTGAGGTCTTTTCAATATAGTTACATCTTTGAAGGAAAAATCAGCTGATAAAAAATCCAAAAAATTAAAATCACCAGAAAAGTTATTTTTCACTTGAAAACACTAATTTATACTATATATAGTAGATCTAACAAATTTGGTATTTTTTGAAGTTCATTTACTATTTTTAAAATCCTGATCAAACTCACGATCAACCCTTTTAACACTAGTAGGGAAATTCTTCTCTATTTGATTTGAGGGCCCATTTAAACTTGATTTTATCTCAAATCATACCACCAGACTCTATTTAATACCTATTTTTATATTTTGATGTTAACTCAAACCGTTAATCAGATCATCCATCCTCAAATTTTATTGACCTGAACATATTTAATACTTATGCACTTTTAAATTTTTCCGTAATGCATTATTGTAATTACTCCAAAAATTACCCCAAGATTATTGTTCATGCTCTATAATGTACCATGTATGTTAGATATGAATTTTTAGGGTGTTACAGTTGGAAATAAAAATTAACAATGGAAACTGTTGTAGGAGATATGAGCATAGAGAAAATTTTTCGATGGAAAATTAATTTTGTTGGTAAGTTTACCGATGGAATTAAATATCCATCGTAAAATCTACCATATGTAAACTATTGTGAAATTATGTATTTACCAATAGGATTATTAATTCTGTTGATAAGTTTAACGACAGAATAAAATTTCTCACTATAAGAAAATCATTAAATAGCAATGGAAATTAACAACAAAAATTGTTGATTTTCCATTGCTGATCAAAATTAGCAACGGAAGGTTCAGTTGCAATTTTATTAGTTGCTATTTTTTTGCAACGAAATTCATTTTCGCTGCTAATTAGCAACAGATTATAAAATCCTTTGCAAAATCCACCAAATATAATATTTGGTGAATTCGTTAAAATTACCAACATAAACTAATTGTCATTACTAAATTTAGCTATTTTTATCCATCAATAAAAGAAATTTACGATGGTGCCATTCATCGTTATTCCATCGCATACAATTATTACAATTTTTTAATTATTACAATTAGAATAGCAGAATGATGGAGTAAATCAATTGATAGATTTATTTTCATCATGATAAAATGAGCATTGAGTAATCAACAACAAAAATGAAAGACAAGAAGAAGAAAAAATAAATAGGATAAAAATTCTAGTAAACATCCTTGCAATGGATGCTTTAACAAGAGTTTATGAATTAAAGGAATGAAAATGATGAAGTCCTCCCCAAGAGCATATGCCAAACGCAATCGTGCATCAATAACATCTTTTCTTATCTCATCATTCTTCCTACAAATGAGAGATTAACGTAAATACATGCAGAAGTAAATAAAATACCAAAAGTAAGCAGAACTTAGGAAATAAATACCAAAATTTTATTTTCATCATAAAATAGTATTCAAAAGATTAACTTCAAGTTACCAAAAATTATAAGAAAATATGCATGCAAAAAGAGAATTGAGAAGCAAAAAGACTTGCAAAATTAGAAGTAACTGCCATATTAAGTTGATCCTGATGGTGGTTTAATAGCAAACCCAAAAAGCGCAAACACCAAAGCTAATTGGAAGGGAATAAATAAAGAGAGGATTGACATATGAATTAACGAATAATATATAGTAACCATTTATTTGAATACATATCACTTGAAGATCCATATTGCTAAACATTCTTTTCTATTTATTTATTTATTTTTATTTTTAAAATTCATTCACCATTTTATTTTGTGTGTGTGTCATCATCTTTATTTCCTCAATCTGCTTTTTCTTTCCAAAATTAGCTTTCTAACTTTGGTATCAGTTCAATTTCATTTAGTATCGATTTGAAGATGCAGGAAATTAACAATAATGAAACATCATATCTACAAATATAATCAATGAAATATCAAATATAAACAAGCAAAAAATAACTGTAGAATCCTTCACCTTATAAGAATGAAGCATGAAAATAACAACCAATACCTAATAAGAACAGCAAAAATTCATTATCAATGAGAATTGAGCATTTTAAAATAAAAAAGGGCCAGCTATTACTTTTATAACAAAGACCTCAAGGTACATAAACCAAGACAAATAGTAATTAGGATACATGGTGCAAATTTAATCCTTCACCTTATGATAGTCCTTGAGATCACAAACATCACGTAATCTTTCTCTACTTGCAAATCTATCTTCTATGTAAATTTCCAAGCTATTCTCTACTTACAAAGGGGTAAAATTGTACTCTGGTAAATAGATTATCAAGATTGATATTAGGTACCACCCAATTTCACATAGAGCATCAAACCAGCCACATTCACCCAATTTCCAAGTCAGCAAACTTCAATTTGGTGGAAAAAAAAGCTTTATGTTGCTGCTTTGGTATTAAATTATAGAATCCATAGTCATGGTAGCTGCTGCTAAAGATACACCAGTAGATAATAAAGAATTTATTATTAACATAAAAAATTTGCATGAATCCTCTTTATAATTTCTGAGAGCATTGTCAAGTTCCTGAACTCCTCTTTACAGTTTCTGCACCACTCCAAACCGTTTTTCATCAAAGGATTCCAGCCTGTGAAACCAAGAAATAAAAGTTAGAAAATAAGTTCCATAGATACAAAATTGAATTTCTAAAATTGTTTACACTAACTGACTGCATTTGCATCTAAATCAAAATTAAAATAACTTACCTATTAAAATGTAATAAAAAAAATTACATTCAGAGTAATATTACAAACTAAAAGAATAGGAGAATAACCTGTTATATAGGAAAAAAATGAAAAAAGAAAAGAAAATAATTGAAGCTAGCACAAAACTACAATAAAAAAGGGGCTCAGCAACTAACAATTTAATATAAGAAAATGTCTAAAAAGTTAAGTACATTGTTAATTAAAGAAACTGTCTATAAGCATAAACCAGAAGGCCCAGCCAAATGCCCTATAACGTTAAGGCATAAGAAAAAAAAAGAGGGCCAAATTACATAATGTATGATAATTAAGTTGACATATTAAAAGCTACTGATCAATTATGACATGATGTTATTTAACTTAGCATCAAGTTCCTTTAAGTTTAGAATACAGGTAAAATGAATATGCTTAGACTTAAAACAACAATCTTATTCCTAAGTAGTTATATCTTAAAGCAATCATAGCATATAATCATCACCAAATTCACGGTAATATAACTAGAATGTATGTAGATACTTACCTAAAATATCACCAACAACAAATTTCTTGTATTTTTACAATGGATTATTTCTTGTATGTAGACACTTACCTAACAGACATGTTACTATGTTATTGAGCTTTCACATATCATCAGTTGTTGGTTTTATAGAAATGAAATTTGTATCAAAATTATTAAGTGTATTATCCCTAACTTATGAAAAGGTCTAATTATAGAGTAAAACTATAGTTCAATAATGCAACCAATACCCATCAGCTTTTCTACTTAATTATAGTACCACTAAATCCAAAATTAGCAAGTTTTTATAGTTCATAAATATTCCTTTTATGAGGTTTAACTATTAACAAATATAACATAAATGCATATATAGTTACTGTTTATGAACTGAAAGATTGTAGTTAGATTTGATAATTATAGATTTGATATTACTTTAAATTATTTGAACTATTTTGGAGTTAATTTTAGATGAACTTCAAATCTATCATATATTGAGTGTAAAATCATGCAATAATTAGCTTATACTTAATTAAAGTTCCTAATAACTGGTCAATAAACCAAATACCAAACAGAGACAAAAAAAATTAGAACAAGTTTTCCTAACAAGCAGATAGAATTCTATTTCAGACCTTGAAAAAAGAGAGAAGGCAAAGTGGGTATCAATAGATGCTCGGGATATAAAGTTTTTTACAATAGAAACAAAGGAATTGAATCAAATGTTGTCACTAACCAAAAGATTAATAGTAAATATAGTTTTAATTGTTGAATTTTGATGTTCTTTGTTAAAACTACTGAATGTTTCTAACCATGAAAATTAACAAATGCGGATGAGTCCCATTTCTTAATCTAGCTCCTTGACAGCAGCATCGACCATCACATCCATGTTCAACAATTAATATTTTTTTGATAGGCTGAATTTTTATTAGAAAGAAAGCTAGGAGCCAAAAAAGCTAAGAAACCAGCCAATGAAATAGAGAAAAAGAGTACAAAACAAAGCCTACTGAAAAACTAAAAAGAGAAATAGACCCAAGCTAACCAAAAAATAGAACTCCAGCCGGAACCAAATAAAAAAATTGCTTCTAACAAGACACCTAGACAAAACAATGCTTAGGACCAAAACTTTTAGTGATGTCCAAATAGGCATTTTTATATTCATAGAGGATTCTAAATGTCCAAATAGGCATTTTTATATTCAATAGAAGTAGAACCAATACCGGAGTTATCTGAAGCTTCTGAATGGAATTTAAGTTAAAAAATTAAAACAAATATCATGGTTGCCTTCTATCTTCCATAAAAAAACAAAAAATTAAAAATGAAATAAATTAAAAAATCCAGATAGGTTACTGACCTGTCAAATATTTAAAGAACAAATGATGAGAAATGATGAATCAAACATCCAATTCAGTCTTTAAATCGAAAGTATTTTCGAGGAGAGTTGATAAGCTGGCGATGAAAAAAAGTATAGACAAATTACAAAAAAATAAAAAATCAGAATAGAAAAAGGGAAAGAATCAAAGAAGTAGAGAACAAAATGAACAAAAATATCTGATTTCAATAAAATAAAAAAGAACTAACCTTTGATTTTTATATCTTCCTACTGTATTTCTCAAAGGGATAGCAAACACTAAAGTTACTGATTTGATCTTTAATGGTGGAAGTGTGTGTTAGAAAGAATAAAAGAAAAAGTAGAGAAGAAATACCTTTTACAGAGATTGCATTGGGGCTTGGAGGTGATAGAATGCTAGAAACGATCCATCTCGATGCACAAGGATTGGATCTAAGAGATATCCTTTTTAACAGAATGAAATTTTAGAAGAGTCCAAGCCTCTACTAGATGTAGAGCTCTCAAGTCACTTCAGCTCTCAAAAGGATCTTTTTGGAATGATGGGGTAGGGATGATACGCGAACGACAACGGTAACATAAGAATGGCAATGAGGTGTAAGGGAGAAGGAGATCGTGGTGAGGGAAAGAGCCAAGAGGGAGATCGATATGGGAAAGGGGAAAAAGAGGGAAGCAGAGGAAAGAATAGGGTTTTGTTATTTTTATATTCCTAACATGTACAGAAAATACTTAAATGCCCCTGATTTAGCAATGGAATTTGATTTTTGTTCCTAGAGATGATCGCAGAACGAAATAGAGCGGGGAGTGCCTTCTCACCTACTGCCCCACGGAAGGGCGGGACGGGGACCGATAGTATTACGGGGGAAAAATTTTCTTCGTCCCCGTCTCCGTAGGGATCCCCATCTCCACGGGAATTTTCGTCCCCGCATTAAAAATATTTTTATTTAAAAAGAATTAATTATAACTAAAATATAATATTTAATAATTAATTGTAATTGAAATATAATATTTAATAATTAAAAATATAAATTCAATTACAAATCAAACTAATATAAATTTTAACAATTGATAAAATTAAAATTAAATATAATTTAAAACTAAATTATATAAATATAATTAAATTTAATAATTAAATTTCGGGGACGAAAAAATTTCGAGGCGGGGACGAGGATTGGCAGGGAAATTTTGGGACGAGGACCACAATTTCCGTCCTCGCCCGAATTCTAAGTTGGGAAATACTTTTCTTCTGTCTCCATCCCCAAGGAAAAATTTTTCGGAGATTTTCCGCCCATTCGGGGCGGTTTCCCACCGAAGACGGGGATTTTCCACCCTGTGATCATTCTTATTCGTTGCTAATTTAGCAAAGAAAATATAACTCCGTTGCTAATTTAGCAACAGAAATACAACTCCATTACTATTTTTGTTAAAAATATAAATTAGCAATGGATTTCTATTTAGTTGCTAATTTAGCAATAAAATTTTATTTTAGTTGCTAATTTAGCAATGAAATTCTATTTCGGTGGCTAATTTACAATGAAAACTTTTTTCGTTGCTGAATTTCATCAAAAAATTTTATCGCTAAAAGTTCCCTCCATTTTTAGCAATGGAAGACAACAATTTTCCATTTTGTTGCTAAAGTAAAAAATGTCCACCAAAATTAGCAACGGAATTTAATCTTTGTTGCTAAATAGAAATGAATTTAATTTTAGCAACGAAAATGATTCCGTTGCTATTTTGACATTTTCTTGTATTGTCTGTTGATAAATTTACTGACGGAATTCAACAATCCATTAATAAAAATTTCCATGAAAAAAAATTTTCATTGACAAATTTCCCGTTGAAATTAAAATTTTCATTGAAAAATGCAGCCACCACCACTACAAAAAAACTGTCAATTAGCGACGATTTATTTTCGTCGCAAAGTTTGCGACAGATTCGCGACTGTTTTACAACCGTCGTGGGGAGGATATTTTCTAATTTTTTCCAATGAAATAGCGACGAAATGAATAAATAGTCGCTAATTATTAGCGGGGAATTGTATGGGCCATGTTTTGCGACGGAATTAGCGACTAATTTTTCCGTCGGTAAATTTTATAATTTTTTTATTCATCAAATTACTGCCAGAAAATTTAGCGACGAAACTTTTAGTCGCTAATTTTGGAGGGAAAATATAGCCCTTTTTGCGACGGTATAGCGATGGAAATAGATCTGTTGCTAATAGTAATATGTTACACTGAAACAATTAGCGACGACTAGTTTAGTCGCTAATCCGTCGCAAATAAATTAAAAAATATATATTTTTTAATTTCACTCACATAATTTATGTATAGTTTCAAGTAATTTTAATATAGACCATATGAAATGAATATTTTATTTTGTAAAAGAAAATTATAAATTAATTTATAAGTTGATAATAATTTGTTATCAATTATACCAAAATCTAAAGTTATTTATTTAGAAAATTTACATTTTTAATAATAATAATAATAATAATAATAAACTAATTATTATAATTATTATATATTTACATGTTCAAGATTAATAAAAATAAATATTTGTAAAATAGTAATATAAAATTTATTATTTCATTTAAAATAATAATAAAAAATTTTGTAATTTATTTTTATTTTATAAAATTTAAATCAAACATTAAATTATTAGTAATTCTATTGATTTCTTTATCAATTATCCCCAAATATAAACTTATTTATTTAAAAAATTTATATTTTTAATAATAATAATAATAAAGTAATTGTTATAATTATTATATAGTCATATTATGAAAAATAATAAATATAAATATTTATATAATAATAATATAATATTTATTATTTCATTTAAAATGATTATGAAAAATTTATAATTTATTTTATTTTTTAAAATTTTTAGCAAATTTTAAATTATTAAAATTTTAGTTATATATATTTAGAAAATTATCCTTGAATACAATAATAAAATGATGAAATTTGGTAGGCGTGTTTTAGTAATTTCAGAAATTAACCCTACATATAAAAATAATATTTTCTCTCCCCTCACCTCTCTTTGCCGTTTTAATTTAATGCGTATATTATTTTAAGTTTAATTTATTATTTAATTTAATAAGAATTAATTAATTGAATTAACTTCAATTTTTAATAATTGAAATATCTAATTCTATAATTAAATTATTTTTATTCAAACTTAATTGTAACGTCCCAAAAATTTAAAATTGTGCAAGAGCACTTTTAATATGGGTGTACAGTAATTGATACTGGTTCTAGGATTGATTTGTTTGCATAGTTTCAAAATTTTAAAGTGATTATTTGAATTTAAAGCAAAAATTTTAAAACTAATGACAAATGATTTAAAATAAATAAATGTATAATAATTATTAAAATAATAATAATAAGATTTAAGTTTATTATTGGATAATAATAATAATTTAAGAAGACCTTTAGATTCTAGAAGCTTGGAGTGAAATATTTATTGAATATGTATATAAAAATAGAAGATGAAAAAAGATGAAAATTTCAGGACTAAGAGAATTTGTGTGGCCACAAAAGTTTATAAAAGAAAGTAACCTTTAAAAAAAAAAGAAAAGAACCAAAAAGGGACCTAAATAGAGAGAGAGTGGAGCAAGAATATGAGGGAAAGAAGGCGGCACCGCTCTCGCCGCCGTTCTGCCACCATCGCCCTTGGTGCTGATCATAATTTTGCTTTACAACGAAAATATTTGGAAATTTAATACTTTTTCTAATTTCAATAAAATTCACATTTAATTTTAAAATTATATAATTAAAAAATTTAAACCAAAATTTAATAATTATTTTTTAATATTTTCATTGATTAAAACAAAATTTTTAATTTTATTTTTTCACTTGCAACCATATTATACTATAATTGTATTTTTGTGGTTGTAATCTTATTATACTATATATTTAATCAAGTATAAGTTACTTCTAAAACTAGTGAAATTGAGATTTTTTTATTTTTTTTGAAAATAATTTTCAATTATTTTTTAATCAATTAATTTTTATTGATTTCTAAATCATTCCATTTAAATTCAATAAATTTTTTTTAGAATTTTAATAATATTATGTATTCATTATGTTTATATATTATATTTATGAATATAAATAAAACTCTATAAATTATTTTACAAAATTATCCCCTAGCCAACATATATTATAAATATGAAAGTAGGGATAGTTTTGTCTTTTAAAAAAACCCTAACTATCCTTCTCTCCTTGCCTCCTCCTCCTTGTGAAATTGATAATAGTAATAATAAGAAAAGGAGAGGAGGGAGGCAGAGAGATGAGGAAGCTTCGGGTTCTCTTTCACCGAAAGCTTTTGCTTGAGATTTCGAGCTCCTCTAGCTTGCGATGATTACACGAGTAGCACCGACGAGACCATAAGGGTGAGGCGATCATCCTGATGTCTTCCGTTCCTCCCCTCTCGCTGAAATAGGGTAGGTCCCTTCCTCCCCTCTCGTAGGAACTCTCTCTCGTTATTTTTTTTCTAATATTCAAGTTTGTTCTTTTTTCAGAGTGATTTAGTTAAATCCTTGTTTACCTCTGTATTTGCGTATTTAGTATTAATTGGTTTCTATATTCTTTTCCTCATAAATCTTGGCTGTTTATTTATAAGTAGAGTGATGATTTTTGTTCCTGTCCTGCTAGAATTATGATGTTTTACTAAGAAGATTGAGATTTTGGTGGTTTGTTTGTTTTGTTCCAATTTTGTTTGGATGATATTATCCATTTGATGTTATGCCTTAATGAACTGAGAAGTTTTAATTTTTTTTAGTTCCTTTGCCTTTTCATTTTTGCTAGTTTGATTAAAAGTTTTTTGTTGTTTCGTTGATAGTAGAAAGTTCTTCACAATGGACACATTCCTTATTGGAACATGAGATTTTCTGTTATCCTTTGTTGCTTTCTCAAAAGTTCAATTTTCTGGTTAATGAGGTAGTAGGAAACACTATACAATCATGTAGACTGAAATTCAAAAAGAGATATTGGTGGCAATCTTGCTATGTTTGGGCAGGTTAGCCTCTGCTCTTTAGTATCTTGTAGACCTTTTGAATTTGTTCCTGGCATCATATTTAATGAATGCATATATTCTATAAAAGCATTGATATTCTTTCGTTTTTGATAAATTTTCTTCTAGTTTGGTTTGAAGCTCCGCTTGGATTCTGTTTGCTGCTTAGCGGCTGTATAACATAGGCTTTTCAGCTGTATTACATATTTGTCAAGTGAGTAGCTACTCACTTTTGAAATTAAATTTGAAGAGTAGAGTTTGTTGACAAATGGAGATTTGTCACCACAA